>LPNX010246194.1:62235-77078 GCA_001517045.1 Pseudotsuga menziesii
TAGATGCTTTAAAATCAATATTAAATATACTATATGGTTGAAGATTATCAATATCTAGGATAAACATGTGTTAAAGAGCCATAACTTCTAAAAGCCAAGAGTTATTAAAATACAACCACCTAACCTTATAAAATGGGTAAATTCTATTTAATAGCAGTACTAGGAAACAATTTTTTTATTGAAAGTTTATGTGGCTGTATAGACACTAAATCCTCCAATAAATATCCCTAAGTTGCATGTATCCATTAATGGAGTCACTTAAGGGAGGGTCATAGGACCTTTAATATTCAAATACAGTTTTTAGAATTGTAATGGAGAAGGTCGTTTCAATCTTAAGAGATCCACCATGAAGTTGAAGAAACAACGAAAGGGTTGATTCCTTTAGTATGTTATACACAACCAAAGTAGCCATCTTCAATATGCTTAATAGTGAATATTAATCCTCACTAATGCATGGTTATTGCACCTTAACTTTGAATTAAAATATTTATTGTAACAAAACCATAAGAATGTTAAATAAGTACATGTATCTATCACTTCAATGCCTCTTGTGCATTCCTAATATTTAAATAGTGCTTTGTGGCCATCTTAACTTTATGAAAAAATGTTAAAATGTAGATATTCCCACTTATATAGAATGTTTCGTACATGATGGTGATGCAAATGATGATGCTGGCAATGATGACGATGGTGATGGAAATGATGATGATGGTAATGATGATGATGATGATGGTGATGATGATGATGAAGATGGCAATGATGATGATGGTGATGGGAATGATGGTGATGGTAAAGATGATGATGATGATGAAGATGGAAATGATGACGATGACAATGATCACAATGATGATGATGATGATGATGACGATGAAGACGACAACGATGATGATGATGATCATCTTCATCATCATGATAATCATCATCACGATCATGATCTTGATCATCATGATGTTCATCATCATCATCATTGTCTTCATCATTGTCATCTTCATCATTGTATTCATCATCATGACCCTCAATATCATCATCATAATTATCATCATGTTAATTGTCATCATATTCATCATCTTCATCATCATCATCAATATCCTGATGTTCAACATCATCGTCTTCATGATGATGATGATGATGATGAACATGATGATGAATACGATGATGATCAACATGATGATGGTGATGGAAATGATGATGAGGGTCATGATGATGAAGATGATAATGATGAATACGACGACGACGATGAAGAGGATGATGATGATGAATACGATGACGATCCACATGATGATCATCATCGTCGTCTTTATCATCATGATCGTCATCATCATCATCATCATGATTTTCATCATCATGACCCTCATAATCGTCATCATCATCATCATTGACATCATCATCATCATCATCATATTCATCATCATCATCATCATCTTCATCATCATAATCATTATCATGATGTTCAGTGTCATTGTCTTCATGATGATGATGATGAATATGATGATGATCAACATCATGATGATGATGATGAGGGTCATTATGATGAATACCATCATCATTTTAATGTCCCAAATTTTTCATTGGGTCACAATGGCCAAATAACATTTTCCATATTCATAAAATGTGTCAAATGGATGCTAAAAGTCAAATAATTGCCAAGGAGGAAAATCACTAGTTTCCTAGGTTGGGGGTGGAATATTTGAGATTTGGAATAAGGGGGATAATAAATGATGTTTAGACATTAGAATCAGATAAATATTTAATAATTTATCTTTTTAAATAAATACAAGAAAAAATTGAAGTGGCAATGGAGCATGAAGACGCATGGAGACTATGGGGCCCACACTAGCTAGAATTCCTATGTTAAATGGTATATTTCTCTTGCAAATTCAAATATATAGGAAGAATAATGTTTTGTATGGATTATTAGGTTAATATAATTGTAAATATAATTCATAGGTCGAATTTTGGATGAATTGTAACTTACATGGGAGAGGAAGAGCCAAATGGGAGTTTCATGGACACTTGGATAGATTCCCCTTACATTTATGACATCTATGACACCAATGATGGAGATTCTATGACAGTTATGAAACAAGTCAGATATGAAGGCTTAAATACTGAAATAATTACATTTCATGACTGAACATAGCATCCTAGAGGTCGAATTTTGGAGTTGGACAAGGCTAAGAGGCTCCTACTCAAATTTGGGAGAAGAGGGAAGGTGAAGAGAGAGGCCACATGGAATAGCATGAGCAGCCACACCAATTCGAATTGGATTTGGTTTATGGATGGATTTGAAACCTTATAAGAATAATATTTTTTATAAAATACAGGTATCATCCATGAGAAGAAGCTTTTGCTCATTTGTGAATTGTGAGAGCTAGTGGATGACTAGTTTTCTTGCTTAAGCCAATTTCAAGGGTGAACAATTCCCATCCTAGTTGGTGTTTGGAAAGGCCACTCAGGTATTTCATGGAGTTTTAATGGAGTCTTATTTTTAGGTGTAATCTATAGGAAATCATGTGTATTCTTCTATTGCAGCACTCTCTCTCAACTATTTCTAGTTTTCACACCATATTCATGCCAATAGAGGGATTGCGCTTTGGGTGAGCTATTGATCTCTTTGGGGAAGATTATAATTCTAATTATATTATGTGATGATTTATATTCTCTATATTTCATGTTCATAAGACTCTCAATTTTAAACACCCAAAATAATTCATGTAAAAATGTTGAACAATGAAGAAATAGTGTCATTTCCCCACTATCTTGTTGTGAACCATTGTAATGATGATGATTTCGAATTGGGAGAGAAGTTAATTGTACATTTATGATTTTAATCAGTTAAATTTTCTATTTTATTCATTCTCAGAAATTTTCAAGTCAAAATTGCAAAGAGTTGTATGTCAAAATGACTTTTAATGAGCAAACAATGACCATTTCCACTCCATTTTGATATATGCCATGGAAATGCTTATTATTTCGAATGGAGGAATGTATATATGATAAATGTATGATTTATGGACTGTAATTAATGTTTATTTAAATTCTAATGTTCAGTACTTAATCATTGGAATCCATTTTACTCATTTTTATTGCATTGGGAGAAGATTTGGTGCATTTTCGCCAAGGGTAGAAATTGTGACTTGGGAGTTGTTTCGGAAAGAGTCATAACAGCATGTGTAAACTGAAACATGATGCATATGAGACTTTTAAAAGGTAACTTACACACCCATCCTATTTTCATAAATTCAAGTGACTTTTGGATCATTTGTGAAGCCATTTCCGGCAATTACCCAGGGGGAATTGGAGCCCCAATTTGATAATAAAGACTCCCACTTTGAATAGAACATTAAACAAGTTTGCAGAAGTAATTGGGAGGTAAAAAAACATACATTAGCATTAAATTTAATTTATATTATCATTAATGTATCTTCATAGAAAATTTGTAAGCATTTGGGTAAATTTGGAGGTCTAGACATCAAAACTAGTTAAGGTCAAAATTGGGGAAAAAGTGAAATAATTGGTCATTTAAAAAATTTCCAAAAAGGGGACACTATAGTGGTATAAAAGCATGATATTGGCACCTGATGTGGTATGATATTTATGAGTGCAAAAATTAAGGTACCACCATTATATATTGTAACCAAAAGTGCTTTTGTTGAAGAGAAAAAAAAAGTAGAAGAAGAAGACAATTTTTTGGAAACTATGACTAGGCATGAAAAGAGAACCTCATATGATGGTGAGGAGATAATAAAAAGAATGGAACCTATATTTGAAGACATTAACAAGAATATTATGAAATTATTTCAATTTTTTTCTATCCAAAGTTGGGAAAAATATATTGATTTTAAGAAAACCTAGGGGAAAAATGCATCAGTTTGCTTGAAGGAGCAAAAGGAGGAGACCCATGAACCACCTAGTTCTGAAATAGGTGGAGTAGAAGAAGTAGTACATGAAGATGATCGAAATTCACTCCCAAGTGACTCTTGAAAATATGAAGAGACATCACATTAGTATGAAGAATTTTTTATTGAAAATACTGAAGATAATTTTGAGACACATGCTACCTTGGAAATGAAGCAAATAGCATATACTGATGGATGCTTGAACTATGAAGGAGTAGATACTAATGGGTGCTCAAAAATATATGTTGGTGAAATAGAGATCAGATTTAAAAAATTTCTGTAAGCCAAAATTCCATTAAACATGAAAATGAATACCCTATAGCAGTTGAAGAAGAAACAAGATCAACTTCCCCATCACCACTTGAGCTTCATGAAGTTGGTCCAAGAAAGAAGGAAGAAGATGAGGAGGTTCATTTACAAGAGACTCATTTTATTTAAGGGTCCTTAAATATGAATGAAAATAAGATCCAAGAGGCCCTTAGCATACTCCATGACACTCAAGCATTGGTATCCAATTCTTGTTGGAGAGATACTTCCTTGGAGGATCCATCCTTCCTTGAAGACATGGAGAAGATCTAAAGAGCAATGTGCAACATCAAAGGTAATTTCATGTCTTTGTTTTTTTATAGAAAAAATGTCATTGAGCTTATTGAATGGTTACATGAATCCTACTTGAAGAATAATGAAGTTATTGATAAGCTCACAATTCAAAATGAGCAACTTCTTGAAAAGTTGCAAGACACTTGTTTTTCCTTCGATGTTTCAAATTTTCATAAGGTATATTTCTTGGAGGATTCTCATAACATCATGGATCATGAGAAAAATGAAAAATTCCAGGTTATTCATGTGCTTGAGGATTATAGTGATGAGATCCAATCACTAGTAATGGTGGAAGAGGAATTTGAGTTGCCCCTCGAAAATGGTTACACAATTTTTGAAGAAGTCCATAATTCCAACACCTTGGAACCAACCCATGAGGAAATGTTTGATTTTTTTAGGGAGGTGCATAATCCTACCCCTATGGATCCTTCAAATTATGTCAATTTTTCACTTACTGATCATTTGGGTGAGTTGGTTCTCTCTCCTACATCTTACACTTCGAAATTTTACAGCAGTTATCCTAATGAAGTATGGGTGAAAGGTTTCTTTTTGATGGTGCCACATGAAGAGCATGGACATTCTATTTCTCCTTTTGATGATGGAATTATTGGAGGACATTATTATTCACATTTACAGCAACATTCTTTGTTACTTTCTGATGATCCACATCTACATGGATGCACCTATGATGTTCATTTGAGTCACTTGAATACTCATGGTTTTTCTTGCTCAACACTTGGTACATTTGATATTGGAGGAACTTCATCAAACACTTGGGTGAAGAGCGATATGATTGAGGAACATTATTATTGGCAGCAACATCCTCTATTATTTCATGATGATATACATATTCATGGGTGTATTGATGAGACTTCTTTGAGACACTTGAAGTCTTCATGTTTTATTTGCTCCTTATTTGGTTCATATTCTGGTGGAGGTTCTTCATTCACTTATTGGATGAAAGAAAAAATGGCTGATTATTATTTTGATGTATATTACATTATTTGGGAGAATAATTATAGGACATAGGATCCTCACCTATTTCATTGGAGCAGATTTGATTGGTCACTTGAAGCATGTATGACCTTGGCAAATGGTAGTCTACGCACTGGGAGGTATAAGAACTTTCATGATTTCTTGGTGAGGCACCTCCTTGATGTGCATTATTATTATGTGGTTATATAATTTTATGATATATATTATGAACTCATGATTTTTGGAAGAATGCATACAAGAAAATGGGATCCAGGAATTCTCTTTCCAAATGGTATGGGTTGGAGAGCACTCTTAATTGTTGGAGTGCAATGCAAGCAATGGGACCCTGGGATAGTCTTTAGTCCCGTTGATTTTAAATTCTTTGGGAAACAATAATTATGGGAGATGGATTCCACACTTAATAATTTGATGTTAATCAAATTAGTGCAGCAGCAAGCATGGTGGTTCCTCTCTGAAATATTCATGAAATCTCAAAAATTCAAGGTGGGTAGCTCAGTGGCAACTTCAAAGAATCATACAGAAAGCAGGTTCTTCAACAACCATGTTTGAAATTGCTTGAGTACAAGAAATATTAGGAAGGGAGGATGTGTAATGTCCCAAATTTTTAATTGGGTCACAATGGCCAAATAAAATTTTCCATATTCATGAAATTTTTCAAATGGATGCTAAAAGTCAAATAATTGCTAAGGAGGAAAATCACTAGTTTCCTAGGTTGGGGGTGGAAGCTTTGAGATTTGGAATAAGGGGGATAATAAATGATGTTTAGACATTATAATGGGATAAATATTTAACAATTTATCTTATTAAATAAATAAAAGAGAAAATGGAAGTCGCAATGGAGCATGAAGGCACATGGAGACTATGAGACCCATACTAGCTAGAATTCCTATGTTAAATGGTATATTTCTTTTGCAAATTCAAATATATGGGAAGTATAATGTTTTGTATGGATTATGAGGTTAATATAATTGTAAATATACTTCATAGGTTGAATTGGGGATGAATTTTAACTTACATGGGAGAGGAAGAGCCAAATGGGAGTTTCGTGGACACTTGGCTAGATTCCCCTTACATTTATGACATCTATGACACCAATGATGGAGATTCTATGATAGTTATGAAACAAGTCAGATATGAAGGATGAAATACTGACATAGTTACATGTCAATACTTAATATAGCATCTTAGAGGTCGAATTTGGGATTTGGAGAAGGCTAAGAGGCTCCTACTCAAATTTGGGAGAAGAGGGAAGGTGAAGAGAGATGCCACATGGCATAGCATGAGCAGCCACACCAATTCGACTTGGATTTGGTTTATGGATGGATTTGAAACCTTATAATACTAATAATTTTTATAAAATACAGGGATCAGCCATGAGAAGAAGCTTTTTCTCATTTGTGAAATTGTCATTTGTGAATTGTGAGAGCTAGTGGATGACTAGTTTTCTTGCATAAGCCAATTTCGAGGGTAAAAGATTCCCATCCTAGTTGGTGTTTGGAAAGGACACTAAGGTATTTCATGGAGTTTTAATGGATTCTTATTTTCAGGTTTAATCTATATTAAATCATGTTGATTCTTCTATTGCGACACTCTCTCTCAACTATTTCCAGTTTTCACACCATATTCATGCCAATGGAGGGATTGTGCTTTGGGCGAGCTACTGATATCTTTGGGGAAGATTATAATTCAAATTATATTATGTGATGATTTATATGATATTTATTTCATTTTCAGAATACTCTCAGGTAGAAATACCCAAAATAATTCATGTAAAAATGTTGAACAATGAAGAAATAGTGTCATTTCCCCACTATCTTGTTGTGAACCATTGTAATGCTGATGATTTCAAATTGGGAGAGAATTTAATTGTCAATTTATGATTGTAATCAGTTAAATATTCTATTTTATTCATTATCATAAATTTTCAATTCTAAATTCCCAAGATTTGTATGTCAAAATGACTTTTAATGAGCAAACAATGACCATTTCCACTCCATTTTGATATATGCCATGGTAATCCTTATTATTTCGAATGGAGGAATGTATCTCTAATAAATGTATTATATATGGAATGTAATTAATTTTTATTTCAAGTCTCATGTTCATTAATTAATCATTGGAACCCATTTTACTCATTTTTATTGCATTGGGAGAAGATTTGGTGCATTTTCCCCAAGGGTCGAAATTGTGACTTGGGAGTTGTTTTGGAAAGAGTCATAACAGCATGTGTAAATTGAAACATGATGCATATGATACTTTTAAAAGGTCCCTTACACATACCCAGCCTCTTTTTGTAAATTCAAGTGACTTTGGGATCATTTGTGAAGCCATTTTTGGCAATTACCCAGGGGGAATTGGAGCCCCAATTCGCTAGTAAAGACTCCTACTTTGAACGGAACATTAAACAAGTTTGAAAAAGTAATTGGGAGGTCACAAAAAATACATGATAATTATATTTAATTTATATTATCATTCATGTACCTTCAGATAAAATTTGGAATAATTTGGGTCAATTTGGAGGTCTAGACATCAAAACTAGTCAAGAGCCAAAATTGTGAAAAAAATTGGAAAAATGGCCATTTTAATAAAGTTTCAAAAAGGGGACCTTACAATCATAAAAATAATCATCATGATCATAATCATCAACATAAACTTATTCATCATCATCTTCTTCATCATCGTCATCCTCATCCTCATCTTCATCATCTTTATCATCTTCATCATCATCATCATCACCACCATCATCATCATCAACAAAATATCCATATTCATCATCATCATCATCATCATCGTCATCATCGTCGTCATCGTCATCGTCATCTACATTATCATCATCTTCATCATCATCATCATCACAATCATCATCATCATCAACAACAACATCACCATCTTCATCATCATCATCTTCATCTTCATCATCATCGTCGTCATCGTCGTTGTCGTAATGGTCATCATCATCATAGTTCTTGTTTTCATCATCATCATCTTCATCATCATTTTCATTTCTCCCTCATAATAGAAGTCTCAACATGTGGTGAAAATTGCCTTACTTCAAAAGCAAGATAAGAAAATCATACAATACCAAACAACTGGCATTTTCAATGCAATATCGAAGAACAACCTTGATAATTTAATTCCACACTATCTTCCACATCAAACTATAATCATCATACTATAACTACATACCCCAACTATAATTTCATGACCATGAATTTTGATCTCCTTATTTTATGAAACTGTGAACAACCTCAATAGCTAACAAATCAGGTTACTCATAAAAAATCAATACAATCAAGATCCAAGTCAACTTTAACATTACTTGAAGTAAGAGGAAGGTGTTGATGCAATATGACTAGATAAGCATTTATACAATGTTAAGGCATATTTTTAATTGATTAAGGCGTGATTTAAGGATTAAGGAGGATCAATTCACTTATGGACGAACAACATGGCACATTAGATGGGGAAGTACACACATTAAATGATGGATAACAACATAAAGGTAAGACAAGACATTTGTTTTAAATAAGGCATTGAATGATTGAGATTGGATTTATGGCCCTTGTCAACTTAATAAAACACATTTTACATTATTGACACCAGCTACATTATTTTATAACCTCTGGCTCCTGCGCAACTTCTACAACATTTTGTCCATCCTTCGGACCTCCAACAATTAAGAAAACAGAGGGAGATAGCTGTCGATTTAGAGAAATACATTAGTACGATGGGTTTGAGTTTGAATGCAATAGGGACCTCAGCATTAGAATTTTGTCCATCAACAATATCATGACCTCCGATGAGCAAGCAAATGGAGATAACTAGTGAGATTTGGATTTCTCTCTATAATTTCATCCATCCACAGTATTAGGACCTCCAAAGAGAAAGAAAAGGGAGATAGGTGATTTGGAGGGATCCAACGGTTCCAATTCGATTGCAAAGAGGTTCTCTCATTATCGCACTATATTATTTTACTGCTTGAGCTCTTCTATACAATGATTTAACCCTTCACGTTCAATGAACTATTTTTATAGGTGACTCCCAAGTTGGCTCCTTGCATTGATTTTTCTGAACAAAACGCTGACTATGAAGGGCTTACAACCGGTAATTTAGTTACCAACATTTCATTCATTGCCCTGTATTGTTTCATTCACTTCCCTTTAGTACTTGCCTTAAGGGCACAATAATTAGGGTTTTAATTGAGCCTATACCTGATGTAGAGGATGGTTTCTAGCTTGTTATTAGCAATACAATTTAACACAAGGATATGGATGGAGCTAAATGTAATGGTTTTAGAGAAAATAATAAAAGGAGAGATTGGTTTCCCTCTTTAAAATTTATTTTTTAATATTATATGAATGTTGTGTGATGCATAATTTTCAGCTAGCACTGTGTATTGCATTTTTTAATGTTACAATCAGATGTGAATGCCTGCATACATGTCTATCGACAACAGGAATATGTATGTGGAGGTATTACTTTATATGAGCATAGAGAATGTTAGGATATGACAAGGAAATAAATTCTTGATGGTTTTGACACTATTATAAAAGGGTGGATCTCAAATCAATAGTTAAACTACGAGATCCACCAATACCAATGGTACTGTTATCATGTGTTTCATATGCTCATGTTTTCTTATGTGTGTTTAATTATCGTGTTCCCACCCTCCGTTTTCATCCAATTTGGTAGAGATTAAATATCAATTGGTGCAACTCCTATAGGGTCAAATCCAATAGGTTAAAATTAATTAAGCAGAACTTGGTAGATTCCAAGTCCTACTAGCTTGACCTCTCATGCGATGCAACCTAGGACTTCATGTTCCCTGGGAATTCTAGAAGAGGATAGTGTTGTTGAGTTAGGGATTCCAACTACGAGCAGCAGCATTAGCACTTCAGCATCAGATGTCCAATTTGGACTTGATATTAGACTTGATGTACCTATCTCTTCCTCTTTCAAGGGGTGAAGTACACATGTTGTTTCACAAAAGAAAAATGAAGTCTTGAATGTGCACTGCACACCATGGGAGAGGGTTGCAAGTCGATTTGATCACAAAACTAGAGTGGGAACATTAAGTAGTGCCAGAAGTGCATGACTATTTGGATTAGCAAGATCTTCAAGTAGACCCAATAATACATGCATTAATCCCAGTAGTAGTTCTCAAAAAGTTTTATCGGAGGATAATGTTAGTACCCACAGTTGTATGCTCTGGTTGGCCACATAAAAATGCAAGTTCATCTACATTATCTTTCTTAGGATCTGCCTTAGATATGGAAATATCATTGATTTTTCTGAAAAATTTTCATCTATAATGATAGGTAGTCACTTGTTTGTGACTTTCCAATGTGTCATGCTTCTATTTTGACGAATGGTCTACAAATTGTTTTTTTGAAGAGAACATATATCCCAATTTCACATAGCATATCCCAAATTTAATATCATAGCCACAAACCATATCTTTGGTTTGGTTCAAGAATCTATACTAATTATAATGGTATTTATAGTGAAAATTTTATCTCAACAAACTAGTTGCTATGCAGTTGGCGTAATGCTAGCTTGTTAAAGCTAATAATTATAGCCTTGGTAAACTTAACTTTTCTAAAGGAAAGTATGGATATCTAGATTGAAGCAAATAGTTCAAGTTTAACTTTCAATTAAGGGAGTCATGTATAACTACACAAACTAAGTAATCTTTTTAGTAAGGTGCATAGTGTTACATATATCATTTGTATGCCCTTTTTTAAGGACTTGTCATATGTAGCTCTCTTTTCAATGGGACTAACTAGTGAGTAAACACCATATCTATATGTGTTATATTATTTCTCATTACCCTATAAGAAACAATAGCCAGCCCTTACATAAATGTTTATAAAATCTATGGAATATTACCATTGAGTTTATACTTTTCTCTTTTATTTTGTAGAAATATCCCCTGCTTTTATATGGGCTTCTCATATTTATTGTAATGTCTAGTCCTTTTGACCTAGTTTGGAAACTTTAACTAGAAACTTTAATTTGTATTTATTTATAGTCCCTCATTTGAATCAATCGTATTTTGATATGATTACTTTGACAATATAATTTACTGTCAGTAGATGTCTATCCACTTGGATATATTTCCATTTACAATCTATCCCAAGGTGTAGTGGCTCAAGGTACTGATTAATCATCATAATATTCTTTGAATTAAATGGCACCATCTGTTCTCCATGCCCATGAAACTAAATGATAGAATATAATTTTCTAAAAGGTAATCCTACAATTCAACTCTGTCACTCATTTATCCCACTCAATATCTTATTTCTCTAATCAATGGTAGTCCTAAAAAAATCAACTTCCAAATTAGTGTACCTTTGTATTTTGAACTTATAACCCTAATAATATATTGGACTAGTCCATTTGACATAGATTAAGTTGGATGTCATTTCCTATGAAACCAAAAAAAAACATTTCTAAGAATAAATACAGGTGATCAATAACTGCCTACGAGCTTTTCTATGGTCTGCACTAAAGATTGAGGTGCATGTGCTTCTTTACTTGTATTGTCCCTTATACATTTACTTACCATATTATTGGCTATATTGTCTATGATAACCCTTAGTAGTTCCCTTCCAAAGGGATGTTACAATCCCTTTATGGTTCACTCTCAGCTCTAGTTATTCATGGAGCTCTTATCATTTGACTTAATCTTAGCTATAGTTATAGATGACAGTATATCATTGGAAAAAAGGCAATGACAATGGTGTGTTGGTTGGTATCAATTGAAGGCTGGAATTTTCACCCTAGGGTGAGGAGCTACATGTTTGATTTTCAATTTTTTTCTTAATATGGATGAAATTAGGCATGCTAGTGGAACACAACTACGTGCCCATTTTCATTTAATAAACTCTAAGGATAGGATAAATGATGCATTTTCAAAATTTCTCGCTACTAAGAAGACCCCTAAAAATATAGTGACCATCGAATTTGTAGGAGGTTTCATCCTAAAGAGATAAGAGATCGATAAAAGCTTGTAGCTCATCATAGGGATGTCCTTTAATTGTAGGGCCTCAATACTAAGAGTAAGGAATCCAGGCAAACTTCTTTCTTTGCTGACTATTTCCTCTAAAATGAAAGTTTATGTGATTAAGAATTGAATCTTGATGAAATGACCATTTCCTTGATGGGTATAAATGATGGTAGATCCGTTGGCCTTAGTGGGCTCCCCGTTATTTCTACGAATCTACATGGGATTTGACTCGTCATGTTAATTCTCAAATATCACACACATGTAATATTTTTGCAATTCTCATATCGTAAATGGTGTCAGAAAACATGTATGCTTGACCCCAAGGGCCTTGTGGATTTGATCTTATGACCTCCTTCTGACTTTGGCATGGAAATTCAAACCACTAGAATTATCCCTATGGTTTCTGGTAGGTGAATTGGCTAGAATGTTAGTAATCCATTGGTTGCACTTGCATCCAATATATATTGTGAAGACAATAATTAAATCTCTTACTATTGGTCATAGGTTTCTCTTTCATAATTTTGGGTCCATTATGTCAGAGAGAGGTATGCTTCTTTAAAATTCAAAACAATTCCCTGTAAACTTTTCATTTGATTGATTACCAGGACTAATGTGTTGTCTAGTGCTTTTTTTATATTTCAACTGTGGTTGCTTGGATTCTAGGTATAAGAGTCTTGTAAAGAGGTACATGAAGTAACCTTGCATCATCTACACCTATATCAATAATTTATAACTTTACCTATGAGTCTGAAAGAAACCTTGCTTCCACACTTGGAAAAGGTAAATTCGTCTTCTGCGTCACATCATTTTCTTTGTTTTATATTAGAAATAGATTTATTGCTTCTCCAAGTAGAGAAACATGTTTCCACTTGTAGTGTGGATGTCTACTTATTAAGAGACAATCCCTACCATGAAATTCCTGAATTCCCAATGTTATAGCGGATTTCACCACACTAGGTGAATCACACATTGTATGGCCTTCCCCTATCCCGCTGCAGACTCATTATTCCCTATGGACCATTTATTGTCTTTTGATGTATCATTGACCATCCCTAAAAACATTAGAAAAATGATATACGCGGCCTTTTCCCCGATAACCGTGTACATACACGGATATTCCCTCTATAGTCGCGTACATCGGGATGTGTGCATAATCCAAAACTATTTGACCGTTCCTTGTCCTGAATCCGACTCATATGACTCCTGGCCTTCCATATGCCTTGAGATCACACGGATTCGACCTTTCAGTATCACTTTGGAAAGCTATATAAGGAACCATTGAGACATTGAAAGCATAAGAGAGAATTGAGAGTATCGAAACTATAGTCCATTGTTGCCAGAACTATACTTGAGTCTGCATCCCTTTGTCCCTTTGGAGCATTGTTGTGTTCTTCCCAATATTTCCTTTGTTAGTGAGCTTGCTATCGGAGTGATGGAGGATTGAGGTGGTGGAGGCCCAAGTGGGGGATTCAGTTTCTCCGGTTCGCAGACGTGCCGTCAGAGGTTGTCACTTGTAATCTCTGATTCATTCTAATAGAAATATCTTTTCCTGTCCAGTAATGTGTATTTGAATGAATGTTGCATCCATTGGAATATGTCAAATGCTTATACATTATTGATTATATATGCTAGAATAGATCTAACACCATGAAATATAGTATGGTTGTATTGTTTACTTGTTGTTGAGGACGTGCTATAACAATTCAAGCTGAAGATTGGAAAGCTCAACGGGGATCTACTTCAACCGTCCGGAATAAGGTATGAGGTTCGATCCTTTAGTGTTAGATGTTTTTATTTCTATTGCATATTGGGAAAGATTGATTTCTGGAGTCTAGCTGTCTGTTGTGGTACCCCAAGCCATAGGAATTTCTCTCCGTAACAGAATTGGCGACTCCACTGGGGATCAAACCCAGAATCTCTGGTTTTCTGTTATAGCGGATTTCACCACACTAGGTGAATCACACATTGTATGGCCTTCCCCTATCCCGCTGCAGACTCATTATTCCCTATGGACCATTTATTGTCTTTTGATGTATCATTGACCATCCCTAAAAACATTAGAAAAATGATATACGCGGCCTTTTCCCCGATAACCACGTACATACGCGGATATTCCCTCTATAGTCGCGTACATTAGGATGTGTGATAATCCAAAACTATTGGACCGTTCCTTGTCCTGAATCCGACTCATATGACTCCTGGCCTTCCATATGCCTTGAGATCGCACGGATTCGACCTTCCAGTATCACTTTGGAAAGCTATATAAGGAACCATTGAGACATTGAAAGCATAAGAGAGAATTGAGAGTACCGAAACTATAGTCCATTGTTGCCAGAACT
>LPNX010246194.1:77253-147386 GCA_001517045.1 Pseudotsuga menziesii
TTTTTTTCTTCCTGTACGCGGGTTTGTCACTTACAGTCGCGTATACATGCGGTTTCCTCTGGAATTTCAGCGTATACACGCGGGTTCACTGCGCACAGTCATGTATACCCTGGTTTTTTACCGTTTTGTGGAAGATTGTGGATTGCTGGGTCAATGCTGTTAGTTGCTGAGTCTCCTTTGGCGCTGCCTGAGTCTGTTAAGGCCTCTGTTTTTTACCAGAAACGTTTTTTTTTAGCCTAATTTTTTTTTAGGAAAGTTCTTGTCATGGCATCTTTGATTTTTTGTTTGATATTAGTGCATTAGAGTCCTTTTTCCTTAGTTCTTTGCTGGAATGTTGTTTATGTGTGCTTGCAGAGTCTGGGGTGGTTAGAATCATTCTCTTCCTTTTTGTATCTCTTTATTTTCAAAAAATCCTAAATATTTGCTTATCATCATGCATTGCATTATGCATTTTGCATTGTACTTGCATTAGATATAGATTTTCTTTGGAGTAATAGTTAGGAATTCATATAGGGAAATTTGCATTCAGCATTTGAAGAAGAAATTGTGCATTCACGTAGTACGCATACCCTATTTTCATGGACACAATGCATTTGCATTGATTGTTAGGTGTGCATTTTAATTCTTGTTGAGTCATAACACCATTAGTTGCACGACCATATCCTATTTTTGAGTAAATAAAGCCAAACTAAAATCAACGCTAAATAAAATGAATTACACTCTTTCCTTTTTAGGGTGCACCAACAAGCTTAGGTTTTAGGATCTTGGAATAGTTCATTGAAAGTTAATTCTCCAAGATCACTAAACTACAACAACTAGGTGTCTGTCCAGGGAGTGTGTGAAATCCTTTATATAACCAGCGTTCTCAGGAAGCTCCTCTCAAAAGGGAGTCAAGCACTAGGCAGTGTGAGCGGTTGTTGATCGGGATAACCCCTGGTTGGTAACTGTGTAGCACCGGTGATATAGCCAGGATTGTATTCGTATCTGGGGGCTCTTTCGGGAGTTTCGGGCTTTGCTACCCTGCCCATACTGTCAATCCCTCCTGCGACTGTCCGCTTGAGCGTTGATTATATCGAGGTGACCTTAGTGACCTTACCTAGGATATCGAGGGGGTACGTGTAGAGGTTATTCTACATGTGTCCCGGCCAGGTTGGGGTCAGACAGCACAGTCACTATACGCGTTGAAGCTGAGGGCCACAATAATTGGTTTCGAACCTCCTCTTGTGGTGACAAGGGCCTCTCGAGCCTCTCCTAGGAGAGACATACCGGCCACATTCGGGAGCTCATCCAGCCCTTGTTTGCTTGCTTTTGGCTTTAGATTTGATAGTGATTTCTCTGTGCATGCTAGTTGGCCTAAGGTTGACGTAAATAGAGAGTCTTTGCTTTTTGTTGAGTCATTGTGGAGTCGGGTGCGGTTCCGCGCCGTTCTCGTCGGTTAGCAGGACTTTCACCTTCCACTTCTCCTCCTCCTTTGGGAGAGGGGCCTAGTCGGTCCAGGCAGACTGTGTCACACATTGATTCACACACCATGGAGGATCATTCAGAAATTATTCTTGACCCACCCCCTCCTATTCGTATTGACGATGGGGAACTTACTCCTACATATGATCCCTCACCTGACCTAGCTGAGATCGGTCCCGTTATTTCCCAGATAGGATCTTTACATGATAGACCTACTTATACTAGGCTAGATTCCCCATTGACCCGATACCGTTATGGAATGCCAGAAGAGGCCGAGAATCACTTTGACCCTCCTAGCACCAGCTATGGTGGTTATGTTACCACTGGTTTTCCTATGCACGATTTGACATTTCATGTTGAATCTGACTTTGATCCTAACACTATACCTGGGGGCATTCCCATGCCTTACCTTGCGGAGAGGTTTTGGAGTACTAGTCACATTGCACCTTCCATCCCAGTGGTGGAAGCTACATCTTATGTACCTTCTAGGTCTAGAGTTAGTGATCCCATAGCGATACCAGGTTCTAGGCGAGTGACGATAGGTACTAGCACATATATTCTTACAGAGATTCCTTCGTCCTCACTTCCAAGTTCTTCAAATGCGAATCCTCCACCTTACTCTCGTGGTCCTTCGAGTTGTCATGTAGCTACGAGTCAGATCCGTACTGCGATTACTAGACCAGTTGTGTCTCAAGCCTACATACCATCCGTTGTTTCGGGAGGTTATGTTCATGTTTCTAGAGGTCAAGTTGCTACTTCTTCGACATATATCCCTACTTCCGGTATGTATATTCCTACTTCCGGAATGTATATTCCTACCTATGGAGTGTCTCATGGGCCATCGCAGTAGATGACCTATGGACCCTACTATGGGGCGCAGTATGGACAGGTCTCTCAACCTTATGGAGGTGGGTATTCACAACCTGCTTACTCTCCCAACTATGGCTTTGTAGCTCCTACTAGTCAAGGTCCACCTCATTATGAGACTTCCATGCCACCCTATGCGGGTCATATAGGAGGAGGTCACTATGGCCAAGGTCATGGTGGTAATCAATCCTATGTGAACCAGGGATCGGTCCCTAAACCTCATCATGCTAAGCTCCATTTCCTTGCGACACTCAATTTACCTGACTTATCGAGACTTACGAACGATCCTATGGCTCATGACCCGGCTTGGCCGGCTGTCCCTACCAAGCTTCCTTTGGACATACCTAAGTTCGAAGGAAAACCAGGAGAGGATCCGAGTGAACACATTACGACATTCCACCTATGGTGCTCTTCCAATTCATTGCATCAGGACTCAGTCCGCTTGAGACTGTTTCAACGCACCCTTACAGGGCCTGCAGTGAAATGGTACATAGAGTTACCTAGGGGTGCCTTTACTTTGTTCGACGACCTTGCGATGAATTTCCTTAATCACTTCTAGCTACCAATACGATATGATGTCGGTATTGAACTCTTGTCGACATTTCGGCAAGATAAAGCCACCCATATTTCTGATCATATTCAGGAGTGGCGTAGATGGAAGAGATTAATCAAAGCCTTTATACCGCCAGAATTCCTCCTTGAGTGGTTCCTCAAATCGTTATTACCATATATCGCGAAGGATGTCTCCACATCCGGAGTGCAAAATGAGGAACAGGCCATCTTTAGGGCGCAGGAACTAGACTTGATCTATGCTCAGTCTATTTTGTTATATGAGATTATACCTAATGCCCCTCGTTCTAGTTTTGATCCCAAGGTCAAACCTTGACCACATGCCGATGGCATTGTGGGTAGTGCAAGTAAGAAACCTGTAGTTTCGGTTGTGAAACAAGTTTCTCAATTGTCAATCAACCAATCTGCCTCGGGACAAGCTATGGCTTCGTCTCAGCCCGCCCAAATGGTGAATGTACTTGCTGTGTAATTGTCCGACCAGAAAGGTAACCAGCAACCTGGACGGAATAGAAAAAAGGGTAAAAACAATAATAAGAACGGTGGGAATAAAAATGAGAATGCCAACAATAATGACAAGAACAATAAAAATGTTGGGGGGGACAAGCAGAATAAGCGTAAGGTTAAGTTTCCTTGCAAGCTTTGTAAGGACGATCACCTCACTTACTTGTGCCCTAGGATGGATGAATATTTGAAGTTCATAGCACAGGGTCCAGCTGTGTTAACGAACCCTTTACCGCATAACCAAAATATGAACTCAAAGTCCCATGATCAATCTAGTGATGAAGATCCACCTGAAACTAGTGGTCGTGGGTGCATTAATATGGTCCGTGCCACGAAAGTTGTGACGCATGCGAAATATTATTCTTCGTCACAACCCAACCCAGGCAAAGAACCTGATCCACCAGGAACCCCTTTGTGTATTGAGAAACCTGTGGACAAACCTGAAGCTACACCTCTCATTCCTAAGGGGGTACTTAAGCGTTCGGGGCATAATCCAAATGCCCGAGCCGCCCAGAACTATTCAGTTGTCGAGGACTTGGGTCATACTCCTTGTGCGATGTCTGCATTGGAGGTGCTTCAGAGTTGTCCGTTGCAAAGGAAGGCTTTGCTTTCCGCTCTTGGTGTGAATGGTGATGATTCTTCCTCAGTGATCAAGTTTGAAACCGTAGGACATTAGCCTCGCTTGCCCTACTATGTGTCCCTTTTGGTGCATGTAGAATGTATTAATATGATCGTCAAGCGTACTGTGATTGACGAGGGCGCTGCTACTTCTGTGATGTCTTTGTCTTGTTGGAAGGGTCTTGGTTCTCCTGAGTTGTCAAAGTCTACGACCATGTTAATTGCTTTTGATGGGAGATCATTTAGGCCGCACGGTATCCTTCCTTCTCTTAAAGTCCGTTTGGGGGGGAAGACCGTTGCGATAGAATTCGAGGTGGTTGATGCGCCCCTTGACTACAATCTCTTACTGGGAAGGAATTGGATGTATAGTATGCAAGCCGTTGTGTCTTCCGTATTTCACGTTGTATGCTTTCCTCATAATGGGAAGATTGTGACGATTGATCAGATGTCATTCAAGAATCCGCCTGTTAGTGCATCTTCGAAAGCTTCGGTTCCGAAAGTTGAACATTCCCAGCCGGCAACTGGGAGTGTCGATGTAGGTATGTATCCTTCCCTCATGGGAACTTTTAGTTGTCCTGCACCTGTCCTCATGATAGGATCTAGTTTCAATGGTGCTTCCACGTCTACAAGATCGGTGCCTTTTCGCATAAGTCATATGGGAGATCCTTGGATTCTTCCTTCACTGAGTCCTTCGAGTGATGCCATTGAGACGAGTGTGCCGTTTCCTGCAGCCATGATTGCTTACCAAGCTAATCTTCAATCTGCTGTAGTGCCTTGTTCTTCTTCTTCACAGACAGAGGAAGAAGACCCCTATGTGCTGCCTGCATGGGCAGTACAGTCTTCTCATGCCCACGATTTCCTTAATACGGTTTTCCCTTCAGATGAAGTGATCATCGAGGCTATGTCGGGAGTTGAGCCACTATGGGAGGAACTCCATCATAGATCATATTTCCTTCCAGCGCTTGACTTGTTGGAGCATGAGGATTACAGGGAGATTCTTAGATAGAAAGCTGGTAGGCCCATGATTCCATTAAGCTCTCCTGGTCAGATGGCTGATGGAAACATGGCAAACATATCATCAACTATGCCTATCAACATTTCTCGCAACCTTGATACGGTTGAGAATGTGTACATTGGGGAGGATTGTTCCCAAGATGAGATTCGTGAGTATACCGAGCTATTCAAGGAATTCCGCAATGTTTTTGCTTGGTCTTACGATGAGATGCCAGGGATTGACCCTCGGATTGTCGAACACAAAATTAAAACTTACCCCAACGCGAAGCCTGTTTGACAACGTTTACGCGCGGTAAATCCTAGGAAAGCACCTACCATAAAGGCAGAGATAGAGAAACTATTGAAAGCTGGTTTCATCTATCCCGTTCCCTTGACGGAGTGGGTTTCAAATCCTGTTCCGGTAGATAAGAAGTAAGGAGCGATCCGTATATGCACCGATTTCTGTGATTTAAATCGTGCCTGTCCTAAGGATAACTTCCCCACACCGTTTATAGATCATATTTTGGATGAGTGTGCGGGTAGCGAGGTGTTCTCCTTTATGGACGGTTTTTCCGGATATAATCAGATTCAAATTAAACCTGAGGACCAACATAAGACCGCATTTATTTGTCCTTGGGGAACATTTGCGTATCGGAAAATGCCTTTCGGCCTTAAAAATGCCGGAGCTACGTTTCAGCAGGCGATGACCTTGATTTTCCATGATCTCAAGTCCATTATCGAAGTATTTTTGGATGACCTCGCTGCTCATTCTCGTATGAGGATGCGTCATTCTTATCACTTGAGATTAGTGTTCGAAAGATGTCGGCATTATGCTGTTAGATTGAACCCTCATAAGTGCATCTTTTGTGTGTAATCAGATCGTTTATTTGGATTTATCATTTCGAAAGAGGGTATAAGATTCGACCCCTTGAAAGTGGAGGCAATACTTCAGTTGTCTCCCCCGCGAAATATTCGTCATCTTCAGTGTTTGCAAGGCATGGCAAACTTCCTACAAAGATTTGTTGTCAATTTCACCAATTTGACTAGAGGTTTCATGCGCCTCTTGAAGAAGGATACTCCCTTTGAATGGGATGAGTGAGCCCAGGAGTCCTTCGATGCCCTTAAGAGAGCCCTAGCATTGGCCCTGGTGATTAGTCCTCCGTATTATAGCCATGATTTCCTATTATATGTGGCCGCATCTTTAGAGACGATTGGGATGGTTTTGGTTCAAGAGGATGAGGAGCTCCAAGAGCATGTCATATACTATCTGATCCAAAACCTTATTGACGCAGAAATTCGGTATTCTCATGTAGAGAAGCTTGCCTTGGCCACTGTACATGCGGTGCAACGTTTGAGACATTATATTCTCCTTCGCCAAACTTTGGTGGTTTCCCATGTCAATCCATTTCAGTTCGTCCTCACACGTAGGATGATTGGGGGGAAATATAATAAATGGATTGTCATTCTGCAAGAGTTTGATCTCGAGTTTGTTTCGGCAAAATCGAAGAAATCGTTAATATTTGCAGAGCTCATATCAGATTTTCTGAGCGAGGCTGAGGAGTCAGTATGTGAAGATACGTTCGTTGATGAACACATTTTCTTGATCTCAACGGCTGACCCATGGTACGGTAATATCATAGTATATTTGCAAACGCAGAGGACCCCTACTCACCTCTCACGAGATGAGCGACGTCGATTATGTCACGTTTCCAAGAACTACCTCATAGTGGACAATACTTTGTACCGCCGTGGAGTATATTCCCTTTTACGACGTTGTTTAACTCACAATGAGGCTGAGGTAGTGCTTAATGATTGCCATGGAGGGGCGTGTGGTGGTCATTTATCTGGGCTTGCTACAGCCCAAAATATTTTGAGAGCAGGATATTTCTGGCCGTCGATCTTCAAGGATTGCATTGAAGCGGTCAAGAGGTGCCACCCTTGCCAGGTGTTTGCATGAAACATGCGCTCGAAGCTTGCCCCGTTGCACCCTATTATCACCGCTGGTCCCTTCACCAAGTGGGGGCTAGATTTTATGGATTGCAACCCAGCTTCGGCTAGGGGACACCATCATATCATTGTGGCTATCGATTACTTCACGAAATGGGCTGAGGAAATGCCTACAGTAAAATCCGACGGTGAGACAGCCGCTCATTTCGTATTCAACCAAATCATCTCTAGGTTAGGGATTTCGAGAGAGCTTGTCACTGACCATGGCTCGCACTTTCATAATCGTATGATGGAAGAGTTGGCCTCCAAGTTAGGACATAAGCAAGAGCACTCCTCTTCTTACTATCCTCAAGCGAATGGACAGGTTGAAGCTGTGAATAAATCACTTAAGTCCATTCTCCAACGAACCATCGCACAAAGCAAGACGAATTGGCATATTATGTTGTATCCTGCTTTGTGGGCGTACCGAACCGCGGTAAAGACTACCACTGGTTTTTCTCCATATCAGCTTGTTCATGGAGTGGAGTCAATATTGCAAGTTGAATGCGAGATTCCTTCATTGAAGTTAGCCGTAGAACTCTTACCAGACACTTCGCCTTTGGAGGAGCGTTTGGTTCACCTTGAGCAACTCGATGAGCAGCGTAGAGATGCCTTGGTGACTCTAGAGGTTAATAAGCGTCGCGTGAAGGCCCAATACGATAAGTCTATCCGTACGAGAGCGTTTAGTGAGGGAGACTTGGTCCTTTTGTGGGATCAATCGAAATAACCCTTGGGGGCAGGGAAGTTCAATCCTATGTGGCGTGGTCCTTACGTGGTCAAGCGAGTATTAGAGAAGGGTGCCTATGAGTTAGTGGATTACGAAGGGACAGCCTTGGCGGAGCCTAGAAATGGGCTCTATCTTAAAAAATACTATGCATAATATTTAGCCAAGGTTGTTTGTTGTATATTATTGTACAGCTTTTTTGCATAGTTAGGTCTTGTTTATCGTGATCGGGTTTGTGATTAGTTTCCATTTCTTGTGGCAGATGTCAATGGAATCTTCCACCTACATAGGATTCGCGGATGGTGCAAGCCGTCACACTCAGCACTCAGCCTCAGCTGCTTGGGTGATTTTTACTCCTATGGGTCATGTACTGTCTTCAGGAGGTGTATGTCTACGGCCATCTTCCAACAATGTTGCTAAATATAGTGCCGTTATCGAGCTTCTACGGGATGCCATTCGCATGGTGTTCTCTCTCTTGAGGTATGTCTTGATTCAGAGTCAGTAGTGTCACAGCTAAATGGTTTGTACCATGTTAGAGATCCGACGTTATTGAGGAGATTCTTACGTGTGAGATTGCTAGAACGGCAATTTGAGAACATAACATATATACACATTCCAAGAAATTTTAATCAAATTGCTGACTCATATGCTAACTATGTGTTAGATTGGCATTTGTTTCATTCATTATAAATTAATCATAAACACAATGTTTACACATGTAAATAAATAAACCGATCACCATAAAACTCTTTTATATACATCAAAATGTGGTAATACATAGTGTCATAATACAAAATTAGGGCTTTGAAAGCCACCATCATATACACGGTAGTACAAAATAGATACACTCCCAGCTGTCTACTCCTATGGAGGTGGATGAGGATTGTGATCATGATATGTCACCACGGCTCTAGCTAGCTGCCGAAATAAATGCACCCATGCGTGTGGTACACCAACCACTTGTCTCTACATAGCCTTAGGTAAGTCCTCGACTTGCGCCATGGGAATCCTATGAGTCAGTCGCACAAAGTTGGTATGGATTCTTTGGAGCGTTCGCTCCGCATCCACACCGGTGATATCGTCTCCTCTTCCCCTCTGTCTATGACGTGGGAAGCCCTCTAGTCACCGTGGTCCCACATCTGCACATCAATGGTAGATGTCACTATGTATTATCACCCAAAAACATGTCTTTTTGATTCCATTAATCAAGAAAACACAAAAAAAAATTAAATACTTCAAAAATTTTAAAAAGAGTAAGGGTCGAGATTCGTTACCTATGTCTCCATATGCTGACCCTGGTGGTAATGGCATGTCTGGGTCTCCTCGGAAGTCTATCCCTGCATAAGGGTAGTCCTCTATGGCGATAATCTGTCGTCGCTACCATGGAAAAAAGTCTGCTAGATAAGGGTTGGCCACCCTACCACCCCCCAGTCTGCGCATCGCATCTGCCCAGCGTCGTTGGGCCGGATCTCGAACCCCGTGGAGAGGAACATCCACTCTAGGGCTCAATCCTGGAACCCGCTCGAAGAAGAAAGTGCTCAATATACTACGGAACTCGAAGTTCCATATCCTACCTGCCTTGCACTCACTGAGCTGATGTTTCATGTTGCTCAACAGTGATGTGCTCCAGTCGTAGATGGTCGGTGTCATGCACTCCACCGCATAGAACATCAATGGCCGAGAGGCCTGATGGAGTGATGCTAAGCCTGCTATCCTGCCCAGTGTCAGTAAGATGGCCTTTAGGCCTAGTACCTGTATAGCGTTGGTGGGGACTTGGCTCCCCACCTTCTCTATCTCTGGATAGCAGTATACTGCGATGTACTCATCTATAGTCAGCCCATGACCTGGCCCTCCGCGGGCACGAAGGTTCACCGTCTCACCCCGCCATGATAGAATTGTGATAAAATAGATATCCTCCACCTCAATGGTGAGGGACATGCCGTCTAGCCGGAAGGACTCTGAGTCCGGATCCCAATAGTCTACAAGCATCTGTAGTAGTCCTGGTTTGGCCCTCAAGCCTCCTAGGCACCAAAACTTGTAGAGTCCGCATCTTCTTAGAGCCTCTTGAGCCATTCTATCATCCCTTACGGCTTCCTCTACATCACCATGCTCGCGTTCTCGCCACTCTAGTACCATCCTGCATGAGAAGTTGACCAAAATGTCCATTAGATTCATAAAACTCTTAGTGCGCGGCATCATACGCGGCTGTTTTCAAAACAGCCGCGTATGTACGCGGTTTCAGGCCCCTTTTCTGCGTATAGCCAGCCCTATACGCAGAAAAAACCTCGATATCCACATGGGCCGTGGCGCTCATGTAAGCTTGGCCATTAAAAATTCATTTGACCATGAAAAATTATAAAATTTGTATTGAAATGCAAGCTGAGAACATGAGTAAGTACCTGGAAGAATCGGTTGTGAATTCCGACGGCT
This sequence comes from Pseudotsuga menziesii, assembly GCA_001517045.1. NCBI lineage: Eukaryota > Viridiplantae > Streptophyta > Pinopsida > Pinales > Pinaceae > Pseudotsuga > Pseudotsuga menziesii. Next base: position 87,404 of record LPNX010246194.1, read on the forward strand.
AGATCTCCTGGAATTTGCAGTTGAATATCAGAGCTCCAATGGGTAAAACTTTCAAATGATTTCTATTTTTTACTATTTATAGAAAAATTTTCAAATATTTGAAAATTTTTACCCCCTTTCTATAGTTTTGACCATTTCTAACCTTTTTGGACCGTTTCTGACCTTATTTGTGATGTAGAAGACCGTTTTCAGCGATGTTTCAACCTTTGGATTGACCCGTTCGTACTGATCTCAGGTATAATGTCTATACTGGCATATAGGTTAGGTTCACCACTGTTTGCATTTTGCATGACCTTATGACCATGTCACTACATCCTTAGGTATGAACCCACTCTATTATGTCACGGAACCTTCTTGCTGCTATAGAAGTGGCATGATGTGAGTGGTAGAGACTCACCTTACATGGGTACCCTAGATAGCGCCTTATTTTCATTTGGTGCCCATTCCGATGTTTCCCCCTTTAGGGTGTGGGAGTCCATTGTATAGTATTTCCATGACATTTAGCAAGACCTCATACTCCTCTTGATCTTATGCTGGCCTGTATCCCCCCGGACTCCCCTTATATCGAGTTGTGAATGCATTATCATGAGCTTTGTCTGTCTTATTGAGCTTTATGCCGGCTCCCCTGACATTGCGTTTCAGCCATATAGCCCGAGCTTGTCTCATGTCTAGCCATGCAGAGCCTTTATTTATATCTTTCGCAGCTTGATTCCCTTTTTTACCGGGAGGGGATTTCCTCCTGAGTGTCGATATCCTACACATGTATCCTTGCATTGAGCATAGGTATGTTCCACTGCTTGGAACTAGTTTGTTTTCCTTTATGACACTCGTCTCCTCCTAGTTTGTAACTATAAAGCTAGTTTATTCTTTTTTCAATCTTTTCAAATAACTGAAAAAGACCAAAAAAAAAATCAAAAAACCAGAAAGCTGGACAAGAAAAGATATTATCTTTGGCAGCTGTCGAGTCGTGTCACCTTCGAACAGAGTACTGTATATCACATCCATTGGTTGGTTTATAGTTTTACTTTAGGAGCTGTACTCGTTATCTGAGTTTTATCTCCACCGACTGGTTAAGCTTCCAGTCCCTATGGAGCCTCTATTGATGCCTCCTGCATCATAGAGATGTCCCAGTTTGTATATCGAGTCTATGCTGCCTTCATTCAGTCACCATATGCCATTATGCTCTTGTTCGAAGGAATTTGAAACCTGAGTCGGCCATTCCTCAGTTATCTTGACTTTGCATGTCGGCCATTCCCAGTACAATTACTGGTTCGTGCACCTTATGATCGAGTTCTTCCATATTATACAGCCTTGCTGAGTACCTTGTGTTGGATGATGGGGGATGCCTTAATGCCATCCTTCCAGCGGATTTCATCCCATCGACTTCAGATCATTTATTCTGGAATTGGAGTCTAGAGTCATTTTGAGTGCCTCGAGACTTGCAGTCATCAGTGGCAGGTTCTCCCACCATCGACAGTTTTGGGAATACATCAATGTCCCTTGATCAATGGATTCTCTCAAGTGTTCGACCTCAACATATTTATTCACACTTGTTAGTTTTCACTCTAGTACCTTGATTCCCATTTTCATTATTGGTGGGTGATCTCGCGTCTATTAACGGTATACATCAATGACCGGTAATCAGATGATGGACTACTATGTTTGACCTCGACACCTATATTCACATAGTAGGACATCTACTCGTAGCAGTTTGTGTAGAAGACCTTCCAGTTTGGTGGCATCCACTATATGCTACCTCCTTGATCATGCCAGTGTTCATGAGATTTCAGCTCTCGTGATTTGTTCCAGTATATGTCAGACATTTCCAGCCACTATGGAGACCTTGATCTGTTATATATCTTCAGCCTATGTGGAGATCATTGTACTTTGTATATCTTCATCACGGAGATTATGATCTATGTATATTGTACGTGGCGATGACCACATATGTTCTATCATGTTTCATGCCTATTCATGGCCATTGTACTCTTATGTATCCGGGACTGCTATATGTATGTCCAGTTATATGCAGAGTTGTATTATGGTATTATGCTGATTGGGTGGCTGGTCTTCCATTTGGGTACCTTCATCACTTCACTTCTGGGATGGACTTATAATGTATTTCGGACATCATATAACCCCTCTGATCTCATACATTAGGGGGCATCTGTTATAATGGATTTCACCACACTAGGTGAATCACACATTGTATAGCCTTCCCCTATCCCGCTGCAGACTCATTATTCCCTATGGACCATTTATTGTCTTTTGATGTATCATTGACCATCCCTAAAAACATTAGAAAAATGATATACGTGCCTTTTCCCCGATAACTGCGTACATACACGGATATTCCCTCTATAGTCGCGTACATCGGAATGTGTGCATAATCCAAAAATGTTGGAACGTTCCTTGTCCTGAATCCGACTCATATGACTCCTGGCCTTCCATATGCCTTGAGATCGCACGGATTCGACCTTTCAGTATCACTTTGGAAAGCTATATAAGGAACCATTGAGACATTGAAAGCATAAGAGAGAATTGAGAGTACTGAAACTATAGTCCATTGTTGCCAGAACTATACTTGAGTCTACATCCCTTTGTCCCTTTGGAGCACTGTTGTGTTCTTCCCAAGCTTGCCTTTGTTAGTGAGCTTGCTATTGGAGTGATGGAGGACTGAGGTGGTGGAGGCCCAAGTGGGGAATTCAGTTTCTCCGGTTCACAGACGTGCCGTCAGAGGTTGTCACTTGTAATCTCTGATTCATATTAATAGAAATATATTTTCCTGTCCATTAATGTGTATTTGAATGAATGTTGCATCCATTGGAATATGTCAAATGCTTATACATTATTGATTATATATGCTAGAATAGATCTAACACCATGAAATATAGTATGCTTGTATTGTTTACTTGTTGTTGAGGACGTGCTATAACAACTCAAGCTGAAGATTGGAAAGCTCAACGGGGATCTACTTCAACCGTCTGGAATAAGGTACGAGGTTCGATCCTTTAGTGTTAGATGTTTTTATTTCTATTGCATATTGGGAAACATTGATTTCTGGAGTCTATATTTTTGTTGTGGTACCCCAAGCCATAGGAATTTATCTCCATAACACCCAATAAACATGTACTTCTAAAGTGGATCAACCCGCTTTTAGAGCTACTAATATAACATGTGTGCTAGGAAACTATCCCTTTTACCATTGTATCACATGCATATCCACTTAAAACTAGGAAATATGGTTTTAAGGAACACATAACTATCCATTTTCACACAAATTGCATTAGAGAGACACTTAGAACAATCCATATGACTGATATTAGGTGAAATTATTCCCAAAATCATAATTTTACTGATGTTTATCCTTGATGTATCCCAAAATTCATATTAGGGTAATTTTCATGACTATTTACAACTAATTTATCCCTAAAATATGCATGTGAATGAATATTGAGGTTGTTTTCACGCCCAAACTTGTACAAACGTGCCCAAAACCTCTACAACAAGCTATCTTTCTATTGTAACTATGCACAAAATGTTGGTTCAATCTACAAATCTAGCCCAGAATTTTCCTTTCATGCTAAGGTATGGATTTTGGTCCTTTCCTCATTGTTATGCTTCCCATAATGCACAAAAATCAACTTTGAATGCTCATTACCTGAAAATGGCCTCAAAATTTATCCCCAATATACACGTTCAAATAGCTTTTATTTTGATCTGTACTTGGTTTTCATTTTTAAAGTAATAGACATGGGTTTGGAGAATTTTTGTGTTGCATGGAATATAAAGAAAACATAAAAATTGGGACAACAAAAGGAAAAACAACAAAAAGTTATCCATAAACCAATGATGATTATGAAGCAAAATTTAGAAATCGGAAACCTAGGGATAAATAGATGGAAAGATAGAATAATAGGTGGTAGCTCAAGCACAGAAAAATAAAAAATTTTGGCATAATTGGGAAACAAAAATTTTACAACATAGACCTCCACAGTGCTAGGGTCAACCTTAGGGTCAGAGATTTGGGTGGTGCCAAGGACTTATAATAGGTTAGATTCTTTGAGTCACTATACTCTTCAATGTTGTTATGTGATACCCTTGAGAATATCCAATGCTTTATTACTTCATCCCTGCATCCAAAAATTGGTTTCAGGAAAACTTCCTCCACCTCCTTTGAGTAATCCACAAATTCCTCTTCCTCCATCCTCTCCTCCCAAGATTATCACCTCATAAACCATCGTTCTAACCAAAACATGTATAGGAATATAAAATCGGTAGATCATTATATTGACTATATATAATTTTCAATATCAATAAATAAGAAGAAACTTTTATGTGCAACTAAATGATAAAAAGGCTTTCAAATGCCATATAGCCGGAAATAATGCATTGAATCATGTCACACATTGGTTAATTTTAGAATATAATGTTGCAACGCAAAGTTGTGATGATTCCCTAGTTGGTGATTGGTTGATGGATCGTCATGATATATTGGTGTATTGATTTTTCTATGCTTTATTTTTGGTAATATTGGGATGCTTGAGTATCTTTCCTTAGAATTCATCTAACACATTGTGCTTTCATGGACTAGGAACCAATCAACTTAGGGTTTCCCTAAGTTTTAAAGAGTTAATAATTGCTCCTTGATGAAGTATTTCCTATGCAATGTTTGACAGTATGGTTATTGATGTAGTTATGTGAGTTTGATGCCTCCAAGATAGAACACTTGGAGATGATGGTGAACTTCATTCATATGTCATTTTCTCATGACACATTGATCATATTATCATGGAGTGACCTAGAATTTTTGGTTTGATTTGACATCTTTATGACATGGATTATCATTTTTCATGAAGCACTAGGCTTATTTCATGTTAATGATGGTATTTGGAATTTGGAGGATTTTCTATTGGGGTGCTCTAGCTCATTGGATGTGGTTCACACTTATAGATGAATTTTGTACTACATGCTAGTTGAGTGGGGTATAACTTAACAAGAATGGAACCTTGGTACACAAGTTACTACTTTGTTGATATTTTCCACTTAGGTCCCATTGACGTTTCTCAATGTCTCCAACAAAATCCTAGAGAATTGGCTAAGAGGATTAAGTGTTTAGTTTCCTTTATTATAAATATTTTTTTTACTTGTCTTTGTGCTATTTTTTTCATTCTTTTGACTAGAATCAATATAGAACACATTAATAATGTGTTCCAGTTTGAAAAAAATCTAATGGACAATTTGAATGGGATAATTAGAAAACACTATGGATGGGAGAAGTGGACTAATAATACAATTCTTCTATGCTCCTTTTTGTTTTATCATTTGAGCATTTTCATCATGTTATAATGGGTTTTTCCAATTATTTGAGAGGTAGAAAAATGGAAATAGACTCTCTTCCCAAACCCCCTTTGTGTTCCTAAATAGATAAATGACTCTCGAAATAGAAAAGGAAAGGGGAAACATGAATTGAATTGGAATGAAATGTTACACCATTCCATGGCCCAACTTGGGAAGGCCACCACAGTCTACAACTAGCTTGGGGATGTCATCACATTCCACAACCAGTCCTAGATGGCTTATATAGTCACCACCTAGCCTTAGAGGGCTTACACAATAATGGTAGCTTCTATATGGTATATACAATGATATGCCATCCTAGGAGGATCATACGCAGTCATGTCCCAGCAACAAATAGGTCACAAACCAGGTATAGCTGCCCCCAAAAATTGTAAAAACCTTAAAATATTCCCTAAAAATACCTAAAACAAACCTTCCACCAACAGTCCAAGGGATTACTTTTCTTACTCTCACCACCCTTACTATGGACTTAAAACAGGCTCTCATGCTCACATTTTTCCTCGATCCTCTTTGGTTCTATGTTGTAACAATCGTATTCTAGCAATACACAATTCAACAAATTCATTTTTTCGACTGTCTCTAAACACTACCCTAAGCCTCCACCTACACACATAGCAAACAAACAGTTGGTTGAGGTTAAAATAAATTATAACATAGCATATTTCTGATGCACACTTCCTACAGTACATTTTAGACCTCATATGCAAACACATATTGTTCCCTTTCCTTTATTGACATGAATGGACAGTCTTAAAACCGACTCATAATTGCATAATGAAATGAGGGATGTTACATCCATTTGAAAGGACTGTCATATGTGTTTGGATATATGATAGACATAAATGATTTATCTATTTCCTAATTATAAGTATCTCAAGGTTAATTGCAACTACCTAGACCTAAGGGCTACCAAATAAACCCTAGCCCATCACTTGCACACTCACCAAGGCTACTCCCCTCTCTTATGGAATTTATTATTATTTTGGAGGAGTCGGTCCATCATTTCAACCATGGGAGAGTTGATCCTTGATACTTATATATTATCCCAATAACATGGTTGTGTGGGGGATTCTTTACGATGGAGTTCTATATCAAGCTCACTATTTGCACCCTTCTCTAGGGAACACCTTCTTTGGAGTTGTTTTTAGTAAGAGTTTGATTTGGTTTATGAATGTAATGTCCCTTTGCTCACATGTGGAATCATTTAAGAAGTAAAGCACTCTATATTTGAGGATCTTTGTGCATGCATCTCTAGGTCACACCACTCCAAGAAGCCTTATAAGCATATGAATGAGGAGTTCAATAATAAGAACCATTGACATCGGGTTACACAGAGGGCTTGGTGCTTTTGACTCAATGCCATTTTGATAATATCATACATGATAGAATCCAAGGAAAAATCTACAATCCTACCAATCCTACATTCATAAAAATTGTTGTATATCGAATTCCTACTCTACATGCAATGTTGGTATATGAAAGATGCATTCAATGAAAGTGTTCTAGAATGACTGAACATGCTCCAGTTTTATTGATATCATATTACATTCCTTGGTTATTCTAGATAATAACCAATATTAATGGGTGTTGATTATATTCTGCTATGAATTCCTCTTCTTTCTCCTTCATTGATTCACTTTTAAATTGATAGAGTTAGGGATCAATGGATCCATCGGACATGTATACCAAAAAACATTTACAGCCCACCGTTTCTCAAAATTTTCCAAATCAACTGAAGCAAAGAGTTAATGGTTTGTTGGTGTGCTTCTATTTCCTATTTAAAAAGGGTCCCATGCTATGATCTCATTTCTTCTTGCATATTTTTTATGCTCAATATTTCATGTTGGAGAGTGGGGCATTTTCTATGCAAGATTTGCAAAATTATGTTTTCTTGGTGTTTTATTTCAGAAACCAGTTATTTCAAATCAATTACTTTGTAGTGGAGCTTCTTGTTTTCAATTTCAATAAATTCTATCCTTCTCAACAAATTTTTAATCTAGGATGTCAAACAAATTTGACTCCATTGCAATACTTTTGGGGTTGTAAATTGGTCCTAGATTGGTGTTGCAGTTATTGAGAGCTTTAAGTTGTTTGCTAAAGGGAACCAATGGAGAGGGTGAGGGTTTTGAGATAGTTTCCACCATGGCTCAAATATATGGAAAATAAAATTAAATTGACTATCCCTTCATTGTTTTCTACTGCTACGAGTCTGGCATATGAAACCTGCACAATAATATTTTTGCATCATCCTCCCAAATAGGGCTAGGTCAACCTGTCTGACTGGACCAATGAAATTCTAATAACTGATAAAAAAAATTGACATGGAATTCTATGATATGATAAAATGCTTGACAAGAATAAGAATAGTTCAAAGAGGAGGGATCAACTTGATAGGATCCACTCAAATATCATCATGATAAATTCTAAAATAAAATTGATATGTTCGACCTTTTCCCATTGATGTGAACTTGTATGTTGGGATCGACCAACCATCCTAGAGATGTATGAACCATGTGAATTATCTATCATTGGACACCAATACCATCAAGACAAGAATCAAGGAAAAAAAATACAATGGAATTCACTGCATCCCTTTACCAACTATCAAATTCACCCACGGATTATCCCCTAGACTTACATGACCAGTATGGAGACAAGAACCAATAAAAGATACAGTAAAAATTTGCATGCATTATTCAGTTTGCATGTATGCTAGGTAATTTTTTTTATTAATAAATAGCTCCCCATCGATAATCTGATGTTCCTTGAGTGGAAGTTGTTGTCAGATACCATGCTAATCCAATGAAACTTTTGAAGCTCTGTCGACAAGTTTTCGTTCGATTTTCGACATCTTGTGGCCCTCGTCTGATGACTTTGTGATGTCTCTGACAATGCGGGTTCAACGAGACTCCATCAGACCATCAACTACAAGCCTTCTAAAATTTGATAGGGTTTGGTCAGTGATACGACAAACTACTAGTCGCAAATTCGACAATATTCAGTCGGTATTTCGACATCATACTCATCGCAAATCCAACAACATAATCCAGAAGCTTTACAATGGAATTTCCTCACCTTCAACATCGACAAATCGAATGTTTGACAATGTAGGTGTCAGAAATTTGACGAATTAATGGTGAAATACTTCAGCATGTTAGCTTCATACGCTGTCGAAAATTTGATGAAATTTGACATGGGGTTGAATATCTAACGACATCCCAGCGATGACAAAAAAAAATGGTGTTGTCAAATAACAGACATGTTTCTGTCTAATTTCAGACATGGAAGTCATCGGATTTTGGGCTCAAATTATGTTGTCCCACCATGATCTAAGGAAAATTTCAAAGTTCGTAATGGAAAAATTCATGGTTGTTGTCCACGAGATAGAGGATGGACCTAGCCACTTAGTTCCAATTAAATGGGAAAGAGGACTAGATAAAGTTGGTTTGTTGTCACTTATTCCCATGCTCCATTCTAGCCACAGTGTAGAGGTGAATGTATGTCTTAAACAATTGCTAGTATCATTCCATGTTGGACTTCTAAGGCTTGACTGAAAGATTTATGTTGATGTTAACCTTATAGCAATGATTACAGGAAACCTTATTCTCGAAAGGAGTAGGAAACCTTATTCACGAATAAGATGAGAGAAAATTATGACTTGATGAGAGACACTAGAGGATTTTCCATTGCCTCTATCAACAACTACACTATTTGGTTAGCAACTAAATTTATATGTAGCAAGCTGCTTCAGAAGATGTGATAGAACCAGTGCACCACAACGACAATATTTGTGGAAGAATTATGTGCAGTAGGTGTTCAACTCAACTGGTCGCAATATATGCTAAATGAACTATTACCAGATGTAGAGGAGGAACAAGATAAAGCTAACACATTTCATTTCTCATGGTTACTTATTTTGATTTTGTTTGTTGCATGGGTAGAACCAGAAAAATACCAGGGGGTTGATGTGCCTATTTTATGTTCAGGAGGTCGATACCAAAATCCATGGTTTGAAAAATATTTAAAGCAGAGACCTCAAAAATACAACAATGTAGATTTATTTTTGCAAGCAGATACCTTGCGACATCATGTAATAAATCATGCTAGAATTACTAAGGCATACGTTAAGCAGTTCAGAAACATTATTAGATTTTCGGTTGGGACCTATCATATCTCTTTGAAGCCATGAAAAGACCCACAATTCCAATCGACTGCGACATAGTATCATCTATCGACTATAGAAATTAATGCCATTATTCAATATTGGGTGGAATAATAAAGAGTTCTTGATGCAGATGACCAGTTATCTGGAAACAATTAGGTTCAACAAGACGAACCACTGATACATAAGGATGTGGACTAGGGAGAGAAACCACTAGAAGACAACCCAAAATAAAACCTAGAAAACACCTGCAATGAGTCAAGCACGACTCCAACAAACCTAGTATTAGGGAAAAAGAGGAAGTAGACAAAGAATTTTGCGAGGTGTCATAAGAAGAGGAAAGGAAAAAAATGAGTTAGAAATGTCCTCCTTACCAAAATTGATTATACACTGTTGATGCATACAATGACCAAGGTTTCCAATCAATTCCTCAAAAATATAGAGTGGAAAACACAACTAACCAGTAGTATCAAAAATTTATTACAAATGCTCTGTAAGGTAGTGAAATAAGTAAGAATGGTGGGTCGACTACATGCCACAATTTCCCGAGTTGTAGGACTTAGCTGGCTCATTGGAGGAGTGACCTAGTGATGTGTTGACACCCATATCACCAATAAAAAATCAAGTATTGGGTGAATGAATCGATTTGGGGACAGTAGAGTTGAATTCCATGGTAATAAACATAGGCCATTTCACCATAAATTTCTCTGTAATACCAATGTACGAAGTGTATGCCATTTATAAAGAAACAATGCAAGAAATGAAATCCAAATATGGTGCATTGGTCAAACCTGTTAAAGCATCAAACATGAATACTCATAAGATCATGAAAATAGTTAAAGAAGTAGAAGAGAAAGCTAACAACTAGGAGGAGAACATGCATCGAATCAACGCAGCTGTAACACTTGCTTCCAACATTTTTATAGATAAAGGAATTAGCCATGAGATATTTATGGAAGCAAAAGTTTTTCAACTTGGAAAGATTGCAAAGAACCTCTACAAGAAATTCGTAGAGATGGAATCAAAAGTTACACTCAATACACCTCCAGAAGTACTAGAACAGAGAAGAAAAGAAGAAACAAATGTTGTGAAGAGAATAGAAGAGGAAAAGGAACTTTGTTCCAAAGTATTTGATTAATTTTCTCAGACACAGGAATATTTGATTGACGATAAGTAGTTAGAGAAATTTTGAGAACAACTGGGCACTGTTGATACAGAAGTGAACTAGTTTAAGAATGAGATGAAGAAGCTTCCATTAGTAGAGAAAATGTCTAAGTTTACTAACATGAAGAGGATACAACAACAGGTCACAACATTGCGAACACAACAACCAAAAAGGACTAACAGGGTTGTATAATTGCAAGAAAAGTCAAAGAAAATTGCAGGTATTATTCAACATGTACACCCAAAAATGTGACAAACACTAGAGTTAGAAATCCTTACAACTTCGGAACACATAAGTTTCAAAATTGTCAAAAATTTGAAGAAGATGGAAGCAGAAGTACCAAAGGAGACTTAGCACATAGTGAACATATTTCAGGATTTTCAAAGTAAAGTTATAACAACGGAGGTCTCATAGTAATGTGTCTCGGGATGAGCCACAGGTAAGTGTTGGGGTCTTATTGGCCCTAGGAAAAGTTAGGCAGAATTGAGCCAAAATTCTGCTCAGTAAGATAAAGAATCTGGTTGCAAGAGAAGGGAAGAGAAGATGTGGCAGAAGAGTAGACACAACAGAAAGATTGGCGCCAAGAGAATCCGAAATGAAATAGATCATGATAAAATAAGTGCAGAGAAATGAAAATGACAACTCAACTGATTGTGGGTAAGGAGTTAGTTAGAATAAAGCACACTTTTAGTAATAAAGCATCATTTTATTTTGGGCCGATAGTCCCTTTCTAGTTGTAACTGAAGGTATGAGAATTGAAATAAAATCCTGTCCACTAACAGAAAATAGTCGGTTGATTAGGACATGTAGAATATTATAAAAGGGTGAACCCACTATGTGTAAGAGATTAACATTGGTTATTAATCGTTTTGTTAGAGAAGAGAAGAGGAGAGCTGATTAGCTAGAGGAATATCTAGGATGTGTGCGAATTGACAGAGGAGTGGAGAAGAGAGGAAGTACCTAGACCTAAAACCTGAGAGCTTAATGGGAGAGAAGTATTTATGAATTATAAATAATACCTAGAGAAGAGTGTGCAAGTTGAGTTCATATACAAAAGGTTCTAATATATTTCTCATGCGAGATGAAGAATTCCTTTGTACTTTTTCCCAGATGGTTGTCCACATTAATTGTTGTCCCTATGTGTCAATGCTTATTGTGCTTATTTTCTTTTCATGTATGTTGTAAATAAGTAAATATTAATGTGTTACTATGCATTTATTTATGTAGAACCCCTCATATGTGTATGTTGAACTACTTATTGAATGAATCTGGAATAAGATTTTTATGTTAATTATTATGATATTTGTTGACTTATAATTAGAATGGTATATTGTGTGAAATGACAATGGATAAGAAGTATAAACATGGGATTCAGTTGAGCACTATGATAAGGTACAACAAGAGCACAAATAACCACCTAACTACATAATCTTGGTCCCATAATTTCCCATAAGGATATCTCGGGTGAGACTGTATCTACATCACCAGTACTACTAGAGATGCCCTACTCTATCGGGTCGATATCTGGGACTTAATTTATGACCTATGATCTAAACCTGGATCGACTAGGAGAACACCATGAGGGCTTCACTTGTTGACCAATATCCTATCACATTAGTTTGTATTGTGGTTTTTAAAATTATCAAAAATTGAACCAATATATTACAGGGATGAGGGGTTTAAGGTGGGGCTGGGTAGAGTGGTTTATAAGGATTGCGGTATAAAAATGGGTGGGGAGGAGGTTTTAAGTATTGGGAGGGGGTTTCAACAAAAATATTTTGGGTCAATATCTCTGGAAATTAAGGGTATTATTTAATATCCCATGATTGCACATGCTATGTGATAGGTTCACTAAGTGAAGTCCTCGTGGAAAACACATCGTGGAACTCCTTGAATAAGGTCGTATAGATAGCAACCTCCTCCGAAGAGCAGTTTGCACCAATATATAAATTTTCCACAATGTTGGGGTTTGTAGAGATGTTGATAGGGATAGTAACAGAAATGTGTTCTATATTCCCCTCAGCAAAGATTCCTTCCCTTAGTATGGGATTGATTAGTATATCAGCATCACCTGTCAGTCTCACATGGAACTCTTGATTTTCAATCCTGCTTAAATCTGGAAGAAATTATGATCTATGATGAAGATATTTCTAGATCTTATCTCACCCGCTCGTAGCTTCCAAAATGGATTCGTCTGAAGGAAAAACATTGTCTAAGAAATCGTCAGTATATAAATATTTCTCTACCCAAGAAGACATAGAGGCTTCTTCTAGTTCCTCTAAGACTGTAGGAGGAACCGAAATGGGATCAACACTGGTGTTAACATTATCTTGATAAGATACTTCCACTATTGACAAGGGAACTTCAGGTTCATAATGGGAAGGAAGAACCCAAGGATCCATTCTATCGACAACCATTGTGATAGAATTCCCTACACTAGTAGAACCTATGTAATTAATCGAGGCTGGGATATTGAATGTTCCGATTAACAATGAATACATTCCATCCCCCAAGCTCTTTGAAGCAGGTTTGACCTGGTCAACCAATTTCACGATGGACCCATTAGTTTCCATATGGCCCTTCTGAGTGAAACTGAGTTGGTCTACAGTTAACCAACTTCCCTTCATGTTGAAACACTACCACCCAAATAATGTCGATGCAATTACACACATAGCATAATTCCAACTTATCCATAGAAGCAAGTTATAATCCAACGGTGCATCAATTACCTCTACTTCAACAAACACTTCCTTACCTTCCAACTTAACCTCAAAAGCTGGTAGGATACCATGTGGAAAAAATGACCTTCTGTGAAAGCAGTAAGTAGGGTATTCGATGGAACTAGCTTTGGAGATCCAAGAGGCTTTCGGCAAGACAAGGACATGAGACATGTGGAAGCACCTTCATTGACAACTAACCTTGCAATTGTTTTTCCACCATGGATGACATCTATTGATAAAGACACATGATACGATAGGAAAAATTTGACATTATACAAAATAAAATTCTCCATAAGGATCAATGAATCCATACTACCTAAGGATGCTAAGAGTGCATCTCACTGGGCAGGACAACTCTGTAACACCTCCAAATCTAACATTGCACAAGGGGTTTGGGATAAATCTTCAAATACAGAGTAATTGGCTATATCCCTAGCATTAGGATTGTGCAATTCTTTCTTGAAGACACCTTTTGGTATCTTAGGCATAGTTTCGACAGGTTTTCCAATGGTGAGAGGGTTAGAAGTTTCACCTATAGAATTACCCTTCTCAGCAGCCTCTGTCTCATAGTTCTTGTTTCTAGTCTTGAGTAATGTCTACGATCAAATCATGTTGATACAATTTTGGTCAGGGGCATTAGCAGTGCCCCATGTTACATTAGAAACTGAAGCTGCATTCTGTCCTTGGTGAAAAGGATCCTTTAGGACAATCAGTTGTTGATTTTTGAGTAGCTTCTAATCTTGATCCATAAGAGGGAATTGATGGGTCAGGTGATCTTCTTGGCACAAATTACAGGGAAATTTCACCTTCTTCTTCTCTTGTTTCCCCCCATCAGCATTATTTGTGGGTATTGTCTTGTTTTGGTTTCCCTCACCTTTCTTCGCCTTTTTCTTTTTCCCATTGGGATGTTGATTTCCCTTTTGGGAGGATTGAGAAAAAATGCTTTTCATTTTGGGATGAGGGGAATCCTTTGCTTCCTTCGTTGTAGACTGTTTAACAGAAAACTCATGGAGTTTTTTTTCCAAAGACTCTATAGCGGGATATTTAACTGAACTAACCACGCCATCAGCATGGGGTCTAGGCTTAGGTTTATCGACACTATGTGTTGGCTGCGGTGCATTAGGTATGATTTCATATAGAATCCAAAACTAAGAGTATATCAAATCTAACTGTTGGGCCCTAAGAATAGCCTCTTCCTCATTAGTTACTCCTGAAGTGGATACATCCTTAGATATATACAATAATAAGGACTTAAGGAACCATTCTAATAAAAACTCAGGAGGAATAGTGGTCTAAATGAGCCCCTTCTTCCTTTTCCACTCTTGGATATGATCCAAAATGTGAGTGGCTTTGTCCTACCGAAAGGTGGACAATAAGTCTATGACGACATCATACCGAACAGGAAGTTGGAAATGGTTAAGGAACACATTAGCTAAGTCCCAAAAAATATTGAATGTAGCAAATGGAAGTTCAATGTACCACTTTGCTACGACACTGGTCAGATTTCTTTCGAATAATATCAACCGAATGGTGTCATCATTCAGTGATTTGGAAGAGCACCACAAGTGAAAGGTGGTGATATGAGCCCCTGGGTATTCACCAACTTTTCCTTCAAATTTTGGAATATCCGAGGGACAGGTGGCCGAGTGGCATCATGCTTCACCGAGTCATCATTAAATTGGACAAATATGGCAAGTTTAAAGTTGTGAGTAATGGAATTTTGGGCCTAACCAAAGCCTAAAAAGTATGAGCTTGGGAAGTAGAAGGAATTCCCCCCTGGTTCCCAAATGTAAAGGCGGGATTTGCCCCATCTACCGGTTGTGAAGTAGTTGGACTACTTTGGAAAGGATTCCACCCATAAGCCAGTGGATTATTCATATGTGGTGTAGTGTATGTGGTTTGAGCCACTCCAGTTGAAACTGGAGTTTGAAAAATAGGAGCAGGTATCACTCTGCTTAAAAGCAAGAAGGGAGAGCTCATGAAAGGAGCTGAAATTGACGTTTGAAAACCTTGACCATAAGAGTTAGTATTTCCAAACTACATCCCTACATATGTAGGTGTGGGGCCTACATATGGAGTGGATGGGTTAATGTGCCCCCCATTCCATGAAAAACCCTGAACAAATGAAGAGGATCCAATAAGACCACTCTGAGAAGTGTATGCAAAAGATGACAAAGCAGAAGGTGCACATGGAATCCCAGTGACAACCCCACTAGAAGTGCCTACTACATTTGTGGAAGCCATTGGTTGAACCACCCGACTAGTTGGAGTTAAGGGAGTAGCAGGTATATTTGTTCTAGGAGTACCAACCAGTGGAGATGGCACTCCTTCAGCCGGAATAGATGAGATGGGGGTAGGTGGACTCTCTCCTGCACTAGCCCTAAGTCTGCTTATAGGAACACCAATCAAAGGTGAATTTAAAGGATGAACCTAGACGATCACAGGATCATTTAGGTCAGTAAGAGGTGAATTAAAGTTTCTTGCAAACATGTCAGCCTGCAAGTCTTCTATCTCTACTGTGGTTGTATCAACTTGGTTTGTCCTAAGTTTTGTTTCACCTGGAACTTCACTAATTCCTACCAGTTCAAAAGAATCATCTGTGTCTAATATACACCTTTGAGGGGGCGGTGGAGGCTCCACAGTAGTAAATGGAGGAAGGTTTTGCAACCTTCTTGAACTTATGAGAGGTTGATCCTCCATGATTGAATATTGACTCTTCACACACCCTAAGGTTGACTAAACACAAACAAACCAAACAACAATCACCACAAAATTCCTAAAACCATAATAGACACACAGGGTATAAGATATGCTTTCCAGAAGAAAGCTAAGAGATAGTTACTTGGAATCCCTGTAGATGTACTTAGGCACACACAGAGGAATCACCCACCACCCTCCCACAGCTTCTATCGGGGTTACCTTCCAAGCCCATCCAAGGTCAACCAAAAATAGCCTCCCAGTGTACCTGTGTATGAACCCTACATGTCAAAGAGACTAAAGGCTACCGCAACTATACTGACAGTTTGGGTGGATAGTCGCAAGCCTAGTTCATATGCATGGGTAGGGTAGAAAATCCTAAAACCCTATCAACACCGGCTCCGCACGGGGCCTAGAGGGTGGTATTGACAAAAGTCCCCAGATACGTAAAAACCTTGGTCTACACTTTGACAAGGAATCAGAGGGTTATCTCCTCAGTCCAAGCCTCCATGTGGCCTCGTGCTTAACTCCCATTTGAGACGAGCTTCCCAAATACAATTAACATAGAAGAGGGTTTACCTATTGATTGGCCAACTACGTTTGAAATTAAACACTTGTGGAGAGTTAAAAATCCCTATTCCACAAGTCTAGCCTAACCTAGTTGGTGTATGAGCTTATAAAATAAAACTAACTAATAATTTTTAAATTATATCATTCATTTTAAAAGGTTGTTTTTAGTCAGAAGGTAAATGGCATGAAAGATTGTGGTGTTCTAGACTCGATAAGAAAAAGAAAAATGATGTATAAAGAAAATTCCAAAGTAAACTGCAACTACTTTAACCAAATTTCTTTTCTTTTTGCAAAAATAAGCTAATGAAATTAAAACTAAATGCAAGAAAACTAAGACTTCTTTTTATAATTTTTGAAATTTTATTTGAAAAATACTAAAAAGAAAACGACTAAATGAAATTAAATGCAAAAGTATAAAATGTTTTTTTTTTCACTTTTTCAAATTCTTCAAAAACTATAATGCACCTAAATGCAAATTTTGAGCAAGTTTGAATAATCAAAGCATATAATGAGTTAAATGAAGTATAAATGACCCAAAATTTACCTACTTTAACCAAACAGGAAGAAGACTTGAAAAAACATGACTTGGAGAAACTATTCAACCCCAAAAGTCCACTAGATTCACAAAATAACAAGTGACAAACTGACACCAAAAAATGTAGTACAGAGTATAAAGTATCTAAATCCCTGATCACTGACCTATACAAAAAGAACTAAAATTATAAACCAAGCAAGTGTGGAAATTGAACCCAGTGATAGATTAATTTTACTCAGAACAATTATCAATTGAACATGCAAAATCACTCACAAAAGAGACTGAATAATGAGCTGAACACTAAACTGTATTGAATAAGTGTACAATAGCCAACCCTGTAACATAATAGGTTTCTACATTAAACAATTACATAAGGGATTAGAATGCATGAGGAGCAATTTGAATCTAGCATAAAGCAGGCTTACTAAAATTAAGCAAATCCCCCATAGGTGCAAAAAGTTGATCCCAAATCAGTCATGGAGCTCACGAATTGGAAAAAGCACTTAGGAAAGATAAAGAGTGATGGAATGAAAACTCATACATGCTTTTCCAAGGAGAAAAGAGTGGAGGATGTGTAGGACAAAAAACTAGTCAACCTCACCTAGTCAAGCTTTTCCATTTGCCTTAAAACACTGAAAAAGCAGGCAATAAAGCAGAAAAAGTAGAAGGGCACCTAGGAGGCTAGGAATAAAGTAGATTTGATTCCTTGAGGTTTCCTAAGTGCTACATGAGTCAAATAAGGCAATTTTGACCACTATGGATAGGTAAATGACAACTTGCATAAGGTGGGACACATGAACTAGGCATATAAGACAAAAATGATTAATTTAATGTCTAAGGTAGGTAACTATGGGTTTATTATTATAACACCCCCCATTAAGCTTGAATTATGAGTAATATATCAGAAAATTATAGGGCCTATTAACAAGGCTTAGTCACCCTTTACATACTGCATGTCCATACAACCAAGGAAAGAGGCAAAAACCACATGGGAAAATCCTCCCTTAAACATGGACTATAAAACAAAATTTGGAAATCTTGTCTTCACTCATGCTTCACAGCATTATCAGCAATCCCCAGTAGTGATTTGAGATTGCTGAAGGTCTTCTCACAAAATTCTTTGGTGAAGATATCAGCTACTTGTTCTGAAGATGAACAGAAGAGTAGGTGAATGGTGCCATCACGCACAAGCTCTCTGATGTAGTGCATATGGATCTCAATGTGTTTGGTTCTCTACTTATGAACTGGATCTTTGCATATTCGAATGGTACTCTGGTTATCACAGTAGATGGTAGTTGAGTACTCTGATTCGAAACCACACTCTCCAAGTAATCCCTGCAACCATAAACATTGAGTTGCTGCATTAACAACTCCTCTGTACTTTGCTTCTGTAGATGAGAGTGCAATGGCACTCTGTTTCTTTCTTGACCAGCTGATTAGCCCTTCTACAAACATGAACACATATCCTGATGTGGAATTTCTATCTGTGCTATCACCTACCCAATCACTGTCAGTAAATCCAATCAAATCAAGATCAGATTTTGCTTTATAGAAGATCCCATGTGTCCTTGTTCCCTGAACAAAGTTAAGGATCCTTTTGGCTGCTTTCCAATGGATCTCATGAGGCTGATCCATGTATCTAGAAGCCACACTTACTGCATAAGAAATATCAGGTCTAGTATGTGTCAGATACAACAAACATCCAATCAATTGCCTATACAGTGTATTGTTTACCATAGGTGAAGAATCAACTTCTTCCAGCTTCACTCCTGAAAGGAAAGGAGTTTTGCTTGCTTTGCAATCCTTCATTCTGAATTTTTTCAGCAAATTCAAGGCATACTTGGACTGGTGCACCTTGATTCCATCTTTGGTTTGTGCAATCTCAAGCCCCAAAAATTGGCTTAAGAGCCCCAAATCTGTCATGGAGAAGGCTTGGTTCATTGCACCCTTTAAGGAAGCAATATCATCCTTTGAGCTTCCTGTAATGAGGAGGTCATCAACATATAACACAATGATCATTAATGAACCATTAATTAAATTCAAATAGACATTTGGATCTCATTTTCACCGAACAAAATTCAGTGATAGAAAGAAGCTATCGATCTTGGCATACCAAGCCCTGGGGGCTTGCTTTAGCCCATACAATGACTTTCTGAACCTGCACACAAGAGAAGGGTTAGCAGAAAAACCTTGAGGATGCTGCATATATATCTCTTCAGTGAGATCTCCATTTAGGAAGGAAAATTTTACATCCATGTGATGTACCTCCCATTGCTTTGATGCTGCAATGGCTAGGGCTAGCCTGATGGAATCCATCTTTGCCACTGGGGAAAAGGTCTCATTGTAATCTATCCCATGAACCTTTGAGTAGCCCTTGGCTACCAATATGTCCTTGTACTTCAATGTTAAACCATCAGCAGCAAATTTGGTATTGTAGACCCACTTACACTGAACTAACTTCCTCCATGGGGGAATATCCACTAGCTCCCATTTGTTGCTCTTCTGGAGTGAGCTGAACTCTTCCTTCATGGCTGCTTGCCATATTGGATCTCTTGATGATTCTTCATATGTTCAAGGATCAGATTCCACCATCAAATAGCATTTCTCAGCAAACATAGGATCCTTCATGCACAGACCACTCTCAAATTGAGATCTAGTCCTCCTTGGGTCATTGGGATCCCCAACTAGCTCTCCTGCTGCATGTAGTGTCTTGGCTGCCCATTTTGGCCTTGTAGGGATTTTAGGGTCTGCAATAAACTCATATGGATCAGACAAATCAGAATCAGCATGTTCAACAAACTCTTCACTTACTTTCAGAGGTTCAGGTGGTGAAGAGGCTTCTCCAACTTCCACTGCTACAAGGGGTTCTTCTTGAAAATGAACACACCTTTCGATGAAGGCTTTGTTTGTGCTCAAATTTATCAGTTTGTACCCTTTTGAATCTTCATAGTATCCAACAAATAGACACTCTTGGCTTTGGGGCTGCAAAGCCTTTCTCTTTTCTGTTGGAATTCTAGCCCAAGCCCTTGAGCCAAAAATCCTGAAATGGGTCACATCTGGCTTATGCCCACTCCATGCTTCGAAAGGAGTCATGCCATCAAGATATTTATGAGGCAGCCTATTATGGATATGGGCTGCACAGTTGATAGCTTTGGCCTCCATCATGCATGTTGCCATCTTCTTCAGCGATCTGTTCTTCCTCTCAGCAACATCATTTTGCTATGGTGTGTAAGGGATAGAATGTTGCATCTGAATACCTGAATCTGCACAATAATTAATAAAATCAGACTTGACATAATCACCACCATTGTCAGATCTGAGGACCTTGATTTTCCTCCCATACTGGTTTTCAACCAAAGCCTTAAAGACTTTGAAGAGGCCAAAAACTTCAGACTTGTGTTTCAGGAAGTAAACCCAGCAATACCTGGAAAAGTCATCAATGAAAGTCAATGCATATTTGTCCTGACTCATGGACATATGAGGAAATGGGCCAGCAACATCACTGTGGATCATCTCGAGGGGTGCAAAGGTTCTCTCATGACTAGCTCTCTCAAATTTATGCTCTGGGTGTTTTCCTAGGATACAACCTTGGCAGACTCCTTTGGAAAATTTTATCTTGGGCAACCCTATGACCATATCTTTTTCACTAAGATCATAAAGATACTTGTTATTTAGGTGGCCAAATCTTTCATGCCAAATATTGCTTGCTTCATTAGCATGAATCAGAAAAGCAGAGGGGTTTGAGTAGGGTAGGAAGTGTGAGAACATGTATACCTTTTGAGCATGATTTGCAACTCCTTTTGCAATGACTTTACCACTTGATATCTCTGTGATCTCAACTTCATCAGGGGAGAATATGACCTTTTTTGGAGACCTAGTGTGATTCATCTGGTACATTGACAAGAGGTTGGAGGCAAGACCAGGCACATACAACACATTGCTGAACTGACCATGATCAAGATCAATCCTCCCTTTGCCCGAAATTTCAGTGAGAGAGTCATCTCCCAGTACTATAGATGGTCCTTTCGACATGTCAAGTGAGGAGAATGCCTCCTTGGTAGAAACCATGTGTCTTGAAGCTCTAGGATCAATGATAAAACTGGGTGAGCTTGATGTGCCGGCAACGAATGCATGAACTCTCTCTCTATCATCTGAACTTGATCCTCCTTCTCTCTTCTTTGAGTTGTCTAGAAGGGAGATGCCATTCTTCTCCAGGATTTGGGTCAGCATGTCTATTTGCTTCTTCATACAAGAGCTTTCAGTGTGATTTCCCTTATTGCAGTATGCGCACTTGCTCATTTCTCCTTTGTTTTTCTTCTTCTGGTAGTTCTTCCTGGAACCTTGTGGCTCCTCCGGAGACTTGTTCTTGTCTGTCTTTTACTCAAGTGGTGTTTTAGCTTTATTTTTTATTTTTGAATCCACCCTCGAATCTCCAGCAATAAGAGCTTGATCTTTGGATGGTTTGATGGTGCCCATCATCACTAGCTTGTCTTTTTCTTGTGTGAGAGATTCCATGAAATCTGCAAGGATAGGCATCTTCCAGGTTCAAGCTATCAATTTTGTGGCATAGAAGGTTGAAACAAACACTGAATAGTTAAGGCCAAGATTTGAGAGAATGGCCAAGACCAGCTGATCATCCTTCTTTTCGATCCCACACTGTTTCAGCTGCAAAACAAGTGCTTTTAACTTGGAGAAATAGAGTTGTAGAGATTCAAAGCTATTGGGACTTAGGGAAATCAGCTCATTTTTTATTTAATGTCCCCTCATCTCATTTATCTTTCCAAAAATATCACTAAGCTTCTCCCATACTTCATTCGGTGATGTCAATCCATCAAGATGGAAAAGGAGGTCTCTGGAAATACTCAAACACAAGACACCATAGGCCTCATCCCTCCTGTTGTGCCATTTTATCTTCTCTGCAGCTACATTGGGCTCTGCTTTTGTTGCCATAGTCACCCTGTGTCCTTTCACTCTCAACAGTATCTCCATATATTCTTTCCATTCAAATAAATTGAAGGGAGTCAAGATAATCTTCTGAGATTGATCCATAGCTTAGAAATTGTCCTGGCTATCAGTAGAAGGCTCCCAGTCACTGATGTCGAACCTTCAAAAAAAATTTGAAGGAGAGAAATTGATCTACAATGGCTCTAATACCATGTGGAAATTGAACCCAGTGATAGATTAATTTTACTCACAACAATTATCAATTGAACATGCAAAATCACTCACAAAAGAGACTGAATATTGACCCGAACACTAAACTGTTTTGAATAAGTGTACAATAGCCAACCTTGTAACATAATAGGTTGCTGCATTAAATAATTACATAAGGGATTCGAATGCATGAGGAGCAATTCGAATCTAGCATAAAGCAGGCTTACTAAAATTAAGCAAATCCCCCATAGGTGCAAAAAGTTGATCCCAAATCAGTCATGGAGCTCACGAATTGGAAAAATCACTTAGGCAAGATAAAGAGTGATGGAATGGCAACTCATAAATTATTTTTCAAGGAGAAAAGAGTGGAGGATGTGTAGGACAAAAAACTAGTCAACCTCACCTAATCAAGCTTTTCCATTTGCCTTAAAACACTGAAAAAGCAGGCAATAAAGCAGAAAACGTAGAAGGGCACCTAGCAGGCCAGGAATAAAGTAGATTTGATTCGTTGAGGTTTCCCAAGCACTACATGAGTCAAATAAGGCAAGTTTGACCACTATGGATAGGTAAATGACAACTTGCATAAGGTGGGACACATGAACTAGGCATATAAGACAAAAATGATTAATTTAATGTCTAAGGTAGGTAACTATGGGTTGATTATTCTAACAGCAAGAGGACCAAATTCAAATCACAAGATGGAAGAAAATTAAAAAAAAGGCTCAAAGGCTTGAAAAAAAGAAAACAATGTGACGCACAATAATTTAAACTCACAGAGTCATGCCAATAATAGAAGACTTCTTTTGAGGCCTGGAAATTCGCAGGAAACAATAGAAAGGGATTCTCCCCATTCAATGTTCCCAACTAGCCCGTTGAATGTTTGGTATAGGGAATCCTTCCGGTTTGCGGTCTGGCTACCATAGGTCAAGTAACAAAAAAAAAAGGTTTTACCGGTTGTGGCCCGGTCCACCGGTATTTTTGTATTTTTTGACTTAAAGTATGAGGTGCAAGTGCCTAATTAACAATGCAAGATGATCGAGATGCAGGGAGCAGTCACAACGTGATGCGCAGGTTCTTACCTCTCGTCTTCGCATTCACAAGCATCTAAATCACATATGCAACAATGAAAAAATGAACTAACTACCTACCTACCTATCTATCTATCTATCTATCCCCGGGGAGCCAAACTGTAATTTATTTATGAGTAATGTGTTTTGTTCATGTATTATAAACATTACAGATAGCTCATATTCCTAGATACACCACATGAATGATTAAAGATATTCCAACAATCAGATAGCCAATTGCTTTACGAACAGCATACATTACTCATGGTGATAATTCCACAAAATAAACCAAAAATCATTTACACAAGAACATAGGTTCTAAGAGTTAGAACGATCTCACGGTTAATGGACCAAAGATGGAAAAAAAAATAGTTCATCTTTCCACCATCCACAGCATAATATTTGGAAATTTCACCCATCTTTCTCCAACAGGAAAACCATAATTCTTTATTGCAAAGAGAAATAGTTCTTCTTACAATATTGCTTTTCAGTCTAACTGGGAAAAAGTCCTTTTCCCTTCTAAGTTTTCTACATTTATACAAAAGGGTGAGATGGGTGGGCTACCCAAAGTCACCTTTGGGCTTCCCAACTCCTCACCTCCCAAAATTCTCTTTTCCTTAAATATTTTTACAAAACGTTACAAATTACAAAAAGACCAACCCTTCATGAGGAGGGTCCCACTTGGGTGTCTAGAAACTTCTTCCACACCGAAGCTTCAGTAGCAATTCCTTCAAAAGCACAAGGCTCCAAAAACTGAATGTTAATTTCAAACTTCTCAGCCTGGTTCTTTATAACCTCAATCCTGGCTGCACTTAACCAAAGCTGGTCATCTAAAAGCTACACACTGACAGCTGAGTGATATACTTTGTTCCTCATGATCTGCTCATCTAGGGATTTAATATGTTGCACTTTAGCTTCCTCCTCCTGGTATCTCTTCTGCAACAGCTCCACAAAGGCATTGTGATCTAGGAAAGCATCAATCCTCTGCTCAGCCTCTATCTGGCACTGATTGTAGGTAATGAGAAGTCTTCTGAAAAACTTGGTGCATAATCCTTTTGTCTTTTTGACAGCCTTCTTGAAATCTTCAGTAGTGTTGATAGCGAACTCCACTAGGTCATAATCCCGCTTGAGGGATTGTTGGTCCTTTGATGGTAGTTCTACTGGAGTTTCTACGTTGTTTTCCAGCCTCGCCATTCTGGCAGCAAGACTTCAAGAACTTCCTAGGATCTATCCATGAAGTAAGAGGAGGTTTCCAGTATTTCCTCTAACCGGCTATCCACCTGCAGGACTTTACACCTATCCTCCCTATAGCAGTCTGTAGCTACAGCATCTTAGCTTTCTAGGCCAAGACATGCTCTTTAAATGGATGGAGGTTGACCTGCTGCTCCCCTACTTCCTCCAGAGCAGTTTTTAGAGAGGAAACATGTTCTTGATGTTTCATTTCTCATTCTTGGGTGTGCAGCTCATTGGCCTGCAAGATAATCTTCTCCTGCTCTTCTAGTTCTTCTACCTTTTCCAGCAACCGATCTTTCTCCGCCTTTAGCTCTTGATATTCGTTCTGTACTTTCTCTAGGCATTCTTGGGTAGTCTCCCTTTCCAGTCTCTCTTCATGGAGGGCCTGCAATTTATCCTTAGAAGACTTTATATCCCTATGCACGTCTTCATACTTCCGCTTCAGCCTATTGCCTTCCTCCCTCTCTTTCCTCAAGGTGTCTTTGAACTGAGCAGAGGATTTCTTAGATAACTCCAAGTCAGTCATTACCTTGTCCAAGTTATCTTCTGAGGCGTGGATCATGGCAGCTCCTACCCTCAGGGTGAATCTTGGATCTCGGTCTGTGTCCAACATAACAGCCGTATCCGTTATCATTTTACCAGACATACTTCCTGTTTCAACCCTTTTTTCTGTTCTCTTCACTATCCTCTTTGTTGCTCTATCATAGAAAACAGTGTTGAAATCAGGGATTTCTTCTCCCCTTTTCTGAACAAAAGGAACTAGCTTCAGTGTGGGGACCATGGGTGTGCTGGTGGTGGGTACTTGTGGGTCCTAAACCTCCGGGTTTTCCACGTCTTGGGTCTGCCCTGCAGCTATATCAGAAGCTGACTGTTCTGTCTCAGTCTTTGTTAGCTTTAGCCTCTCTGCTTGCTGCTTTTGTATCTCCTCATCGAGCTTTCTCTTCGCTTCTTCTACTTATTTTTTAGCTGCTTCCTCTGCTTCTTTAGCTGCTTCCTTTGCTTTCTCAGCTGCTTCTTGAGCAGCTCTTCTTTTCGCTTCTTCTTCTGTATGCAGCCATCCCACAGCTTCTTGTGCCAATCTATGAGCTTCCTCATTTTTCTTTCCGGCCTCTTCATCAGCCTTAGCCTGTTCATCCCCCTTCCCACCTTTGGTGTTGATCTTCTTCTTGAATATTCTCCTCAGTGCTGTCATGTTCGACAGATTTCAAAAGACAGATTCTTCCCTATCAAAATGGTGGGTATACTCAAAATGCACATTGTGCTCTTTACAGTGTTCAGCCACTTTGCCTTGAGTATCATTCCGACGGAAGGGCATTTCACCAAAATGAGATCTTTCCAGTTCTTCTACAAATTCATCGTCCTTCTTCACTTTGGTGAACTTGTAGCTTCCTAGCTTGAAGGGAAAAGGGGGATAGGCTATCTTCTTGTGCTCAAACATAAAACTACCTATTCCATCCAGGAACACTTGTCTGACTGCCTCCTTATGAATAATGTAATCAGTTGCGTATTTGGGTAGCAGGGAAGGTGCTCTCGAACTTCCAAACATCCTGAAATACATGCCATTTTCAGTCAAATAGTAGTCTGCATACTCTGCTATTACTTGCAGAGCCTCCTCCGACATACAGTCACACTCCTTCAGGAAAATGAGTGTGTATAGAGGCATAAGGAAATGTTCACATACTTCTCTGTAATGGCTGTGATATTTATGTGCCCACAATGGTTTTATAAGAAGCTTAAACAGTCATTCTTTCCCTGTCCCAGATGCACCTGAGTTCGAGGAAAATTTGGTTGCATAATATGTAGTCTATCAGTATGGAGCTCATATAGAATTCTGATCTTTTCTGGGACTCTCCTCCCAAGGCTAAGTCCAAGCAATAAGAAAGACTGTTTGAGACAAGGTTGGCCCAGTTGAAAATTGTCCCCTGGGTTGCAACATGAAAAATGATGGGTATCCACTCCAGCTTGAAGAATCTACCATGTGCTCTTCCAAAAATATGGTTCAACATTAAAGCTATGAATCTGTAGGGAGCCCTTAAGCTAGTTGTATCATAATCACATGTTGGTCTGTATCTGTAACGTTTTCCTTGCGACATCATCTTTTTAAATGTCTCCACCAGATCCATTCTAATGTTGTTTAGCCAATCATCAGATAAAAAGACCTGGGCTTCTGGCAGGTGGTAAGCCAGAGCTACATATCCAAGGCTGTATGCAGCATAGCCCTGTCTTTCAACATTTTCCAAAATAATTGTTGTGACATCTGCCCGTGGCAGAATCCATCTGATTAGCTCAGAGCACGGGAACAACTCTGGTCTGGTGGTGACCTTCATCAGTGAAGATCTTTCTATATTGGCATATATGGACTCTTCTTCTAAGCCCATGTCAGGAACCTCTCTGTGAGTGATCAATCTATATACTTACCCCCACTGGTATTTAGGTTCGATGCCAGAAATGCACTTAGTGTCTTCGTAAATGTATTCAATTTTAGTGACCACTTCTACTTCTGGCTCTTCTTCGGCCACAGGGGCCTTCTTCTTTTGTCTCTTTGACATGGTGACCTCTTCTTGCCATAAAATTGTAACATTAAGCCCCTCTGTCTGAGTGACAAACTTGTATACATTAATGTGCAGTGTGCCATTTCTTTCTCTATTTAACATAATAGTGATCGGTTAATGAAGCAAATATGTGCATGTATAGCCTGAAATGGCCTAACTAACAAAACTATTAAAACCCGATGTGTAGTGACTTAGTTTATGTTTAGCATGATGAAAAACACAGTCATATACAGTAGAATATGCAATATACCACTGTTGTAGGCTATTAAACACTTCTAACCATATAATCGAGCACGGAAACATCTATACTACATGAGGAAAATTGCCATTCTCTACGGGCGCCATTGTTACTTCACTGCGCAGGACAGCCAAGGGACAAAAACCCTTGCAATCCTTTTCAACAGCACTTTCAAATGGATTTCCCGTGCAATCTAATAGTGAACATCCTGAATGCAATGGCACATTCCTCCTCCCTCCGGCTCGGATTCAAAACAAAAACCAATGGTGCGCAGAATGGCATGGCGAAACGCTTGCTATTCGAAGGTGCGGATAATATGAAATCCACACAAGAAGGGGAAAACTACGAAATTCCATAGGAAAACCAACAAAAACTCTCCCCTACTAAAATCATTATCGCCCGGGGCTGTTTGGTGCAGACGGTGTAACGACCGTCTGCACCAAACCCTTTTTACTACGCACGAGGCTGCGAAAGGTCGCGGGCAAAACTACTCCATGATTTAAAAGTGTCCCCTGACCGCAAACAGTAAGACCCCCAAAACTCTTCAATATATAGGTGCAATCACGGGGGAAGAGAAAAAGTCACGACAAACCTAATCACAACAAACATCAATCCAATGCCTCGAACAAAACACAGTAGGGTAACAATGGTCCTACCTAGTGCTGATGTGTAACCGGAGAGTATGGCGGGATGAAGACGGTCGGGCCTCCATAGTTGCCACCTGGACGTGGGTACCGGCGATGGGGTCCGAACAAGCTTCGAGCGATCGACAACACGATGGCTACAGAGCACGGTAGTTGAAAATACCAATAGAATAATCCAACATGTCCCCCTTACCTCATATATATACATACGGTCAATTCTTGCGGCGGGGAAAAATTTAAAAAGCCGGATGTCGGAGACATTTGGATTAGCAGCCAAAAGTGTATTTCCTTCCGCAATGGCGGAAGACCAAAACCTAGATCCATCTGCAATGGCAGAGATAACCGGGTAACAACTACCATGCATTGGACTTCTAACATCAAAACCGAAAGTAGAACCGTAGCCGCAACAGCGGATATCAAAAGGGTATCGCGCCCCGGCATACAATGCTTAAATCGAAAGAGAAACTGCTAGGGATCGGCAAGGTTAATCTTTCTTTTATCTACAACGGGGGGAGAGTAAAGTGTGCGACCTTCCACAACGTCGGAGCCAAAATTACTTACAAATGTGAAAGGACTAATAGGAAGAGGAAACAGCTGCCTTCCGCAACGACGGAAGAAAGAAACGATACAAGTTCCGATGCAAAACCTAGATTCAGCCGACGTAAAAAAATTTGAATAAATCAGAAAGAAAGTCGAAGTCCAAAAATTGAATGTCCATCCACAACAGTGGAAGATAACAGCAAACACCTTCTGCAACAACGGAGAAAGAAAATATAAACAGCTCCGATGTAAAATCCAAAATTCAGCCGAGCGGGAAACGAAACAGTTAAGCAATGATCGGGAGAGGAAGTGGTGCAACAGCAGAGATAGAAATGACAAATTTCTTTGATGGAAACCAAAAGATTGACCAATGAGAAAACCAATGGATCGGAAGGAAAATAAAAAACAAAACCAATCATCCATCCGCAACAGCGAAAAACCAAACCACAGATCCATCCGCAACGGTGGAAAACTAAACCAAAGATTTCCGATTCAGGCATGCTTCAAATGCATTCAAAGGCAGCGAGAAAGCTTGATCATACAGTGGATTACTTGAACTGCTAAAAGGAGAAACCAAACAAATGGTAAATCAATTCAATCATTCTGAGAAAACAAAAGAAGAAAATCAACTAATCCAAAGAAAAGGAGGGTCCTAAAAAATTTGGGAATTTTGGGAATTTGTTGCAGCTGCAACAATTGGCGACTACGTGGTGAACCCCAGATTTCTGAATTAACTCCTTCCCAGTGCAAGACTATCTGAATAAAAGTTGAAATCTTCTAGATGTTTGTATCCCTAGGCTGGCCAGCTTAAGCATTTAAATCATTTAGAAGCAGTCCATTCTTTGGGAAATGGTAACAATAGAAATATTGCAAGTCTGAATAACTCTTTTGAGGCCTAATAAATGAGGTTCATTTTACCCGTCCTTAGGTATTTTCAGGCTTGGACACCATAGGATTGTAACAGATAGTAAACATCATTATCCTTTTGTTGCTCATTCCCATGCCAATTGCACTTTGGTGCCATTTGAACTTTAGTTCTTATGAGTCCTCCATTTGCCATTCTTACTGAATTTTCATTCAAGATCCTCTATCCCATAGTGTCCTTTTGTGTGAGCGGTGTATTTCATGTTTCAGCTCATGGACGGAGAGGATCTTTTGGCAATTTAGTACTTATGCTTTTGATACTTTGCTTTGATATGTCTTGTTTCTTTTAAGGAGTTTTTTACTCTTGATAGCTTTTAGCTTTTCTGAAACTATGGCATGGGATCATTTATATATGATATACCATTTACCTTGCTTCCTTTCCATGGGTCTTTTGTTGTCACCCCCTTGGATATTTAAGATGTGACATGGATAGAGCCTCAAAATAGTATTCCAGACCTTTTTACTTCTGAGTTATTTACAGGGGTTAAGTAAGACTTCAATGAATGCATGGCCAGTTATGGGTACTGCTACTAGAAGACATTCTATACTTTAAGGCATAGTCTTTTGCTCAAGATTTCAGTTAATAAAGAACCCTGATGTTTCCATTGCAACCAAAATTTTGCCTCTTTATTCAAAAACAGAGCATTAAAGAAAACAACATGAAATCAAATAATCAAAAAGAAAACGACATCAAAGCATCAAAGAAAAATGACATCAATTTATTTATGTACAAAGCAAAAGAAAAGAAAAGAAAAATTCCCACTCCTGAATATCTTTAATCTTAGGGAGTTAAAGGGTGGGATGGATTATAGACATGAGACATCTAACCATGGTCTAGCTCTGCTATTTTTGAAATTGAACACATGTCTACAATCCTACATTCATCTTCATCATCCTGAGGAAGTTGAAGGAGCTCAGGCTGATAGTTAATCTTAGAACTGGCTTTTCTTTCTGTAAGATGTCTTATCTTAAGCTCAATCAGATAATTTCCCCGGACAGAATCAACAGATTCATTTCCCTTTCCTAGCTTAGTGACAGTATACTTCATGTAAGGCTCTCTCCAAATTTTAATCTTATTGGGGTACCCGTGAGAGGCAACAACAAATGAGACCAATCTGATGCAAAATAGCCTTTTAACCTGGCAGACCAATCTCTGTTGAGAATAAGCCCATATCCACTAGGTATGTCAGCCACAGTAATGTCAATAAATTGACAAATCTTGTTGTTTACAGAGAAGCGAATAAGGACATTTCTCATTTCTCCCACTACTTTGACACCTATGTTGTCTAACTGCGTTACTTCACAAAATGTGGACTCTGGCTGTCCATTAATCTTTTTGCAAATCTCCAGTGGCATGACATTCACCGCTGATCCAGAATCTACTAAGCAATTATGCACATTGTGATTCAGCATTTCTAGGGTCAAAAGAAAAGGTGGGGTATCAGCTTTCTCTTCCCAACCTACTTCTATGTCTTCTTCTCCTGGTTGGTTCTAAGTAGGTATATCCTCTTCAATCTCTCCAATTTCATTAGTGTTTCCCACATTAACACCTACCTGTTCTTCTACAGTTTTGACATGCTCATTAATTGGTTTGGTTTCCTGGTTGACCATAGTGACTTCAGGTGTTTTATTTTTAACATTCACATCTATCTGTCTCCTGACATTCTTTTGCAATCTTTTGACCTTCGAAATTGTTAAATCCATGTCTTATGTTGCTGTAGGTGTGCATTACATTTTGAGAGTGCTCTCTTCAATGTCAAATAGTGAGATACCATTCCATGAAAACATAGTGTCATTATCTTGTTTCTCCATAGCCTGGTTTTTCTTTTCCTCTTTACCACTGTCCTTGGTTAATTTAAAATCTAGCAGCTGATTCATAACCAATGACATCGAATTCAGCCATTGAGGGCACTTCTTTTCCGAATGAGGTTGTTGGTGAAAAGTGCAGAAATCATCACCCCCTACTTCTGTTATGTTTACTGATGGTAAATTTGGTGGAGGTATTTTCCATTGGTTGTTATCCTCTCTTTTTTGGTAGTAGGGTTTGTGAGTTTTCTGAGCTTCCCTCCATTTCTCCAGACCTATTATTCTGCTGGATATATTCTGCATCATTTTCAACATTCCTTGATAATCATATGATTGTTCGTCTTTAGGTTTAGACAATAGTAAAGCTCTTCTATTTGTAGTCTTCTCTCCAGGTAAGTCAGGATAATCTTCTACACTTTCCCTTTCAGCTTCTACCCTTTCTGCCTCTTCATAAGTCTCTACCAATGTAGGTTTGGATTTCATCTTGGAAAACATGGCTAGCTCAGGTCCTAGGGCTAAGGTATAATATTCAATTAAGACCTTGTCAGAGGGTCTGTCAGCTTCAGAAAAGTTCTTTAGGTATATTGAAAATCTTTGAGTGAAACTACATACTTTCTCATTCTTCTCTTTTCTTAACAAACCAAGACCTTTCATCAATGAGGCATGTGTTTTTTGGGCTATGTATTTACTTCTGAAAACCCTTTTGAAAGTATTCCAGTCTGGGATTGAGTTTGCGGGCAGAGCAAAATACCATGAAGCAGCTGCCCCTTTCAAGGTATGAGGGAATAATCTACAGACAACATCTTCATACTCCCCAGCCCTTAACCCTTCTACTGCTAAATAGAAACTCTGCAAGTGATCATCTACAACAGTCTTTTCCTAAGGGTCAAACTTAGGCAGTAGCTTATCAAAATCCTGAGGTAAGTTATGCAATGGAGGCATAAGGTTCAAAGGTGATATAGATCTCAAAGCAGGCAATGGGTTGGGCTGGTTCACAATTACACCATCCATGAGTACAGGCAAAAGAACAAAAATCTGAGCAAAGAGCAACGTAGGGTGAGAACAGGATTTCTTACTCCAAAGGTATAACCGAAACCTATAAGTACTTGGGTCAGGTCGAAAGCTTCAAAATATCTGTTGGTAAGGTAATCTTGGGAAAAATAAGTTTCCATGGCCAGCCATTCACTGGCGGCCCTCCTTCTAGCGCCAGAACTGTTGAGGCCTAGAAATTCACAGGCAACAACAGTAAGGGATTCTCCCCAGTCAATGTTCCCAACTAGCACGTTGACTGTTTGGTATAGGGAATCCGTCCAATTTGCGGTCCGGCTACCGTAGGTCAAGTAACAAAAAAACAAAGGTTTTACCAGTTGCGGCCCTGTCCACCAGTATTTTTGTATTTTTTGACTTAATGTATGAGATGAAAGTGCCTAATTAACAATGCAAGATGATCGAGATGTAGGGAGCAGTCACAACATGATGCGCAAGTTCTTACCTCTCGTCTTCACATTCACAAGCATCTAAATCACATATGTAGCAATGAAAAAATGAACTAACTACCTACCTATATATCTATCTATCTATCTATCCCTGGGGAGCCAAACTGTAATTTATTTATGAGTAATGTGTTTTGTTCACGTATTATAAACAGAAATTACAGATAGCTGATATTTCTAGATACAACACATGAATGATTAAAGATATTCCAACAATCAGATAGCCAATTGCTTTACGAATAGCATACATTACTCATGGTGATAATTCCACAAAATAAACTAGAAATCATTTACACGAGAACATAGGTTATAAGAGTTAGAATGATCTCACGGTTAATGGACCAAAGCTGGAAAAAGAAAATAGTTCATCTTTCCACCATCCACTGCATAACACTTGGAAATTTCACCCATCTTTCTCCAACAGGCAAACCATAATTCTTTATTGCAAAGAGAAATAGTTCTTCTTACAATATTGCTTTTCAGTCTAACTGGGAGAAAGTCCTTTTCCCTTCTAAGTTTTCTACATTTATACAAAAGGGTGAGACGGGTGGGCTACCCAAAGTGACCTTTGGGCTTCCCAACTCCTCGCCTCCCAAAATTCTCTTTTCCTTAAATATTTTTACAAAAAGTTACAAATTACAAAACGACCAACCCTTCACGAGGAGGGTCCCACTTGGGTGTCTAGAAACCTCTTCCACACCGAAGCTTTAGTAGCAATGCCTTCAAAAGCACAAGGCTCCAAAAGCTGAATGTTAATTTCAAACTTCTCAGCCTGGTTCTTTATAGCCTCAATCCTGGCTGCACTTAACCGAAGCTGGTCATCTAAACGCTGCACACTAACAGCTGAGTGATCAACTTCGTTGCTCATGATCTACTCATCGAGGGCTTTAATCTGTTGCACTTTAGCTTCCTCCTCCTGGTATCTCTTTTGAAACAGCTCCACAAAGTCGTTGTGATCCGAGAAAGCATCAATCCTCTGCTCGGCCTCTATCTGGCACCGGTTGTAGGTAATGAGAAGTCTTCTGAAAAACTCGGTGCATAATCCTTTTGTATTTTTGACGGCCTTCTTGAAATCTTCAATAGTGTTGATAGTGAACTCCACTAGGTCATAATCCCGCTTGAGGGACTGTTGGTCCTTTGACGGTAGTTCTTCTGGAGTTTCTACATTGTTTTCCATCCTCGCCATTCTGGAAGTCAAGACTTCAAGAATGTCTTGGGATCTATCCAAGAAGTAAGAGGAGGTTTCCAGGATTTCCTCTAACCAGCTATCCACAAGCAGGACTTTGCACCTCTCCTCCTCTATAGCAGTCTGTAGCTACAAAATATTAGCTTTCTAGGCCAAGACATGCTCTTTGAATGGCTGGAGGTTGACCTGCTGCTCCCCTGCTTCCTCCAGAGCAGTTGTTAGAGAGGCAACCTGTTCTTGATGTTTCATTTCTCGTTCTTGGGTGTGCAGCTCACTCGCCTGCAAGATAATCTTCTGTTGCTCTTCTAGTTCTTCTACCTTTTCCAGCAGCTGATCTTTCTCTGCCTTCAGCTCTTGATATTCGTTCTGTACTTTCTCCAGGCATTCTTGGGTAGTCTCCCTAGCCTCTTAGAAGCCTTTATCTCCCTCTGCACGTCTTCATACTTCCGCTTCAGCCTATTTCCTTCCTTCCTCTCTTTCCTCAAGGTGTCTTTCAACTGAGCAGAGGATTTCTTAGATAACTCCAAGTTAGTCATTACCTTGTCCAAGTTATCTTCTGAGGCGTGGATCATGGAAGCTCCTATCCTCGGGGTGAATCTTGGATCTCGGTCTGTGTCCAACACAACAACCGTATCCGTTATCATTTTACCAGACATACTTCCTATCTCAACCCTTTTTTCTGTTCTCTTCACTATCCTCTTTGTTTCTCTATCATAGAAAACAGTGTTGAAATAAGGGATTTCTTCCCCCCTTTTCTGAACAAAAGGAACTAGCTTCAGCGTGGGGACCATGGGTGTGCTGGCAACGGGTACTTGTGGGTCCTAAACCTCCCAGTTTTCCACATCTTGGGTCTGCCCTCCAGCTATATCAGAAGCTGACTGTTCTGTCTCAGTCTGTGTTAGCTTTAGCCTCTCTGCTTCCTGCTTTTGTAGCTCCTCATCGAGCTTTCTCTTCGCTTCTTCTACTTCTTTTCTAGCTGCTTCCTCTGCTTCTTTAGCTACTTCCTTTTCTTTCTTAGCTGCTTCTTGAGCAGCTCTTCTTTTCGCTTCTTCTTTTGTATGCAACCATCCCATAGCTTCTTGTGCCAAACTCTGAGCTTCCTCATTTCTCTTTCTGGCCTCTTCATCAGCCTTAGCCTGTTCATCCCCCTTCCCACCTTTGGTGGTGATCTTCTTTTTGAATATTCTCCTTGGTGCTGTCATGTTCGGGGCATTTCAGAAGACAGAT
Organism: Pseudotsuga menziesii; assembly: GCA_001517045.1. Classification (NCBI taxonomy): domain Eukaryota; kingdom Viridiplantae; phylum Streptophyta; class Pinopsida; order Pinales; family Pinaceae; genus Pseudotsuga; species Pseudotsuga menziesii. The sequence continues at coordinate 122,678 of LPNX010246194.1, forward strand.
TCTTCCCTATCAAAATGGTGGGTATACTCAAAATGCACATTGTGCTCTTTACAGTGTTCAACCACTTTGCCTTGACTATCATTCCGATGGAAGGGCATTTCGCCAAAATGAAATCTTTCCAGTTCTTCTACAAATTCATCGGCCTTCTTCACTTTGGTGAACTTGTATCTTCCTAGCTTGAAGGGAAAACGAGGATAGGCTATCTTCTTGTGCTCAAACATAAAACTGACTATTCCATCCAGGAACACTTGTCTGACTGCCTCCTTATGAATAATGTAATCAGTTGCATATTTGGGCAGCAGGGAAGGTGCTCTCGAACTTCCAAACATCCTAAAATATAGGCCATTTTCAGTCAAATAGTAATCTGCATACTCTGCTATTACTTGTAGGGCCTCCTCCGACATACAGTCACACTCCTTCAGGAAAATGAGTGTGTATAGAGGCATAAGGAAATGTTCACAGACTTCTCTATAATGGCTGTGATATTTATGTGCCCACAATGGTTTTATAAGCAGCATAAACAGGCATTCTTTCCCTGTCCCAGATGCACCTGAATTCAGGAAAAATCTAGTTGCATAATATGCAGTCTATCAGTATGGAGCTCATATAAAATTCTGATCTTTTCTGGGACTCTCCTCCCAAGGTTGAGGCCAAGCAAGAAGAAAGATTGTTTGAGACAAGGTTGGCCCAGTTGAAAATTGTCCCCTGGGTTGCAACATGAAAAATGATGGGTATCCACTCCAGCTTGAAGAATCTACCATGTGCTCTTCCAAAAATCTGGTTCAACATTAAAGCTATGAATCCATAGGGAGCCCTTAAGCTAGATGTATCGTAATCACATGTTGGTCTATATCTGTAATGTTTTCCTTGCGACATCATCTTTTTAAATGTCTCCACCAGATCCATTCTAATGTTGTTTAGCCAATCATCAGATAAAAATACCCGGGCTTCTTGCAGGTGGTAGCCAGAGCTACATATCTAGGGCTGTATGCAGCATAGCCCTGTCTTTGAACATTTTCCAAAATCATTGTTGTGACATCTGCCCGGGGCAGAATCCATCTGATTACCTCAAAGCACAGGAACAACTCTGGTCTGGTGGCGACCTTCATCAGTGAAGATCTTTCTATATTGGAATATATGGACTCTTCTTCTAATCCCATGTCAGGAACCTCTCTGCGGGTGATCAATCTATATACTTCCCCCCACTGGTATTCAGGTTCGATGCCAGAAATGCACTTAGTGTCTTCGTAAATGTATTCAGTTTTAGTGACCACTTCTACTTCTGGCTCTTCTTCGACCACAGGGGCCTTCTTCTTTTGTCTCTTTGACATGGTGAGCTCTTCCTACCATAAAATTGAAACATTAAGCCCCTCTGTCTGAGTGACAAACTTCTATACATTAATGTGCAGTGTGCCATTTCTTTCGCTATTTAAAATAATAACAATCGGTTAATGAAGTAAATATGTGCATGTATAGCCTGAAATGTCTTAACTAACAAAACTATTAAAACCCGATGTGTAGTGACTTATTTTATGTTTAGCATGATGAAAAACACAGTCATATATAGTAGAATATGCAATCTACCACTGTTGTAGGCTATTAAACACTTCTAACCATATAATCGAGTGGGGAAACATCTATACTACATGAGGAAAATTCCCATTCTCTACGGGCGCCATTGTTACTTCGCTGCGCAGGACAACCAAGGGAGAAAAACCCCTGCAACCATTTTCAACAACACTTTCAAATGGACTGCCCATGCAATCTAATAGTCAACAGCCTGAATGCAATGGCACATTCCTTCCCCCTCCGGCTCAGATTCAAAACAAAAACCAACAGTGCACGGAATGGCACAGCGAAACGCTTGCTATTCGAAAGTGTGGATAATATGAAATCCACACGAGAAGGGGAAAACTACCAAATTCCACAGAAAAACCAACAAAAACTCTCCCCTACTAAAATCATCATCACCCGGGGAAATTTGGTGCAAATGACGTAACGACCGTCTGCACCAAACCCTTTTTACTACGCGCGAGGCTGCGAAAGGTCACGGGAAAAACTACTCCATGGGTTAAAAACGTCCCCCGACCGTGAACAGTAAGACCCCCAAAACTCTTCAATATATAGGTGCAATCGTGGGGGAAGAGAAAAAGTCACGACAAACCTAATCGCACCAAACATCATTCCAATGCCTCGAACGGAACATGGTAGGGTAACAACGGGCATACCTGGCGCTGATGTGTAACCGGCGAGTATGGTGGGACGAAGACAGTCGGGCCTCCATAGTTGCCAGCTGGACGCGGGTACCAGCGATGGGGTTCGAACAAGCTTTGAGCGATCGACAACACGATGGCGACAGAGCACGAAAGTTGAAATACCAATAGAATAATCCAACATGTCCCCCTTACCTCATATATATACATACGGTCAATTCTCGTGGTGGGGAAAAATTTAAAAATCCAGATGTCGAAGACATTTGGATCGGCAGCCGAAAGTGTATTTCCTTCCATAACAGCGGAAGACCAAAACCTAGATCCATCCGCAACGGTGGAGATAACGGGGTAACAACTACCATGCGTCGGACTTCTAACATCGGAACTGAAAGCAGAACCGCAGCTGCAATAGAGGATATCAAAAGGGTATCGCGCCCCGCCATACAACGCTTAAATCGAAAGAGAAACCGCTAGGGATCGACAAGGTTAATCTTTCTTTTATCCGCAATGGAGGGAGAGTAAAGCGTGTGACCTTCCGCAACATCGGAGCCAAAATGAATTACGAATGTGAAAGGACTGATCGGAAGAGGAAACAGTTGCCTTCTGCAATGGTGGAAGAAAGAAACGATAGAAGTTCCGATGCAAAACCAAGATTCAGCCGAGGTAAAAAAAATGAATAAATCGGAAAGAAAGTCGAAGTCCAAAAACCAAATGTCCATCCGCAACGGCGGAAGCTAACAGCAAACACCTTCCGCAATAGTGGAGAAAGAAAATATAAACAGCTTCGATGTAAAATCCAAAAGTCAGCCGAGCGGGAAACGAAACAGTTAAGCAATGATCAGGGGAGGAAGTGGTGCAACGGCGGAGATAGAAATGACAAATTCCTCTGATGAAAACCAAAAGATCGATCGATGAGAAAACCAACAGATCTGAAGGAAAATAAAAAATAAAACCAATCATCCATCTGCAACGGCGGAAAACCAAACCAAAGATCCGTCTGCAACGGTGGAAAACCAAACCAAAGATTTCCGATTCAGGCATGCTTCAAATGCATTCGAAGGCAGCGAGAAGGCTTGATCATACAGTGGATTACTTCAAGTGCTAAAAGGAGAAACCAAACAAGTGGTAAATCAATTCAATCATTCTGAGAAAACAAAAGAAGAAAATCAACTAATCCAAAGCAAAGGAGGGTCCTAAATTTTTTTGGAACTTTGGGAATTTGTTGCAGCTGCAACAACTTCCAAGCAAGAAAAAACCAAAGAAGACAGGGACAAGAAAACCCTACCCAATTTTTATGCTACTACAGATATACATGACTTTGTATGCAGGAAACCCACGTATGACACGCGACTATCTTATATAGAAACCTGCATATACAAGGTCTTACATGCAACTGTGTACAATAACAACCCGCATATATAACTAAAAAATTTCAAGGAAAAAGAACTAGTAAAGGATCCTGGGCACACTACACTGTAAATCAAAAGCAAGATAAAAATGACCACACTCAAAATCAGAATCAGAACAAAGACTGGTAAAGAACCTACAAGATGAACCCACAGTAGGCAGGACTCCCCAGTGGAGTCGCCAGTTCTGTTGTACACGACAATACACCATTGTAACCTAGGGTTTTGGGTTACCAACTTACTATTAGACTTGCATACAATCATCTTTTACAGAAAATGGAATGAGAATAGGAAGAGATATTTGGCATACCTAGTTTATGACAGTTGATCCAAGCTTGGTCTTCTCTCACTCCAATCTTCTCCAAAGCTTCTAGGGATGCTTCTCTTCACCTGCAAAGAGCCAATTCTTCAAGAAATATCTCATACATATATACAACAGAGGTTAGATAAAAGCATATTAATGATATAAGTTGAACATATTCATTAAACCAATATACATGAGATAAACACAATACAAGATTGGAAGAAGAATTCTCTTTATTAACAAACAATGAATACATAAGAAAACAACCTAGCTTCTAACACAAGGACTCCACTACAACTGAGGACTCTACGTTTTGATACTCCAAGACTCTGAAGGTATACCACTACCATAAATTTGCTCTTCAAATATTGATTGATTAGCCCCATCCCAAGGTCTTTATTTATACTTTGGGAAATAGAGAGGATTTGAAGTTTAGAATGGTTGAGATAGTTGAGATAGTTATGGATTAAGGCCCAAATAATCTCATATAATCATGATTTATATTTTTTAAGGTTGAATTAAGGTACACATGAGAATTGATATAGGTAAGGCGCGTATGACATGTGGGTTTCTAAAAGAGAAATCATGTATGTAAGGTACACATAGGTTGCAATGTACATAGTCGTGTATGACATGTGATTTTCAATGCACATAGTCGCGTGTGCAACCCAAAACTTAGAATTAAAATATATGAGGCTGGTTTGAGGATAATGCATCAAAGGTCATGCACATCTATAGTGTTTTGTCCACTTCAATCCTAATTGTCCTTTTGTGTACCGACATGATGAATGTCAGCACTCAGACTGAGAAGTGCCATTTTGGCTAATAAGAACTGGTAATCCTTTAAAGCATCTAAAAATCACAGAGAATTCTACTACTCATACAAGTATGTTGGGAATCTCCTCGAATAAAATAAATAATGCTAACCTGTAAATAAACATGATCAGTTCCAACAATAATCTCTCTATGGGTGTGGATCAGCATCAAAATGGATTTCAAGATCAGCAAACTTCTCAAATTTTATCACCACAGTTGGTAAATTGATCTCATAGTTCTCTTATTGAAAATCAAACAATGTCGGCCTCCATCTTAGCTTATGAGAACCTACAAAACAAGCTTACTCTCCTGAATGATCAAATGCCAAATCTAGTAATGCCCTCCAACTTAGCTACTGCAATCGGTGACTACAGGCCTGCTCTCCCGAATGCAATTGGTTCATACTTCATAGATCCCTTTACAAGTGGAGTATATTACATGCCCCAGGTGGTGTTAGTACTTGTTATTGATAACCATGGAAATTTATTCCAGATGGCAGCACCAAATCCATATCTTCAAAATATTCATACTCAAATTCCACATATTGGATATTTTCCTACTTCCCGTGATCCATATGGGAAGTAACGTAGCACCAGAAAAATATTTATCACTGTTGCATAACTTGGCATCAATTCTTGAAGCCTTTAAGCAGCTAGCTACTTACATAACAATTTTTGTTTCATGATAAGATACCTAGAAAGTTTTGTTTCATTTAGGATTTATTTAAGAACTATTTCTTGTTGTCTAGTGGATGCTTTGAATTGAACTTTCAATTATTTATTACAAGTATCTCATGTGAGGTTGCAGTGGATATTTTTGTCATGTAAGAGTTGGTTTTGCTCTAGTAACATTCAACTGTTGCTACATGTTTGACATATCAAGTTGTGCTATGATTTTTTTAAACCAGTTGTTTTACGGAAGTAATTATGAGTTTATGGTTGGTTTTTAATTTTGGATTTCAAGTAATAATGAAATGCCACAAGTACCTCAGATAACATTGCAGGGATTTGAGGAATGGGATTTTAATTTTTTCGGACCTATGTATCCTCCAAGAAAGAGAATAGTTTCAAGATACATTATTAATTGTTGCCACCTTTCACACACCTGGGGGGGACGTGGTAGAAATCTTCAAGCCACTCAGTGTGTCCTTGGGGTCAAGTCTTGAGTCAAGGTTGTCACCTTGTTCTTGATTCCTCTGTTTAGGCTCAACTCCTAACGAACCCAAGGGGGGTAGACCCTAGTAATTTACTAAGGAAAAATTATTCAGTATGATGATGTTAAACTGAATGAGTTAATTAGGAGTTTGGGATTTAACCATAAACAACCATAGATGACAAGATACAAAAATGAGCACACGAAAGCACAATGCTGAGACACAATATATATATATATATATAAAGAAAATATAGAGTGCCTTAGAATGCAGTCATAAAACAATCAATGTACTTGCATGTGCTTGGAGTGAATGTTTTGTGATTCCCTCTTGGTACGTTTTAATTTAATGTGAAATATGAGTTGATTAAAATTAGGCGAGGGGGGGACTCTAGATATACCTGAGAGTACTTGGAGTATGTCCAAAACTAAACCTTCACGGCTACCCGCAAGGAATATGTGGGATGAATGGAGTCTCTGAGACTATTGTTCATAATGCACCTGAAGGTGTAACATATATCGGTGCCTCGAGGTCACTTTTCAGGAGTTCTCGCTTCCTTTGGGTATTTTTCCACCGCTTACGGTTTGATCGAGGCATTGGATTTTCGCCTGATGGTGGTTTATTGGGGAAGGTGAAGAATAATTAAACTATTCACTCACATTTATTTTGATGTAGCTTGGCTAATCAGATTAACCGCATCCAAATACAAAGGATACACACCAGAATCTTGTCAATTTTAGTAAGTTTTAAAGGGTGTGTTTTCTTAGAAAGAAAAACTCTCTAGGAACCTCTTTCGGTCCAAGTGGACCTCAATAGGGGAATCAAGGAGGGCGTTGATTTTAGAAAAAATACTTACAAAAAATCAAATATAAGTAGCAAACAGAAACAAATCACAATTTTTCTAATTATTCCTACCACACATCTCTTTCCCCTTACGGGTCAATCGGGAAGTTGTCGGGTAAGTATTCGAGTTACTTTGATAATGTAATATGGAATATATGATAAAGTAATAAAATCATGTTATTCTTCATGGATGAAACTAATATAATGTGAAAAGAACTAAGACAATGCGAAAAACGACAAAAAAGGTGTGAATCCCCCTAGGGGGAATGGGGAATGGGCTCGAAAGAGCCTATTCGGAGAAAAAAATTATTATTTTCTGTTACAATATCAGTAAAATTATCTAAATCGTCTTATTTCTTATACAGGATGAAACCAAGGCTTTACAAATTTCCCAAAATTTTAAAATTATGGTCGAAAGGGAGACCCTTGGGGGGATTTGAACGATCCCAAAGCCGCTTTTGAACATAAGATTTTATTATTTCTGTTATGAATGATAAAATAAAGTGATAATTTTAAAATTAAATATTCCCAAAAACACTTTCGAAGTACCTTTGGGTCATCCTACTTTAAACCAAACAAAACTAAGCTAAAACTAGCTAAAACGGTGAAAAAGGAACCAAGGAAAGCAAGCTTTCCTTGGGATCTTGGCTTGTTGTTTAAGAATCAAATAAAATATGCAATGATTTCTGGATTCAATCTTTTTTAATATAGAAATATAAATCTAAAGAATGCAACCTACGTATTCTCTTTAAATTGCCATGCAAAATGGACAATTTCCCTAAACTAGATCTAGAATGCTTTATGAAACTTTTTTAGGAATGAGATCTAGTCTATGAGCCTTGAAAAAACAGATATATCTAAGTTTTACTTTAATATAAAAGATTCAAATGATATCAAATCTTTCAAACACAGTAACCAGGTAAGAAAAATGATTTTTTTGGAGGAGGAGAGAGGAAGAGTGCTGGAAGCCTGGGAATGTTGGGATTTGGAGTCTGCTTTGGTGGAACACTGAGGGACTATGTCCTCCAGAATATATTGAAGATGAGGAATATGCAAACTAGTGAAAAACCTTCTACAATTTAGATAACCTGTAACTTAGAAATCCTTGCATAAAAAGATGGTTAAAACATAGGTGCTGCTAGAAGAGATAATTGGAAAGCATGCAATTAAACTTAAAATATATGCAACTCCAATGGATCTGAAACAAGAAAATAGTAAGAGAATAAATCAAACTAGAATAAACTCTTACCCTAACAGGAGGGATCTCTCTCCTTCAAGGTCAACAATTAACCATCAAAGCCAAAGATAAATAACACAGATTATACCTCATAAGCATTTGACAATCACCATCCACACATGAAGAGAATTACACCATAGATCTTGCCACCAAAGCTTCTTTATTCGAGAATAGTAAACAATAACAACAATACAATAGCAACAACACCTTAATACCAGTTCTAACTATCTTGGAAGAGGTAATATGTGCTTTATTTATAGCAAAAATAGGAGATCTATCCCATGGGGGGCGCAAATACCAAGGAGAGAGAGACTGCAGCTGCATGTGGAGTGAATCTAAGTTTGATATGAGTCTCACTGAGTGCAACTGTCAATTGAAGAGTTGATCTGACTGACACATCAACCTGCTGACTGAAGCATCCACCAAAACTCATCCAGATAAGCCCACACATGTGGAGGAGAGAGGGAGGGTGCAATTTCCAAGATTGCATGCATTAATGTACCCTCTCTTCAGTCCACGTCAGCTCCTTCTATTAAGGAATGGTCAGATCCAGTCAATCCGAAGCCGATGAGATTGATTTTAGTCAAATCGGAGCTAATCCCAATGATTTAGGATTTGGGGTTTTCTACATTATTTAATTTATTTATTAATTAAATAATCAATATTTGATTCTTAGGGATTTTTGACTTGAGTGATGGACAAATCACTCAAAACTTAGAAAAAGTGGGTCTATGGGTTTACATGGTTCTCTTAGCTTGAAAATGAATAGCCCCATGACTGAAACTAACTTTTGATCCCACTTTTCTTACAAGACCAATTTTTCCATTTAAACTTTTAAAAAAAAGCCTATGTTTTGGAAAAATTAAAACTTAAAAAAAACTTAAAAAATTAAAAAAAAATTAAAACCTAGGGGGACTCAGACATGTTCATATGACTCGACCATGATTCCTAGCATGTTTATACATTGACACATAGACTCTAATAACCTCAATATACCTAAATGCCGAGCCAACCACCCCAACTTTGGAGGTATTGAGTGAAAAACTCAGAAATTATCAGTCGCTTATTCAACAACCAATAATAACAAAGGGAAAAAATACCTTGGGCTGATCGAATTGAGAAATAAATTCTAAGAGACCGAGTCTTTTACAGACACTATAATGCTAGAACATCTTATTACAACTCCCCCATGTGGTATGAACATGTGATATGGTACAACAAGCATTTCCCATAAACACTTCTGAACGTCTTCTGAAGTCCGAACAAATCATCTTTGTCCGGTTCACCTGGCTCACTTGATAAAAAAACACTAAGCACAAATTAGGTGGTAACATTTGGCTCCAACTACGGGATGTGTGCTTGATTTGGTCTTTGAAGTCAAGGAGAGGATAGGATAACACCAGAATCTATGGTTTATACACCCTATAAAAACATCGCAACTTGACAAGAAAACCTTAGTAGCACAAGCTTTATATAAAATCCAAATGAACCATTAAGCTGATTTACTCAAACAAAATAAATGTAGCTAACTAATGAAAGAAAAATTTTGTTATATCTAAGTACAAAATAGAAATGCAGAAAGTAAATTCTCTCTTTCAAGGAGCTTATTTTCCTACTCTAAACATGATAATAATAAAAAAGTTAAGTGTAATCAAAAATAAAATGTAACCACCTAAGAATTTTATTAACATAAGAAAAAATTTCCTTGTCTTTGGTTACCAGCCAAAGTAAGGATACTTTATTCAGAAAATGAAAACCTACGTGATGATACGGAATGGGTGGGTTGGATGGGAAATCACAGGCATGAATAATGTCATCAAACTTCCTCCCAAACTGGTAAGTGCTTGTGCAGGATGCTTCTATCCACGACTAGATAGGGTTGATGTACAAATCAGAATGATGAGGCAGATTAACTACACCATCATACTGATCATCAAGGCTTACTGGATGATAACTCATTGTATAAACCCCATACGGCTCCAAATCATAAGGAAACTCTATATGTGAAGATGATAGTTGAGACTAATATTCTACTGACTTCATCATATCTGTCTTTTCATAACATTGCTTCTCAATGTCTTCATTATTGATACCTTTGTGCGGATATGCATGATATGACTCTGAATGACCATATAAGAGTTTTGAATGTTGCTCTTCTATACTAGGATTTTCCCTGGTCTTCAGATCCATGTTTCCCTCTATGGAAGTATAGTAGATTGGAATTCCACAGATTTCTAGATAGACACTCCCCTTGCTGGATATAGCATAGATAGGATTATTAATAATATATCAACAAAAATCCCAATAGTCATCACCACCATATATGTCAGATGTGATGGATTCCCCATTGTTGATATCAAGATTCGATATCAAGTTCTCTTTGTCTTCATTACTGATACTGATATATGGCTCAGACTGATCATATGGATAAACTATGATGCTCCTTTTCCATATCAAAGTTTCCCAAGGCCACATGGTCCATGCTCTCTCTTTTAGATATGCCATAGATAGGAGAATCAACAAAACCATCAAAAGTTTCTGGTTCATTATTTTCCTCTTTATTTATGTCATAGACTGGATTTTCCATGAACGTCCAGGACTCCTCATCAACATCTTTGCCGAAGATAAGGGATTCTTCGTCACTTGTATCATGCTCCAAGTTATACTTGTCCTCATTTTAATACTCATCTTCTTCAGAGGAAAGGCCACAAGGAATTAAACCTTCCAGATTGTCATCATTATATGGAGAAGACGTAGGAGTCCCATCATGCACATTATGGTTTCCAACATAAGTTTCGCTATAAGATTCTGCAATGGTTTCATCCTTAGGTTTGTACTGTTTAGCTAGTGACAAAGGGTAGGCCTGACCTACCATGTATACATGATCAGGCTCGCTTGAATTTGTTTCCTGACTATTGACCTCGAGAATTCCATGTTCCATGACTTGATTTGCAACATAACAAGTGCTGTCTTGGTGGAATTGTTCACAGGGTCTACACCATGGAATTACTTCTTCTACCATGTTAGCTAAGTCTAACTGGTTTGGAATCCTAGGCTCTTGCTGAGGATATTTATTTGGATACATATGATTCTACTTGGGCTGAAAGTTCCTAGGTCCATTATTCCTTTCCATTGTGATTATTATATTTTGCATGTGATTCAATTGTGCAGAATGGTTGGCCATTAGTTGGTTTTGACTAGTAACCAACTTTTTAATCATGTATGTCACCTTTTCCATGGGATCTTTAGAAGTTCCCTTTTCTTCTGATTCAACAGCTTTACCCTTCTCTTTGTTGTAGGAAGTGTTTCCCCTAGTGTAACCTGGAATGTTGGACTTTCTGGAAGATTTCATATTCTTTTCTATTTTCTCGGCCAATTCGTGGGCAGTTTTCAGATCGACTAGTTCTTTATCTCTCAACTGGTACCTTAAGTAACCGGTGAAGGCTTTAATGTAGGATATGAGGATAGAGGCATTTTTTGGATTGATGTCTCTAGGAAGGTCCACAACCATATGCCTGAATTTAGTGTTAAATTCATCCATGGTTTCATTCTCCATCTTCTTTATGATATAAAGGGAAGAAAGAAGATGTCTTGGTTCCTTCTTTTCTCCCCACTTCTTCCTAAAACCATCTTGGAATTTGCTAAGAGTTCTATATCAATCATCATCTAGGTTGAGGTACCACTCTTCAACATCATCTTCTAATGATAAATCAAAGAGCTTCATTTTGACATTGTCATGGTCATGGGCAGGATCATTGCAATAACTGACCAGGTGCTTTTCAAACTTTTGAAGGTGATACTTGGCAGTGATGGCATTATTGCCATGAAATATGGGGAGCTTCTTGATATCATCTTTTGGAATGGCATGGGAAGCACCTGCTATCTGAGAAAATTCAAGGGGTTTGAATAATTCCATCATTTCTTGAGATTGGTGAACATGACTCTCTACAAATAAGTGATGGATATTTGAGAGGGATTGGTCTCCTAAATTTTCAAGGTTTCTATGAGAAGTATGCCTATTCAATCTCTCCCTAATAAACCTTTCGGGATCAGGGAGAGGATTGAATAATTGATGGCGGTCTCTTCAGGTAGAAATTCTTGGAGGGATGTTAGACAGTGGAGTCGCCAGATGGATTGAGTTTTAATTTTTATGTTTTTTAAAGACAAGATAAATCAATTTTTTTTTATCTTTTTAGTTGTTTTAGAAAAAAGTTAAGCTAAGTTATACTTGGGAATAAAAATATTTATCCCCGGCAATGGCGTCAAAAAAAAATTCTTCCTTTCACACACTTGGGGGGGGGAACGTGGCATAAATATTCAAGCCACTCAATGTGTCCTTAGGGAAAAGTCTCGAGTCAAGGTTGTCACCTTGTTCTTGACTCCTTCGTTTAGGCTCAACTCCTAACGAAGCCAAGGGGGGTAGACCCTATTAAGTTACTAAGGAAAAATTATTTAGTATGATGATTTTAAATTGAATGAGTTACTTAGGAGTTTGGGATTTAACCATAAACAACCATAGATGACAAGATACAAAAATGAGCACACGAAATCAAAATGTTGAGACACAATATATATATAAAGAAAATATCCAGTGTCTTAGAATGGAGTCATAAAATAATCAATGTACTTGCATGTGCTTGGAGTGAATGTTTTGCAATTTCCTCTTGGTATGTTTTAAGTTAATGTGAAATATGAGTTGATTAAAATTAGGCAAGGGGGGGACTCCAGATATACCCAAGAGTACTTGGAGTATGTCCAAAACTAAACCTTCACAGCTACCCGCAAGGAATATGTGGGATGAATGGAGTCTCTGAGACTATTGTTCATAATGCACACAAAGGTGTAATAGAGATCGGCACCTCGAGGTCACTTTTTAGGAGTTCCTGCTTCTTTTGGGTATTTTTCCACCGCTTATGGTTTGATTGAAGCATTGTATTTTCGCCTGATGGTGGTTGATTGGGGAAGGCGAAGACTAATTAAGCTAGTCACTCATGTTCCTTTTGATGCAGCTTGACTGATCAAATGAATGGTAGCCAAATGCAGAGCATACACACCAGATTCTTGTCAATTTTAGTGAGTTTTAAAGGGTGTGTTTTCTTAGAAAGAAAAACACTCCAGTAACCTCTTTCGGTCCAAGTGGACCTCAATCAAGGAATCAAGGAGGGGGTTGATTTTAGAACAATTACTTACAGCAAATAAAATATAAGCAGCAAACAAAAACAAATCACAATTTTTCTAATTATTCCTACCACGCATCTCTTTCCCCTTGCGGGTCAATCAGGAAGTCGCGGGGTAAGTATTCGAGTTACTTTGATAATGTAATATGAAATATATGATAAATTAATCAAATCATGTTACTCTACATGAATGAAACTAATCTAATGGGAAAATAAGTAAGACAATGCGAAAAACGACAAAAAAGGTGCGAATCCCCTAAAGGGGAATGGGGAATGGGCTCGAAAGAGCCTATTCAGAAGAAAAAAAAAAAAAAAAAAAAAAAATTATTATTATTATTTGATATTACAATATCAGTAAAATTATATTAATACTCTTATTTATTATACAGGATGAAACCAATTCTTTACAAATTTTCCAAAATTTTAAAATTATGGTCGAAAGGGAGATCCCTGGGGGGATTTGAATGATCCCAAAGCCACTTTCGAACATCAGATTTTCTTCTTTTTGTTATGAATGCTAAAAGACAGCAAGCATGTTAGAATGAAATATTCCCAAAATCACTTTGGAAGTACCTTTGGGTCAGCCTACTTTAAACCAAACAAAACGAAGCTAAAACGAGCTACAACGGTGAAAAAAGAACCAAGGAAAGCAAGCCTTATGAAAAGTTTTTAGGAATGAGATCTAGTCTATGAGGCTTGAAACAACAGATCTATGTAATTTTTACTTTAATATAACATATCCAAATGATATCAAAGCTTTCGATCACAGTAGTCAGGTAAGAAAATTGATTTTTTTGAAGGAGGAAGAGAGAGAAAGAGTGCTCGAAGCCTGGGACTGTTGGGATTTGGAGTCTGCTTTGGTGGAACACCAAGGGACTATTTCCTCCAGAAGATATTAAATATGAGGAATATTCAAACCAGCTCAACCCCTTCTACAAGTGAGATCACCTGTAACTTAGAAATCCTTGCACAAACAGATGGTTAAAACATAGGTGCTGCTAGAAGAGATAATTGGAAAGCATGCAATTAAAATTAAAATACATGCAACTCTAATAGATCTGAAACAAGCAAATAGTAAGAGCATAAATCAAACTAGAATAAAATCTTACCCTAACAGGAGGGTTATCTCTCCTTCAAGGCCAACAATTAACCAGCAATGACAAAGATAAATAACATAGATTATACCTCATAAGCATTTGACAATCACCATCCACACATGAAGAGAATTACACCATAGATCTTGCCTCCAAGGCTTCTTTATTCCATAATAGTAAACAATAGCAACAACACCTCAATTCCAATTCTAACTAGCTTGGAAGAGGTAATCTGTGCTTTATTTATCGCAAAAATAGGAGATCTAGCCCAGGGGGGTGCAAATCCCAAGCCGATGAGACTGATTTCAGTCAAATCGGAGCAAATACCAATGATTTAGTATTTGGGGTTTTCTCCATTATTTAATTTATTTATTAATTAAATAATCAATATTTGATTTTTAGGGATTTTTGACCTGAGTGATGGACAAATCACTCAAAACTTAGAAAAAGTGGGTCTATGGGTTTACATGTGCTCTTAGCTTGAAAATGAGCACCCCCATGACTGAAACTGACTTCTGAGCCCACTTTTATTACAAGACCAATTTTTCCTTTTAAACAATTAAAAATAGCCTAAGCTTTGGAAAAATTAAAACTTAAAAAAAACTTAAAAAATTAAAAAAAATACCTAGGGGGACTTAGACATGTTCATATGACTCAACCATGATTCCTAGCATGTTTATAAATTGACACATATACTCTAATAACCTCAATAGGCCTAAATTCTAAGCTGAACAACCCAACTTTGGAGGTATTGAGTGAAAAACTCATAAATTATCAATCGTTTATTCAACAACCAATAATAACCAAGGTTAAAAACACCCTAGGCTGATTGGATTGACAAATAAAGTCTAAGAGGCTGAGTCTTTTATAGACATTATCATGCTAGAACATCTTATTACAACTCCCCCATGTGGTATGAACATGTCATATAGTACAACAAGCACTTCCCATAAGCACTTCTGAAGGTCTTCTGAAATCCGAACAAATCATCTTTGTCCAGTACACTAGGATCACTTGATAAAAAAACACTAAGTACAACTTAGGTGGTAACACTAATGTGGCATATTACCTAAATAGATGGGACGAAGAAACACCAGTGAAGGATTGTACTGCTACGACTTCTGCCAAATTTATGCTTGGCAATGTTGTCACTAGATATGGATACCTAAAGATTTTGATAAGTGACTAGGGAACAAACGTTCTCAATCAAATGGTTGAAGAAATAACTAAATAATTCCAGATCCAGCATAGGAAGACAACAATATATCACCCATAAGCGAATGGTGATATCGAAACATTCAACAAGATCCTAGAGAACACATTGACAATGATTTTCAATGTTTAGAAAGACGAATCAGACCAGAAACATTATGCAGTACTCTTGGAATATCACATGACTGGTAAGACGTTGACATGATGAACTCCATTCTAGCTAGTGTATGGACAAGAGATCGTTATGCTAATGGAATACATTGTACTTATTTTAAGGATTGTTGCAATCACTGAAATCAATTATAGTGGTGCTATTGAAGAAAGATTATCGCAACTTGTGCAGTTGGAGGAAGAACGTTTTGTCATAGGTTATCACCAAAATGTTGAGAAGGAATGACAGAAAGTATGGCAAGACTAGCACAATAAGAATACAAATGTTTAGGTCATAGGACTTGTCTCCTCTATGATAGTACGTTCTTAAGGAATCATGGCAAGTTGAAAACGCATTGCTTGGGGCCTTATGTTATCATTCAAATCATTGAAAAAGGAACAATACAACTAGAAGAAATAAATGGAGCACCTTTCAAAGGATTGGTAAATGGAAGTAGGATAAATCCTTACCAAGATAACCACAGCTTGGTAGACTGAAAAAGAATAAAAATAAAAATAAATGAAAAGCAAGACAAAAGAAAACAACAAAAATATGCATATTTATGAATGTTTATGTTTTGTGTCACAGGAAATGTGTGAGTCGAGAAAAAAGAAAAGTGTTTGCAGACTAGTTGTCCATAATAGAATAAAAATAGTGGTGCACACTCTTCATCTATTCCAAGGGAAGAAGTTTTTCCAAGGCTAAATAATTTTCATAAGAAGAAACATGTTATTGCATGAGGAAATTTGGTCACAAGAAGACAACTATCCATGGTTGAATTAAGGACGCAGGAGATTTTAGCAACGTACTTTTTTGTCATTTCATCATTATTACACAACAAATAATAGTGAAGTGACAACAAAAGTGATGGTTGAGTGGCAATGTCCTTGTAATGATTTGAATGATTTCCCCATGTGACGAAAATCATTGTTACCTTTCCAATTTATTGCTCGCTCATGCAAAGGAAAGACTAGTGGAACGGGTAAATGCTTATCATCTTTACACTGTAGTTTTATTCATTCTATTGGAACTCAACCGAGTAAACTGGAGTGTTTGCAACTCAGATATTTGAGCTGATTTTTCATAGAGTATGGTCATATATATTTCCAATAAAATCACTACTATAGAATCCGGTGTCGGTACACCTTCATCGACGCCCATTATGGAAGACACAGGCACATATGTTCCACCATGAACCATGGTTATAGAAAAAGTTGAACAAATACCATTAATCTCTGAAGGGAGGTTACAACTAGACCCACTAGGAACATCAAAGGGGAAATGTTCTAGTAGCCGCAAGAAAGAAACAACACCACCACCAAAAATTGAATAACTAGGATCCGCGAGCATGATTCCATATAATGTTCCGCTGAGACCATTTGATGAACCTAAGATTCAGATTGCCAAGAATGCAAGGTACCCATTGGTAGCACCGACTATACCAAAAGGAGTTCGAATAATGAAAAACATACTTCCAAATATAAATAATATGACCTTTGTCCACCATGATCTAAGGAAATTCCCAGAGTTCGTAATGGACAAATACATGGTTGTTTTCTGCAAGATAGAGGATGGACCTACCCACTTAGTTCCAATGGATGGGAAAGAGGACTAGATAAAGTTGGTTTGTTGTCACTTATGCACAAGTTGCATTTCGGTTGTAGCATAGAGATGAATGTATGTGTTAAACAATTGTTGGTATCATTCCATGGTGGATTTCTATGGATTGACCGAAAGACTTTTGTTGATGTCAATCTTATAGCACCAATTACAGGACTCCCACTTGCACACATCAACTCGACATCATTTTTTTCTCGAAAGGAATAGGACACCTTATTCATGAATAAGCTAAGAGAAAAGTATGACTTGACCAAGGACACTAGAGGATTTTCCATTTCCTCTATCAACAACTACACTATCTGGTTCGCAGCTAAAGTTATGTGTATCAAGATACTTAGGAAGATGTGATCGAACTAGTGCACCGTGAGGACAATTGTGGCAGTAGAATTATGTGTAGTAGGTGATCAACTCAATTGGTCGCAATATCTACTACATGAACTATTAGCAAATGCATAGGAGGCACTAAAGAAAGGTAACACATTTCATTACTCATGGCTACTTGTTTTTATTTCATTTGTTGCATCGGTAGAACTAGAAAACTACTAGGGGGTCGATGTGCCTGTTTTTGTTGAGGATATCGATACCAAAATCTATTGTTCAAAAAATATTTAAAGCAGAGGAAAAAACACAATAATGTAGAGTTATTTTTGCGAGTAGAGGCTCCTGCGACATCATGCAATATATCATGCTAGAATTACCACGTCCGTCATTACGCAGTTCAGAAACATTATCAAATTTTCGGATGGGGCCCATCATATTTCTTTGTAGCCATTACAAAACCCACAGTTCCAATGGATTGCAACATAGTATCATCTCTCGACTGCAGAAATTAGTGTCATTATTCAAGATTGGGAGGAATAATGGAGAGTTCCTTTTGCAGATGACCATTTATTTGCAGGAAACAAGGTTTAACAAGAAAATCCACTAATACAAAAGGATGGGGACTAGGGAGAGAACCCACCATATGAAAACCCCAGAGGAAAACCTAGAAAATACCCACAATCAATCAAGCACGAATCCAACAAACCTAGTAGTAGGGAAAAACATGAAGTAGATAGAGAATTCTATGAGGTGTCACTGAAGAAGAGGAAATATGATAAATCAGATAGAACTGTCTCCCTTACCAACATTGGTATACATTGTTGATGCATACAATGACCAAGGTTTCCAATCAATGCCTCAATAACATAGATGGGAAGAAAACAAAGCTAACCAATAGCGTGACAAATTTATTACAAACGCTATGTAAGGTAGTGAAAGAAGTAAGAATGGTGGTTGACTACATGCCAGAATATCCCGAGGCATAGGAATTATATGGCTCATTGGAGGAGCGACCTAGTGATGTAGTGACACCCATCTCACCAATAAAATCTCAAGTATTGGGTGAATGAATCAACTTGGGGATAATAGAGATGAATTCCATGGTAAGAAACACGGGCCATTTCACCATAAATTTCTTTGCAATACCAATGAACGAAGTGTATGCCATTTAGAAAGCAACAATGGAAGAAATGAGGGTCAAATAAAGTACATTGGTCAAGCATGTTAGAGCATCAAACAAGACTATTCATAATATGAAGAAAATAGTCTGTCAACACCTGTGCAAAATTTTGAAGTTTTCTACATAGGCATCTGTGCTAATTGCACCTACAAAGTTCTAGATGGAAAAAGAAGGGGTAAGATAAAAAACCAGTCATGTTATATGACCTTAAAACATGCTGATCAGTTTCTGAAGGATCCATCCCTTGTCGAGAGTAAAGAAAACAGTAAAAAGTCCTTAGGCGCGACCTTGGAAATATGCCTAAGTAAGAAACATTGGATCAAGGTTAAAAGGTTATAGAAATGGATGACCTGGATGCACAATGGAGAATATCAAAGGCCAAAAATAATTTCCACCAAGGAAAAATCAAGAGCAGAAAGAGAAGGAGCCATTTTCGGTTATGGAGAGTGATAAATTCGACTTCCTCTTTCTGCCATTAAATGATCCGACAGCCCAAAATGTTTTTGCCCAAGATCAACAGTCCAAAAAATGGCGGAAGCAGAAAAGGAAAGGCTTCAGGTTACAAAACTTGGAAAATCCCAAGTTCTATTTTCCGCAGTCCAAGATCTACAGCTCAAAGCACTCCCACCAAATATGAACGGTGTAGAAAGAAAATGGTGAAAACAGAAAATCGCAGGCAAAAAAGGTAGAACTGCAGTCGTGAAGGATGGAAAACCCATCTTCCTCTTTCTACTAAAGGAGGGAGAGGAAAGTTGGAAATGAAAAATGAAAATTCGGAAGAGGATAAGTTTCAGCGAAGAAAGTTGGATGATCTGTGTTCTGTTTTCCGCTAGGTGGAAGTGGAAAGGGGGAGGTGGAAAGGAAAAAGCAGAAGAGGTAAATTTTTGTTATGAAGAGTTAGGATTCATATTCCCATCTTCTGCATCTCATGGCTCAACCCTAGATCAATAGCCTAGAATCAATATTACTAAGATCAATGTTGGAGATTGATTTCTCCAAGATAACTTGCACACTGAAACTTAAAGAATTCGTTCACAATGGAAAATGTGCCTAAATGACGTGTCCTCTTCCCATTGGATATCGTGCTCAGATATTGGGGGCACAAAGATCACTTTATGGAGAGTGATGGTGCATATTTCAATGGTGTATGTTTGAGAAGGAATCAGATCAATAGTGGATGTGAATTTCTCAATCCAAAGGTGCGAGGAGGAAGAAGATCAGTGTACATGTGAAATGGAGATGAAGCATGGAGAAAATCAATAGCACAGATTTCACATAGGAGAGTAAAAATGTTAGAGGTACTCTGAAACATCATTTTCAATCTAGCATACCTACATCCAAGATGTTGTATTGCCATTTTTTATCCATCGTGTCTGTTATCCCATATTTCTTGTTTTATGTGCAACTCATGGTGAATCTTCCAACTCGGGAGTTTGTTAGGATTTGAAATGATTATTTAGGATCAATTCCCAATTTTGTAATTGAATTCAGTTTTGTTTTGATGTTGGTCTCAGGAGCCCAGTACTCTATAAATGTACCCTCAAAAGAGGAAGAAACGGTTGGAACTTTCATTCATAAGTCTTCTGCTCTTGGATTTTATATCTTTGTAAAATTTCTTGGAAGTGTTAATGAGAAATATTCTTCCATGTTTCTGAGATTCATCATGGTGTTCTATATTCAGTTTGTGTTTCTTGTTTGCTTGATTTTCATCTGTGTAAGTTTATGTTAATGCTTTCTAGTTGTATTTGAGGAATTCATTTCATTAAGTGCTCCTCACATAATATATTTCATTTGTGATGTGTTATGGTGACTGTTATGGGATTCTCCCTATGTTAGGTTCTTTGTATCATTTACTATCCTTTATTATTGTTGCTGTTAAAGGTGGTGCAAGAAATTCATCCATAGATAGGTGCCTCTTTCCTCACTAGGATCTTTCTCCTTTCCCCCTACCACCACTTAAATATATTTGACTGAATGTGACAACTACTTTTCCTTATATTACAAAGGAAAATACCCACTCATCTTCATTGTAATACCCTTCACTGATGCAGGTTGTCCCCTTCATTTCCCAATGGTAATTCTTGTTTATCTATTTTACCACCATTAAAAATTACAAATAACCTGTTCCTATCAGATATCTAGCCTTATGAATGCTTGCTTAAAGCCATAAGTATATGTGAATGAGTTTAGAGATCCCTCTCTGACTATATAGGATAGAATAAAATCTAAAGAATGGTTGAAATGGTTATCCTTATGAATTCCTACCACAACCATAAGAAAATTATAGGGTGATAACATCTTGGCACTGTTTCCGGGGAGTAATCACTATTATCTCCTTGGGAAAACAACATTGTTCTAGTTCTATGACCCAGTCGAGAAGTCAGTTATAGGAACATACTGGTTGTACATGCTCTAGTGACTCCACACAAATTTTGAAGGTGACTCCATTGGGAAATACTGGTGGCCAGAAGAACCAACATGAGGATAAATTCTGATGCAAAGTCATTCCAAGATATTTTTTATCTAGAGTGTTTGATTTGAAGGGCCAGTAGGCTACAAAGGTTAGTTAGAAATCTTTCCTTCCCTATTGAAGGTGTTTTTTCTGTTAATGATATATATGGACATTGTAATGAGGAGTTTGGACTAGATTTCCCTAGGACTAAATCTAAGTCCAGCCTCTCTGAGGTGGTTTCTGATACCTATGCATTTGATTTCCCCTACATTTCCTGGTCATCCCAGGCCTCAAAGCCTCTAGGCATGGATTTCCAACACTTTCCTGACCCAGAGTTCCCTACTCTCACTTATGAATTAACCCTATTAAATTCTACTGTCATAAGGCATTCTGTTGCCGCATATTTGTCTCCCACTGTTTCCAAGCTGAATCATCCTTCATTTTCCAACCTCACAACCCCTCATATCTCTTCAATTCCTTAGAGCACACTAATTTTGTTTGTCATACCACCCTATACCCCTCTTGAAAACCCCATTGTAACCCCAGGGATGGCTAGGTATGCTCCTTTAAAGCTTCCTTCTTCTCTTCACGACGCCCCCTGGGATATGGCCAAAGAAGAAAATAGTTTAATGGGGAGAGGGGATATTCAGCTGATGAGCACTTGGAGTGGCTTTTCGACAAGACAAGTTTGGAGGAGGTATACTACGATGATGTGAAAGTCATAATATTTACTTAGTATCTTGCTAAAGAGTCTAGAAGATGGTTCACAAACATTCCAAACCACTCCATCCTAAACTATCATGCCTTTGAAGACACCTTCAAGGAAGAATGGGTAGACCAGAAGAACCCTAAGATGTATCTATCCCAATACCACTTCATGAGTTGAAAGGAGAGTGAATATGTCGAATAGATTTATGACAAGTTCATGACATTATATAATGCCATCCCTATCCAATTCGAACCCCTTATTGGCTCTTCCCACCTCTGCTATGCTGAAGCCTTCAATAGTGATTTTACCATGTGCTTAAGTGAAAGGAGATCAACCTCCTTGGTCGTTATAATGAAATATGCCATACAGGTGGATGTAAACCTGATTCCTACAAGAAATAAGAAAAGGGATAAGAGCGAATGGAGAAGAGAAGAGGGAGAATGGAGAAGAGATGGGGGAGAATGGAGAAGAGAGGAAGGAGAAAGAGGAGAGAGAAGAAAAAATAAAGAACTTGAAAAACCCTCTACCTCTAGCTCACAAGAGGCCATAATAGACACGGTGCTAAGAACCATGGAAAGGATGATGGAAAGACTCTTTGTAGATGGTAGACCTGCTCCTAGGGAAAATCAAGAGCAGTAGAATAGGAACCAGAATGATAGAAGGATACAAATTCTCCAAAACAAGAAGAGAGACCAGCGAAACCCTCCCAATCCACCTGTCAGACCTCCATTTCAATAAAACTATGTGGATTGGGATGGGGAAAATCAAGTTGAACATGAAATCCCTTAGCTGGACACCTAATCACCCTCCACTTTTCTAACCAAAGAAGAACATGATAATGCTTGTCTTGAAAGGGAAGAGATGACCGCAAGGGAGACATATGACTTCAATAGGGGATATTAACTTGTTCTCATGGAGGTGTAGAGACAAATTAGTCTGAGGAATAGAGATCTTCCTGCAGTGAAAAATAAAGAGAAAAAAAACAAAGCCTCTACAAGAAAGACAAAGAGCATTCCACCCCCTAAGGAATCCTCCACCAATGTAGCAGAGCCCAAAGGGAAGGAAAGAAAAGAAGATAATCCAAGGATATCAGATCAGGGGCAGACATCCTTCAATCTAGAAGCCCAAATCACTAAGATAAAAATATGTGTCCCTCTTACTAAATTATTGAATAAATCTAAATATCATTCCAAAATTTCCACGGTATTGAAGCCTCCAGGGGAAATCTCTACTATATCAAATTCCTTAAATCTTCAGGATGATAATCCCACCTTCCTTTTTGGAACCCATGTCAAAGAGCATGCCAACGAAGACAGTCCCCCCTTCTATTTCAGTATGAACATTCATAATGCCATCTTACACAATGCCATGTATGATTCAGGAGCCTCCCACAATCTGATGTCCGGGATAATCATAGAGGATTTGGGATTGGAAGTGACTGGAACCTGCAAAGAACTTTTCTCTTTCGATTCCAGCAAAGTCAGGTGTCTACAACTAATCAAATATCTAGTCGTATTTTTTTCCCAAATCCTTGCCAAAAACCTGGTCATGGATGTAGTTGTAGTTGATGTCCCTCCAAAGTTTGTGATTTTGTTATCAAGATCTTGGGTACCCAAACTTAAACATACTCTTCAAATGGATATGTCTTATGCCACAATCCCTATCTTTGGAGTGCAGAGAAGGCTCTTTAGGGAGAAAAAGTTAGCATACATGGTCACCAGTGCTGAAAGGCCAAACAACCACCAGCTTCTGGTGGTGGAGGGACATCTGTTGGTGGGGATAGACAGACATCCCATGTGCCTCAGAGCGAGCCGCACGTCTGCACATCATGTGGGTGACACTGTTATGGTCTTGGACCAAGACAGGGTACCAGTAAGATGACTGGTGGTCAGGTAAGAACTTCGTTTTAAAACTCTCTTATTGAACTCAATTTTTAATTGTTCCATACTATATCTAACATATTAAAAGATTCGTAATATATATGCAATATTTACTCTTGCAAGAGTTTGATGCCTCTCACGGGGGTGGTATTGCACCCGGTGTGGTTGTACCCGAGACCCAGAGAACCACAGTTGAGGTAATATTTAAACACTTGTCATTTTGTTATTACATGTATAATTTTGTTAATGCATGTGTTAGTCTTGATTAATTTATTAAAATGTCTAATATTTACAATTTTTTAAGTTGCAGGAACCCCACTTGGAACATGATGCTGAAGACATTGATATCAACGACATAGTCCAAGGTGGAATTTACGACTACTTGAGGAATGTAAGTACATGGGTTATGATTGAATCTTGTTTGAATTATTTAAATTTTTTACTGTACACTCCTTTATAGAGATCGCTTATGTAAATATAATTTTTAAACTTGCAGATGCTAGAGGCATCTGAAGAGGGGCACGAAATTGATGGAAGCAGTCACTCCCATGGTGGATATATGTCCCAAGAAGGGGTAAGTATATTAAAACATTTTATTTTTTCAGTATATATTATTCCATCCATTCAAATCCATGTCTAACTATGGTAACACTTTATGAATGCAGACGTCATCACAGATCCATGCACCACCTCTTTGGTATGGATCTCCCCGTAGTCCAAACATAGATAAGGGTGTTGTTTACACCAGATGATGTCCCTCTTCCTTGAATAGAGCGGTTGTGCATGAGGATCAATCTACTCATCCCACGGTAATGTACACACTTCCAATGGCAACTGTTGGTTAGCTATGTATTCACTTCACAAGTGGTTTTTATTAATGTTATTTTCGCATGTTTACAGCATCAGGATGTAGAGTCATCCATGCCAGACCTTAGTGGGAT
>LPNX010246194.1:147699-170199 GCA_001517045.1 Pseudotsuga menziesii
AGTTCGAGTACAGCAGACGCACCTACACCCTTGACACAACAGGAACCTATACCCCCGACGAATGCAATGATTCTTTGTTTTATTTACAATTGATTCATATTTTAAATTTTCAAACTTTGTTATTGATGAACAGTACTAGCTCAGTTACCTAATCAAGAAATATTGTCATTGATTTGCAGTCGCCAGAGATGCACAGTGGTTGTAGATAGATCCAAAGAGCATCAGGGTATGGGAAAAACAAGAGAAAGTTAGAATTTTGATGTGTTAGTCCAGTACAAATATGTATTTTTATGTATAGTCCGGAGTTAGAGTATAGGGGCGCAATCCAGGACATATGTACTTTTGTTTGCACATGTACATCAAATATGTTTTTGATACATGTACATTGACAGGCCATAGATCTAGGCCTTATATTTTTGTATTATAACTTTCATGGTATAAAAAATATTTCATATCAAGGCTCTTGAGATATTCATGGTTCAGTCTTTTAAGTGTGATTATACATGTGTGGCGAAGAATGTTTCTATGTGTAATGTTCCCAATTTTTTATAGATTTTACGATTGTATGGAGATATCAGTTATAAATTTGAGAACAATGCACAATTACAATAAATTACGTAATGACAAAAATGTACATTTTAATTGTTTTTTACCACGATCCAATTGCATATACAATGCTATATTAACAATGTCAAATTGCATTCCAAAAGATGGAACATAGGTCTAATACACATTTAAGCACCCAGCACAACTAAGCAATTGATCCAACTTGGTGGAATACAAAAGCACCTTACCAACATAACAACCTAACAAACGTTTAAAGGATGCACGAAGTTGACACACTTAAATTATGCACCAGTGTGGTCTACATAAATAAAATTATTTTTTGGGATGATGTCTTTCATCTAACGAGTACATGGGATACACATCAAACCTAAAAGTATCCAAGTATTATAAGGTTGATTCAAAGTAACGGTTTGTTGAGGCCTGGAAATTCGCAGACAACAACAGCAAGGGATTCTCCCCAGTCAACATTCCCAACTAGCCCGTGACTGTTTGGTGTAGGGAATCCATCCGGTTTGTGGTCTGGCTACTGTAAGTCAAGTAACACAAAATAAAGGTTTTACCAGTTGCGGCCCGGTCCACCGTGTATATTTTTGTATTTTTTGACTTAATGATGATATGCACATGCCTAATTAACAATGCAGGGTGATAAAGGATGCAAGGATTAGTCACAAAGTGATGTGCAGGTTCTTACCTTTCGTCTTAGAACTCATGAGCATCTAAATCACATGTGCAGTACTAAAGTAAAACTGACTAATTACATATCCCCGGGGAGATGAAATTTAACCTATCAATGAGTAATGTACAGTGTACATGCATTATAAAGAGAAATTACAGGAAGCTGATATTCCTTCCCACAACACATGAACGATTAAATATATTTAGACAATCAGTTAGCCAATTGCTTATGAACATCATTCATTACTCATGGTGGTAGTTTCACAGAATAAACTAGAAATCATTCAAACAAGAACATAGGCTCTAAGAGTTAGAAGGATCTCACAGTTAATGGAAAAAGTTGGGAAAACAAAATAGTTCATCTTCCACCAATCCATAGCATAACATTTGAACGTCCCACCAATCTTTCTCCGACATGTAAACAATAATTCTTTATTGCAAAAAAAAGTAGTTCTTCTTACAATATCTCTTTTCTTGTCTAACAAGGAAAAAGCCCGTTCCTTGTTCTAAGTCCTCTATATTTATACAAAAAGAAGAAGACTGTTGGGTTTCCCACGAATAACCTTTGGGCTTCCCCAACTCTTCACCTCCCAAAATTTCATTTCATAAAGTGCTTACAAAATCGTTACATATTACAAAGGTGGACAAACATTCATGAGGAGGGCCCCACTTGAGCATTTAGAAACTTCTTCCAAGCTAAAGCCTCTGAGGCAATGCCTTCAAACTCAGAAGGTTCCAAAAAATGAATGTTTATCTCGAACTTCACAACCTGGTTCTTGATGGTTTCAATTCTGGCTGCACTCAAACGAAGCTGATCTTCTAATAGCTACACACTGGCTACAGAATGATCTACTTAATTCCTTAAGATCTGGTCATCGAAAGCTTTAATGTGCTGTATTTTTTCTTCCTCCTCTTGATATCTCTTCTGCAAAATCTCCACAAACAAGTTGTGGTCTATAAAATCCTCTATTCTCCATTTAGCTGCTACTTGGAATCAATTATAGGTAATTAGGAGCCTTCTGACGAATTCTGTACATGCCCCTTTAGTCTCTCTAACAGCCTTTTTGAATTCCTCGGCTGTGTTAATAGCAAACTCCAATAAGTTGTAATCCTGCTTAAGGGCCTGTCAGTCTTTCGATGGCAGCTCTGCAGGAGTTTCTTCATTGTTCTCTAGCCTTTCTATTCTTTTAGTCAGGACTTCCAAGATGTCCTAAGATCTATCAACAAAATAGGAGGAGGTCTCCAGAATCTCCTCCAATCGACCATCTACTTACACAACCTTGCACCTTTCCTCTTCTATGGCAGTCTGTAGCTGAAGCATCTTGGCCTTTTGTGCCAGCACATGTTCCTTGAACGGTTGGAGACTAACCTGCTGCTCTTTTGCTTCCTCTAAAGCTGCTATTAGAGAAGTAATATGCGCTTGAATTCTTGTCTCTTGTTCTCGAGATTGCTTCTCATTTGCCTCCAAGGTGGTCTTTTGCAGCTCTAAGTCTTCTATCTTTCCTAGCAGCTGTTCCTTCTCCGCCCTTAACTGTTGATACTCTTGCTGCATTTTCTCCAGACACTCTTGTGCAGTCTCCATAGATCTTCTCTCTGCTTGGAGAACCTGTAGTTCAGCCTTTGAAGACTCCACCTCTTTTTGCACGCCTTCAAATTTTCTCTTCAACTTGTTGCTTTCTTCTCTTTCCTTTCTTAATGTGTCTTTCAGTTGAGAAGAAGATTTTTTAGATTGCTCCAGATCTGTCATTATTTTTTCTACATTATCCTCCGAAGCGTGGATCAATGAAGCTCCTGCTCTAATAGTGAATCTGGGATTTCGGTCTATTCCATATACAACGATCGTATTAGTTATCATCTTCCCGGACAGACCTCCTATATCAACCTTCTTTTTAGTTCTTTTCACTATTCTCTTTCTTACCCTATCATAGAAGATAGTATTGAAATCAGGGACTTCTTCCCCTATCTTCTGTTCAAAGGGGACCAGTTTAAGTGTGGGGGCCATAGACTGCCTGGGTGTGCTGACAGCCATTATTTCTAGGTCCTGAACCTCGGGGTTCTCCATGTCCTGAGTCTGGATGTCAGTTGTGTCAGAGGCTGACTGTTCTGTCGTTGTTTGGGTCAGCTTCATCCTCTTTGCCTCCTGTTTCTGAAGCTCCTCATCAAGCTTCCTTTTCCTTTCTTCTTCTTCGATTCTTGCATCTTCCTCTGCTTTTCTGGCTGCCTCTTGTGAAGCTCTTCTTTTTTCTTCCTCTTCTCCCTTCAGCCACCCTTCAGCTTCTTGGGCTAACCTTTGGGCTTCTTTGTTTCTTTCCCTAGTTTCTTCATTAGCTTTTGCTTGTTCATCTTGCCCCTTCCCACCTTTGGTGGTGATCTTCTTTTTGAACCTTTTTCTCAAGGTTGTCATGTTCAATGCACTGCGGAAGACAGACTCTTCTCTGTCCCAATGGTGACTGTATTCAAAATGGACGTTGTTCTCTTTGTAGTGTTTAGCCACTTTGTGGTCGGAGTCATTCCTATGAAAGGGCATTTCACCAAAATGAAACCTATCCAACTCTTACACAAACTCATCTGCTTTCTTTACTCTGGCAAACTTATAACTCCCTGACTTGAAAGGCAAAGGGGGATAGGCAGCCTTCTTATGTTCAAATAAAAAGCTTCCTATGCCATCCAGGAACACTTACCTAACTTCCTCTTTATGAATAATGTAGTCTGTGGCATATTTGGGTAGTAGGGAGGGTGCTCTAGAGCCTCCAAACATTCTGAAGTAGAGCCCATCCTCAGTCAGGTAATAATCTGCATATTCTTCAATTACCTGCAATGCCTCTTCTGACATGCAGTCACATTCCTTCAAAAAAATGAGAGTATACAATCGCATGATAAAATGTTCACAGACCTCCCGGTAGTGGCTGTGGTACTTGTGAGCCCACAATGGCTTGTATGCAGAGTAAACAGGAATCCTTTCCCTGTCCCAGTTGCACCTTAGGCCGAGGAAAGGTTGATTGCATAGTATGCAATCAATGAGTATTGATCTCATGTAAAATTCTGATCTCTTTTGGGACACTCCTCCCAAAGCTGAGGCTAAGCAGGCTGAAAGGCTATTTGACACTCTGTTGGCCCAGTTGAAAATGGTCCCCTAGGTCGCAACATAAAAAATAATGGGCATCCACTCTAATTTGAAGCTTTTTCCATGCGCTCTTCCAAAAATTCTGTTGAGCATTAAGGAAATGAACCTGTATGGGGTCCTTAAGCTCGCGGTGTCATACTCTCCCATCGGCCTAGTTCTAAAGTTTATTCCAGGCAACAACATTCTTTTGAGGGTTTCAACAAGGTCCATTCTGATGTTTCTCAGCTAATCGTCAGTTAAGAATATTTGTGCTTCTAGAAGGTGGTAGGCCAAAGCTACATATCCTGGGCTATAGGTAGCATAGCCTTGTTTGACAGCATTCTCAAGAATCATAGTGGTTACATCTGCCCTAGGCAGAATCCACCCAATTACTTCAAAGCATGGAAAGAGCTCTGGTCTTGTGGAAATCTTCATCAGTGAAGATATTTCTATATTGGCGTATATGCCTTCTTCCTCCAAGCCCATAGTAGGCACCTCTCGACGCGTGATCAACCTATAAATGTCTCCCCATTGGTACTCAGGCTCTACACCAGTTATACACTTGGTGTCCTCATAAATATACTCAGTTTTGGTGATAACTTCCACGTCAGGATCCTCTTCGACTACAGGGACCTTCTTCTTTTGTCGCTTCGACATTTTGAGTTTGGAATCTTCCTTTCATATATTACATTATAATCATTAGGCCATTTCTGGATAAATTGCAAACATCATACAGTGTCCTACCTCATCTGTGTTTAACATGGTGGAAATTAATTAAATGAAGCAAATATATGCAGGATAATAATTCTATCAAATACTAAAAACACTTCTTCCAACAAAAATAGAGTGGGAAACAAATCTACATTAAAATGAAGAAAACTCGGGCTCTCTGTGGATGCCATGATCATCGCACTACGTGGAATAATAGGGGAACTTGTTCAAGTTTTTTAACGGTGTGCTTCCAGGAGAAAAATTGTCTGTGCTTCTATGGTCCGTCTATGGTTATGCGGTGTTATACAACCCCCAACCAGCTCGGGTTCAAAACCGACTGTGTACCGGGTCGCTTCGAAGCAGCGGGGTAAACGCGGCATGGTTTGAGGATGCGGCAACATGAGAGGGAGAAACCAGTCCAAAATTCACACGGGAGGCCATAAAAAAAAATTCTCCTACAGACCTATCATAATACGGGGCAGATTGGTGCAGACAGCGTAACGGCCATCTGCACCAATCTCCCCAACCACCAAGCGCAGGTTCGAAACACATAACGGTCGTGGTGGGAAACTGCCTTGTGGGACAAAAAATACCCCCACTGACAATTATGCTACAAGCCCCCACTATATATGCATGTAAACGACAGGGCCAAGGGAAAACAACCGTGAAAAAACCTAACTGTGAAACAATCATCAAAACACTTGAACAGAGCGAGATAATGCATATAGAGCCTACCTGGCACTGCTGCACAACCGACGGGATGAGGACTATTAAGCTTCCATGGTTGAGCCACCTGGAAACGAGGGTACACCGACAACGGGGGGTCCGACGAGCTCAAGTGAATGACAGCACATGAAAATGACAGTGCACGACAGTCAAAAATAGCAATAGAATAATCAGACTCGACTCCGTATATATATAGTCAACCACCAGCGACGGGAGAAAAAATTGGACGGCGAAAAAAAAAGGATCGGAGGTCACAAGGACATCTCTTCCTGCAACGTTGGGTGGCAGATCAACTAAGAGAAACACTGAGACATCCGAGCGAAGTCAATAACGTGTCGGAGCTCACAAGACTAAACATCGGAGTGATATCGGAATAAGGAGCTGCAACGGCGGAATCATAATGGACACAACCTCCCGCAATAGGAAAAAACTAAGTCAGAGGAAAAATCGACTTAAAGACTAGAAAGATAGTTCCTTTTGTAGCCGCAACGGTGAAAGCTCAAAGCTTAAGGATCGACGAAACAACCAAGTGGGGTCTGAAAAATCAATGCGATAATTGGGGGGATTCGTAGTCTAACTTCCGCAACTGCGGAGAATGTAGTAACAAGATGTTGCAACGTAAATCCAAAAGTCATCCGATTGAGACAAAATGTACCAGAGGAAAATATCGAAGCTAGCTGCTCATCATTTATCCGCAATGGCGGGAGTGCAAGCAAATGAACTTTCGACTCAAACACTTGAAAAATGCATCCAAAGGCAATGGCAAGCTTAAACAAATCGTGGATCATTTCTGGCATGAGGAAAATTCTTTCTAAAGAATCATTAAATCAAATCAAAGAAGAAAATCAAACCAATATAAGCAAAAGGAGGGTCCCGAAATTTTTTGAATTTTGGGAAAATGTTGCAGCTGCAACAATTGGAAACTACCTGGTGAACCCCATATTTCTAATTTAACTTTTCCCAGTAAAAGACTGTCTAGATTGAAAGTTGAATTCTTCTAGATGCTTGTATTCCTAAATTGGCTGACCCATGCATTTAATTATTGAGAAGCAGCCCATTCTTCAGGTAGTGAGATACTCAAAATATTTGCAAGTCTAGATAACTCTTTTGATGCCTAATAAGTGAGATATATTTAACCCCTGTCCTTAGGTAGTTTCTAGTTCAGACACCACAGGATTGTAACATATGGTAAACAGCACTATCCCTTTGTTCCTCATTCCCATGCCAATTGCACTTTTGTGCGATTTGAACTTTAGTTCTTTTGAGTCCTCCATCTGCCTTTCCTTCTGAATTTTATTCAGGCTCCTCTATCCATAGTGTCCTTTTGTGTGAGAGAAGAATTTACTTTTCATTCTCACGGACGGAGAGGAACTTTTGGAAATTTGAAATTCATGCTCTTGATACTTTGCTTTGATATGCATTGTTTATTTAAGGATTTTAGACTCTTGATAGCCTTTAGGCTTTTCTGAAATCATGGCATGGGATCATTTATATATGATACACTGTTTACCTTGCTTCCTCTCCGTGGGTCCTTCGCCATCACTCCCTTGGACATTTTAAATGTGAAATGGATGGAGCCTCGAAATAATATTCCAAACTTCTTAATTCCGAGTTATTTACAAGGGGTTAAGTAGGACTTCAACGAATGCACGGTCAATTAGGAACACTTCCTACTAGAAGACATTCTATTGGCTAAATGCAGAGTCTCTTGCCCAAGAGTTTAGTTAATTAAGAACCCTGATTTTTCCATTTTAACCAAAAGTTTTCCTCTTTATTTAAAACCAAAATAAATAGCAAAAAGCATTAAACCAAAAGAAAACAGCATCAAAGCATTAAACTAAAAAGAAAACAACATCAATTTATTTATGTACAAATGAAAAAAGAAAATTGTGTGCCCACCCTTAAAAATTCTTTCATCTAACAAATTAAAGGGCTAGGCTGTAGTGTAGACCAAAACCTATCCATGATCTAATTGTGCTATTTTTGAAATCGAAACCATGTCTACTAGTCTACAGTCATCTTTATCAGCCTGAGGAAGTTGAAGAAGCTCAGGCTGAGTGTCAATCATGGTACTGGCTCTTCCTATGTCATGATATTTTAGTTCAAGCTCTATTAGATAATTTCCCAGGACGGAATCAACAGATTCATTATCTTCTCCCAACTTAGTGACAGTAAGCTTCAGGTAAGGTTCTCTCAAAATTTTAATCTGATTTTGGTTACCCTTAAGAGGTAACCATAAATGAGACCAGTCTGAAGCAAAATATCCTTTTAACCTGGCAGACCAATCTCGGTTAAGAATAATCCCATATCCATCTAGTATGTCAGCCACCATAATGTCAATAAATTGACATATCTTGTTATTTGCAGATAAGCGTATGAGAACATTTTTCATTTCTCCCACTACTTTGACACTCGTTCTATCTAGTTGCACTACTTCCCAAGCTGTGGGTTTTGGCTGCCCATTAATCTTTTTGCAAACTTCAAATGGCATAACATTCACTGATGATCTAGAATCTACCAAGCAATTATGCACGTTATGATTTAGCATTTCTAGAGTCAACAGAAAAGGTGGGGTTTTATCTTTTTCTTCCCAACTTGGTTTGATGTCTTCTTCCCCCGGTTGGTTTTTAGTGGGTACATCCTTTTTAGGCTCCTTAATTTTTTCAGTGTTTCGTTCATTAGCATCCATCTGTTTTTCCAAAAGTTTGACATGCTCGTTGATTGGCTCTATTTCCTGGTTGACAGTAGTTACTTCAGGTGTTTTGTCTTCAACACTGGCATTTATCTGTCTCTTGACATTCATTTGCAACCTCTTAATCTTTGAAATTGTTGCATTATCTTTAATTATCAGATCCATGTCTTTTGTTGCTATAGGTGTGTATTCATATTTAAGAGCACTCTCTTTTGTGTCAAAAAGTGAGACACCATCCCATAAGAACATGGTATCATCCTCTTTTTTCTCTATGGTCTTGTTATTCTTTTCTTCTTTACCATTGTCCTTGGTAAATTTAGAGTCTAGCAGTTGATTCATTACCAATGTCATCGAATTTAGCCATTGAGGACACCCTTTTTCAGAATGAGGTTGTTGGTGAAAAGTACAGAAATTATCCCCCCTACCTCTGTTACGTTCATTGATGCTGAATTGAGTGGAGGGATCTTCAATTGGTTGTTATCCTCCCTTTTTTGGTGGTAGGGTTTATAAGTTTTCTGAACTTCCCTTTCTTTCCCTAGATCTATTATTCGGTTGGAGAGTTTTTGAATCATTTTCAACATTCCCTCAAAATCATGTGATTGTGCCTCTTTAGGTTTAGAAAGCAATAAGGCTCTTCTCCCGGTAGTTTTTTCTTCAGGTAGCTCGGGATAGTCTTCTATACTTTCCTTTTCAGCCTCTACCCTTTCTTCCTCTTCATAAGTCTCTACTAATGTAGGTATGGCCTTCATTTTGGCAAACATGGATAGCTCAGGTCCCAGAGCTAAGGTATAATATTCAATTAAGACCTTGTTTGAGGGTCTGTCAGTTTCAGAAAAGTTCTTGAGGTATGTTGAAAACCTTTGAGTGAAGTGATGCACCTTCTCATTCTTTTCTTTTTTTTTAAAACCAAGACCTTTCATTAGTGATGCATGCGTCTTTTGGGCTGTATATTTACTTTTGAAAACCCTTTCAAAGGTGTCCCAATCGGGAATAGAGCTTGCAGGCAAATCGAAATACCAGGATGCTGCTGCTCCTTTAAGGGTATGTGGGAACAATCTACAGACAACATCCTCATATTCTCCAGCTCTTAACCCCTCTATTGCTAAATAGAAGCTTTGCAAATGGTCATCTACAGTAATATTTTCATCGGGGTTAAACTTAGGCAGTAACTTCTCAAAAGCTTGAGGTAGGTTATGTAATGGAGGGGTTAAGTTCAAAGGTGATCTAGCTTTCCAAGCTGGCGGTGGGTTGGGCTGATTCACATTTATACCAGCCATGAGCTAAGGTGATAGAACAGGAGTTTGAGTAAGGAGCAACGTAAGGTGAAACCGTGCTTACCTGCTTCAAAGGTAGAGACCAAACCTGTAAGTCTACTTGTACAAGTTCTTCCAGATTCTAAGTACTTGGGTCAGGTCAAAATCTTCCAAAATTTTTGCTGATGGGGTAATCTTGGGAAAACAAAAATAGGTTTCCTTGGCCAGCCATGCACTGGCGGCCCTCCTTCTAGCGCCAGAAACTACTGAGGCCTGGAAATTCACAGGCAACAATAGCAAGGGATTCTCCCCAGTCAACGTTCCCAATTAGCGCATGACTTTTTGGTGTAGGGAATCCGTCCGGTTTGCGTTCCGGCTACCGTAAGTCAAGTAACAAAAATAAAGGTTTTACCAGTTGCGGCCTAGTCCACCGTGTATATTTTTGTATTTTTTGACTTAATTATGATATGCATGTGCCTAATTAACAATGCAGGGTGATAAAGGATGAAAGGAGTAGTCACAAAGTGATGCGCAGGTTCTTACCTTTCGTCTTAGAACTCATGAGAATCTAAATCACATATGCAGTACTAAAGTAAAACTGACTAACTACCTATCCCTGGGGAGCTGAAATGTAACCTATCAATGAGTAATGTACATTGTACATGCATTATAAAGAGAAATTACAGGAAGCTGATATTCCTTCCCACAACACATGAACGATTAAAGATATTTAGACAATCAGTTAGCCAATTGCTTATGAACAACATTCATTACTCATGGTGGCAGTTTCACAGCATAAACTAGAAATCATTCAAACAAGAACATAGGCTCTAAGAGTTAGAACGATCTCACAGTTAATGGAAAAAGTTGGGAAAACAAATAGTTCATATTCCACCAATCCATAGCATAAAATTTGAACGTCCCACCAATCTTTCTCCGACAGGCAAACAATAATTCTTTATTGCAAAAAAAAGTAGCGCTTCTGACAATATCTCTTTTCTTGTCTAACTGGGAAAAATCCCGTTCCTTATTCTAATTCCTCTATATTTATACAAAAAGAAGAAGACTGTTGGGTTGCCGACGAATAACATTTGGGCTTCCCCAACTCTTCACCTCCCAAAATTTCATTTTCATAAAGTGCTTACAAAATCGTTACATATTACAAAAGTGGACAAAAATTCACGAGGAGGGCCCCACTTGAGCATTTAGAAACTTCTTCCAAGATAAAGCCTCTGAGGCGATGCCTTCAAACTTAGAAGGTTCCAAAAAACAAATGTTTATCTCAAACTTCGCAGCCTGGTTCTTGATGGCTTCAATTCTGGCTGCACTCAAACGAAGCTGATCTTCTAATAGCTGCACACTGACTGTGGAATGATCTACTTCATTCCTTAAGATTTGGTCGTTGAGAGCTTTAATGTGCTGTATTTTTTCTTCCTCCTCTTGATATCTCTTCTACAAAATATCCACAAACAAGTTGTGGTCTGGAAAAGCCTCTATTCTCTATTCAGCTGCTACTTGGCATCAATTATAGGTAATTAGGAGCCTTCTAATGAATTCTATACATGCCCCTTTCGTCTTTCTAACAGCCTTTTTGAATTCCTCAACTGTGTTAATAGAAAACTCCAATAAGTCGTAATCCTGCTTAAGGGCCTGTCAGTCTTTCAAGGGTATCTCTGCAGGGGTTTCTTCATTGTTCTCTAGCCTTGCTATTCTTGTATTTAGGACTTCCAAGATGTCCTGAGATCTATCAACAAAATATGAGGAGGTCTTCAGAATCTCCTCCAATCGACCATCTACTTGCATAACCTTGCACCTTTCCTCTTCTATGGCAGTCTGCAGCTGAAGCATATTGGCCTTTTGTGCTAGCACATGTTCCTTGAATGGTTGGAGACTAACCTACTACTCTTTTGCTTCCTCTAAAGCTACTGTTAGAGAAGTAATCTTCTCTTGAAGTCTTGTCTCTTGTTCTTGAGATTGCTTCTCATTTGCCTCCAAGGTGGTACTTTGCAGCTCTAAGTCTTCTATCTTTCCTAGCAGTTTTTCCTTCTCTGCCCTTAACTATTGATACTCTTGCTACATTTTCTCCAGACACTCTTGTGTAGTCTCCATAGATCTTCTCTCTGCTTGGAGAACCTGCAGTTCAACCTTTGAAGACTCCACCTCTTTTTGCACGCCTTCAAATTTTCTCTTCAACTTGTTGCTTTCTTCTCTTTCCTTCCTTAATGTGTCTTTCAGTTGAGAAGAAGATTTTTTAGATTGATCCAGATCTGTCATTATTTCGTCTACATTATCCTCCGAAGCGTGGATCAATGCAACTCCTGCTCTAATAGTGAATCTGGGATCCCGGTCTATTCCGTATACGACGGTCGTATCAGTTATCATCTTCCCATACATACCTCTTGTTTCAACCTTCTTTTCAGTTATTTTCACTATTCTCTTTATTATACTGTCATAGATGAAAGTATTGAAATAAGGGACTTCTTCCCATATCTTCTATTCAAAGGGGACTAGTTTAAGTGTGGGGGCCATAGACTGCCCGGGTGTGCTGACAGCAGGTATTTCTGGGTCCTAAACCTCGAGGTTCTCCACGTCCTGAGTCTGGATGTTAGTTGTGTCAGAGGCTGACTATTCTGTCGTTGTCTGGGTCAGCTTCATCCTCTCTGCCTCCTGTTTCTAAAGCTCCTCATCAAGCTTCCTTTTCATTTCTTTTTCTTCAATTCTTGCATCTTCCTTTGTTTTTCTGGCTACCTCTTGTGCATCTCTTCTTTTCTCTTCCTCTTCCCCATTCAGC
Source organism: Pseudotsuga menziesii (assembly GCA_001517045.1). Classification (NCBI taxonomy): domain Eukaryota; kingdom Viridiplantae; phylum Streptophyta; class Pinopsida; order Pinales; family Pinaceae; genus Pseudotsuga; species Pseudotsuga menziesii. Next base: position 160,218 of record LPNX010246194.1, read on the forward strand.
CACCCTTCAGATTCTTGGGATAACCTTTGGGCTTCTTCATTTCTTTTCCTAGTTTCTTCATCGGCTTTTACTTGTTCATCCTGCCCCTTCCCACCTTTGGTGGTGATCTTCTTTTTGAACCTTTTTCTCAAGGCTGTCATGTTCAATGCACTGCAGAAGACAGACTCTTCTCTGTCCCAATGGTTAGTGTATTCAAAATGGACATTGTTCTCTTTGCAGTGTTCAACCACTTTGTGGTGGAAGTCATTCCTGTGAAAGGGAATTTCACCAAAATGAAACCTATCCAACTCTTCCACAAAATCATCTGCTTTCTTTACTCTAGCAAACTTATAACTCCCGAAATTAAAAGGAAAAGGGGGATATGCAGCCTTCTTATGTTCAAATAAAAAGCTTCCTATGCCATCCAGGAAAACTTTCCTAACTACCTCTTTATGAATAATGTAGTCTGTGGCATATTTGGGTAGTAGGGAGGGTGCTCTGGAGCCTCCAAACATTCTAAAGTAGAGCCCATCCTTAGTCAAGTAATAATCCGCATATTCTTCAATTACCTACAATGCCTCTTCTGACATGCAGTCACATTCCTTCAAAAAAATGAGAGTATACAATGGCATGATAAAATGTTCACAGACCTCCTGGTAGTGGCTGTGGTACTTGTGAGCCCACAGTAGCTTGTATGAAAAGTAAACAGGCATCCTCTCCCTGTCCCAGATGCACCTTAGGCTAGGGAAAGGTTGATTGCATAGTATGCAATCAATGAGTATTGAGCTCATGTAAAATTCTGATCTCTTTTGGGACACTCCTCCCAAAGATGAGGCTAAGCAGGCTGAAAGACTATTTGACACTATGTTGGTCTAGTTGAAAATGGTCCCCTGGGTCACAACATAAAAACTAATGGGCATCCACTCCAATTTGAAGCTTTTTCCATGTGCTCTTCAAAAAATTATGTTGAGCATTAAGGCAATGAACCTGTATGGGGTCCTTAAGCTCGCGGTGTCATAATCTCCCGTTGGCCTGGTTCTAAAGTTTCTTCCAGGAAACAACATTCTTTTGAGGGTTTCAACAAGGTCCATTGTGATGTTTTTCAGCCAATCGTCAGTTAAGAATATTTGTGCTTCTAGCAGGTGGTAGGATAGAACTACATATCCTGGGCTATAGGCAGCATAGCCTTGTTTGTCAGCATTCTCAAGGATCATAGTGGTTACAGCTGCCCTGGGTAGAATCCACCCAATTACTTCAGCGCATGGAAAGAGCTCTGGTCTTGTGGAAATCTTCATCAATGAAGATCTTTCTATATTGGCGTATATGCCTTCTTCCTCCAAGCCCATATCAGGCACCTCTCGGCGCGTGATCAACCTATAAATGTCTCCCCATTGGTACTCAGGATCTACACCAGTTATACACTTGGTGTCCCCATAAATATACTCGGTTTTGGTGATAAATTCCACATCGGGATCATCTTCGACTACAGGGACCTTCTTATTTTGTCGCTTCGACATTTTGAGTTCAGAATCTTCCTGTCATATATGAAATTATAATCATTAGGCCATTTCCAGATAAACTGCAAACAACATACAGTGTCCTACCTCATATGTGTTTAACATGGTGGAAATTAATTAAATGAAGCAAATATATGCAGGCTAATACTTCTATCGAATACTAAAAACACTTCTGCCAACAAAACTTGAGTGGGAAACAAATCTACATTAAAATGAAGAAAACTCGGGCTCTCTGTGGGTGCCATGATCATCGTGCTGCGTGGAATAACAGGGGAACTTGTTTGAGTTTTTTAATGGTGTGCTTCCAGGAGAAACATTGTCTATGTGCCGTCTATGGTTATGCGGTGTTATACAACCCCCAACCGGCTTGGGTTCGAAACCGACCGTGAACCGGGTCGGTTCGAAGCAGCGGGGTAAACACGGCATGGTTTGAGGATGCGGCAACATGAGAGGGAGAAACCAGTCCAAAATTCACATGGAAGGGCAGAAAATAAAAAATTCTCCTACAAACCTATCATAATACGGGGCAGACTAGTGTAGACAATGTAACGGCCGTCTGCACAAATCTCCCTGACCACCAAGAGCAGGATCGAAACACATAACGATCATGGAGGGAAACTACCCTGTGGGCCAAAAAATGCCCCCACTGACAATTATGCTACAAGCCCCCACTATATAGGCATGTAAACGATGGGGCCAAGGGAAAATAGCCGTGAAAAAACCTAACCGTGGAACAATCATCAAAACGATTGAACGGAGCGGGATAATGCATAAAGAGCCTACCTCGCACTGTTGCGCAACTGATGGGACGAGGACTGTTAAGCTTCCAAAGTTGAGCCACCTGGAAATGAGGGTACACTGACAGTTGGGGGTCCAGCGAGCTCGAGCAAAGGACAGCACACGAAAACGACAGTGCATGATAGTAAAAAATAACAATAGAATAATCAGAATCGACCTCGTATATATATAGTCAACCACCAGCGGCGGGAGAAAAAATTGGACGGAGAAACAAAATGATCGGAGGTCACAACGACATCTCTTCCCGCAACATCGGGTGGCAGATCAACTAAGAGAAATGTCGAGACATCCGAGCGAAGTCAATAACACGTCGGAGCTCGCAAGACTAAACGTCGGAGCGATAGCGGAATAAGGAGCCGCAACGACAGAATCATAAAGGAAACAACCTCCTGCAATAGGAAAAAACTAATTCGGAGGAAAAATCGACTTAAAGACCAGAAAGATAGTGCCTTTCGCAGCCGCAACGGTGGAAGCTCAAAGCTTAAGGATCGACGAAAAAACCAAGTGGGGTCTGAAAAATCAATACAATAATCGGGGGGCTTCGTAGTCTAACTTCTGCAACTGTGGAGAATGTAGTAACAATATGTTCCTACGTAAATCCAAAATTCAGTCGATTGAGACAAAATGTACCGGAGGAAAAGATCGAAGCTAGCTGCTCATCATTCCTCCGCAACGGTAGGAGTGCAGGCAAATAAACTTCTGACTCAAACACTTGAAAAATGCATCCAAATGCAATGGTAAGCTTAAACAAATCGTGGATCATTTCTGGCATGAGGAAATTTATTTCTGAAGAATCATTAGATCAAATCAAAGAAGAAAATCAAACCAATATAAGCAAAAGGAGGGTCCCAAAATTTTTTGAATTTTGGGAAAATGCTGCAGCTGCAACATGGTTATGACTATATCCTGCACATTATGTATGTCCTGCACATTATTTTATCATTTTTTTAATGTACATGACCTTTGTTGAATGGCCTTGAGTAACAACTTTGAAAGAGATGAAAGTTATGTGTGATTAAGGTACATGGCATTTTCGAAGCATTCGTAGCGTGAAGATATATATATATTGTAATAATGGAATAATAGAATGGACACTTGTTTCTAAACATAAACATGTTCCATTACATGGTTACTGACTTAATGGCATTGTCTCCTCCTTCATTTCATCGTACAAATGCTCACATCTCTTATATGAGGGGAAGATCTACAATTGCCTTCAAGCTGACCTTTATGTGCAAAAATTTCACATTCACTTATTGAGCAAAACCCTAGTTCCCAAAATTGACAAAAAAAATGAGCCCTTATCCATGGACCCAAAGTAGAGGGCCACTCTAGCACTATCATGATGTATTGAATCCAACGAAGCTGACGGTTCATTGATCCAAGCAACGGTCATCAATCTATGGAACGTTGAATCCCACCTCCCACAGGCTTTTAGGGACACCCATTAAATCCCTAAACAGGGAATAGAGTGGAAAACGTGCATCAAAAAGGGATTTCAGTGGGTTGTGCAAGCGTGTTTAGGTAGGTTCCATGTGGGAACGCTAGCCACACATCCACGATCAAGGAATTTGCAAAGCCGACCCATATGTGCAGAAATTGGACACTCACTTACTAAGCAAAACCCTAGTTTCCAAAATTGACCAAAATAATGGTCTCTTCTCCATGGAAGCAAATTATAGGGCCACACTAGCACTATATCGATGTCTGAAATCCAACGGAGCTGACGGTTTGTCAATCCGAGCAACGGTCATGATTCTATGGCATGTTGAATCCCACCTCCTCCACACTTTCAGGGACACCTGTTGAATCCCTACCCGGGGCATAGAATGGAAACCATGCATAAAAAAGGACTTTCGGTCCTTCGTGAAAGCTTGTTTAGGCATGTATTATGTGGGAACGCTATCCACACCTTCACGGTCGAGTAACATGCGAATTTGACCCCTATGTGCAAAAATTTCACATTCACTTACTAAGCAAAACCCTAGTTTCCAAAATTGACCAAAATAATGGTCTCTTCTCCATGGAACCAGATTAGAGGGCCACCCTAGCACTATACCGATGTCCTGAATCCAACGGAGCCAACGTTTCGTCAATTCGAGCAAGGGTCATGATTTTGTGGCATGTTGAATCCCACCTCCTACAGGCTTTCAGGGACACCTATTGAATCCCTACCCGGGGCATAGAATAGAAACCGTGTATCAAAAAGGGCTTCCAGTGGGTCGCACAAGTGTGTTTAGGCATGTGTTATCTGGGAACACTAGCCACACCTTCACGGTCAAGCAATATGTGAATTTTACCCCCATGTGCAAAAATTTCACATTCACATACTGAGCAAAACCCTAGTTTCCAAAATTAACCAAAATAATGGCCTCTTCGCCATGGAACCAGATTAGAGGGCCACCCTAGCACTATCTTGATGTCTTGAATCCAATGGAGCTGATGGTTCATTGATCCAAGAAACGGTCATGATTCTGTGGCACGTTGAATCCCACCTCCTACAGGCTTTCAGGGACACCTATTGAATTCCTACCCGGGGCATAGAATGGAAACCGTGTATCAAAAATGGCTTTTGGTGGGTCGTACAAGTGTGTTTAGGCATGTGTTATGTGGGAATGCTAGACACACCTTCATGGTCGAGCAATATACGAATTTGACCCCCATGTGCAAAAATTTCACATTCACATACTGAGCAAAACCATACTTTCCAAAATTGACCCAAATAATGGTCTCTTCTCCATGGAACAAGATTAGAGGGCCACCCTAGCACTATCTCGATGTCTTGAATCCAACAGAGCTGGCGGTTCATTGATCCAAGCAATGGTCATGATTCTGTGGCACGTTGAATCCCACCTCCTACAGGCTTTAGGGGACACCTGTTGAATCCCTACCCGGGGCATAGAATGGAAACCGTGTATCAAAAAGGGCTTCCAGTGGGTCATACAAGTGTGTTTAGGCATGTTTTATGTGGGAACACTAGCCACACATTCACGGTCGAGCAATATGCGAATTTTACCCCCATGTGCAAAACTTTCACATTCACTTACTGAGCAAAACCCTAGTTTCCAAAATTGACCAAAATAATGGTCTCTTCTTGATGGAACCAGATTAGAGGGCCACCCTAGCACTATCTCGATGTCCTAAATCCAACGGATCTGAGGGTTCGTTGATCTGAGCAATGGTCATGATTATGTGGCATGTTGAATCCCACCTCCTACAGGCTTTCAGGGACACCTATTGAATCCCTACTTGGGGCATGGAATGGAAACCGTGTATCAAAAAGGGCTTCCAGTGGGTCGCGCAAGCGTGTTTAGGAATGTGTTATGTGGGAGCGCTAGCCACACCTTCACGGTCAAGCAATATGCGAATTTGACCCCCATGTGCAAAAATTTCACATTCACTTACTGAGCAAAACTCTAGTTTCCAAAATTGACCAAAATAATGGTCTCTTCTCCATGGAAGCAGATTAGAGGGCCACCCTAGCACTATTCTGATTTGAAGCATAAGTCCACCGGATTTGAAAAAGTTGAGTTCGACATTAGAGTGATTCTGAATTGAGTTGTGACAGTAAGATAAGATTAGGGTTAGGATTAGGGTTTCCTAGGTATGGTTATCATTTTAGCATCTTGTTTCCATCATCCTAGTTGTATATATCGGCTGAAAACATTGACAATATTGATATATATGGTTTATTGATCATACGTAAAATTTGTCATGTTCATTAAGTTGACATACAAGAGAATTTTTGGCATATTTATAAACAACATTATCTTGACATACATGGGAAAATTAAAATTATGATACATACCTCATTGTGCTAGATCCCACCTAATTTCATACAACCAAGGCCTCCGGATCATCTCTTATAATGATGGTCTCCATTAGTCTCTCATGTTATGTATCTGGTAAGAAGTAGCGTACAAGAACACAAAATTGACATATTCATAAGAAGCATACATGGGAAAATTAAAACTATGATGTACATACCTCATCATGCTAGATCCCACCTAATATCATACAACCAAGGCCTTCGGATCATCTCTTATAATGATGGTCTCCATTAGTCTCTCATGCTATGTATCTAGTAAGAAGTAGTGTACAAGAACACAAAATTGACATATTCATAAGAAACATACATGGGAAAATTACAATAATGATACATACCTCATCATGCTAGATCCCACCTATTATCATACAACCAAGCCCTCTGGATCATCTCTTATAATGATGGTCTCCATTAGTCTCTCGTGCTCTGTATCCGGTAAGAAGTAGCGTACCTTCGATGAATTCCGACTAGGCATTGTTCGTACCTGGAGGTTTGTACTAATGATTAAGTTGGTAAAGTGATACACACTTGCACCTGGTTTGTAATCCCTGTAAACATATCCACCCTTCTTTCTTGCATTGTTGTCATGTGTAAGATATTCACCTATAACAACCATAGACCCGATGGGGAAGTAGTTGTTTTCATCATCAATCATGGACATAATGAGGGTTTTATTTCCCTCTATACAATGTGTCAACCAGTAATCACCACCCCATTCACTATCTTTTGAGGAAACCACTGCGGATATGTGTCCTGCATAGTATGATTGTAGGTATATGATCAAATATTTTTCGTGTGATACAAGGCCATTAATGTGAGTTTCAAGACTACGTAAATTTTACAAAAAAATGTTAAGGAAATGCATCATACCAGGTTGTACAAGGTCTGATACATGATTAAAATCTATAGGAATAGATGATTGATCTTCTTCCAACGGAGTTAACTCAACAATTGCACGCTGATCAAGTGGAAGTGATATGCGATCCCATCCATCAACCCAATCCAATGATTCACACACATCCCAGTCACCATCACAGCAAGGCGAAAAAAAACAAGCGATTTTTCTGGTCCAAATTTCAAATACTGGGTTATCAGAGATTTGAACCAAATGAAAGCCACGAGTCCCAGGAACAGTCTTGCATTCCCATGCATGTGAACGATCTATGTCTACCACCTCCCAAAAAAATCTCTCCACATCTCTCTTTCTTGTGGATTCTACTCGCATAGCTGATTCCTCTCCCGTTACTGACGTGCACCACCTGACTATAGATTGAGCATTTCGAATAGTAGATATTGTAGATAATTTCAATTCCCCTCTTCGTAGGGCTATTTTGACACATGCTCCGGCTCCATCATGCTCTCCTTTACCATGCCCAGTCTCAAAATAGTTCCACATATGTGGAACTTTGTAGTTTTTATGCAATGAACACAACCATTGAAATATGCGTGCATTTTTTAACTGACCAGCACATCCATCAGACCAAATCCAGTGTTGATCCATCTGTATGTTCCTACCCTTCAAATGATCATAGAACATGATGAAGCAATGACGTACATAGTGGAAGTCATGGCACCTATCATCACTTATGTAGAAGTAATATTCCTTTAGAATTTCTCTTTGCTCTTCACTACTGTTTGGGCCATTCCTATATGTGATATGCACCATCAAGGAAACCTGCTCAAAGTGATAATACTGACTTTGGATCTCATTTTGAGGTTGCAGAGTGTAGTTCTCGGCAAAATCAACAACTAAAAGTATAGTACCACGAGGAAAGGTATCTCTGCATATTCTAAACTTCTCATCCTGCCATCGTGCCAAGTGGACATGCTGAACATATTGACGTGTATTTTCAATAAATTCCTTGACGAAGACACTAACCTGTACCTGTTGACACAAAATGATCTCAATATCAGGTTTTTTTGTAAGTAAGGAATGAAATCCAACTGTTGAAACATAATTTTATAGATAAATGCATGTACTTGAGATGTCACCAATTGTATTTTTTTGTTTTCTTTCCCTGGGACTATTTCATAGTTGATATATTTGAAACTTTTCATGTCTGTAACCATATTCCCAAATTCATTGTCTCCAGTCTCATGCATACATTGGCTCAATAATGCCATTCCAGCACAGTTGGAGCAAGTTCCATCCAAACAGGATTTTTCATAGTAAGTTTTCCCCTCAGGCCTATTGCACATGATACTATGAATGAATTCTCTTGATGAGGTCAGTGGTATTGTCAAGGAGCAATCCTACACATGGTTAGTATGCAACACACGACAAATGTACAAAAATGTTTCATATTAATATTCATATTCTACATGGTATCTACAACAACAAGTGTTACGAAGAGTATTTATTCTCACATACCAGGGCTTACATTGCTCAAAAGATCTTTGCCCCAAATTCAATTGTCTATGTTCATTCCTAAATTTCTTGTATAGTTCTATCTGTGTTATATCAAGAAGATGCTTAATATGTCGTTAACGGTCCTTTGAACCCCTTCTCAGTTTTAGTACATCCTTCTGGTTTCAAGAAGGCCTTGTGTGATCATGCCAAAAACTCTACACTAGTCCCTTTACTGCATCAACTAGCTTCATGTCACGACGTGGCAACCGACCAATAAAGGCCTAAAAATCTGTCTGGGCGGTTGTGTCGAGATGTTCTCTTCTAATAGAATACATACGGAGGGTTTTTACATTCAAATTAACTAGTTTAGATGTAGGCTTGAGAAAACAAAGGACCCTGGTGTTCTTATTTACAATTGCTTGTGACAACACACGACGAGCAACATTGCGGTCCTTTGACCATGTGTTCTTACCAATTTTACCAAAGGCATCTACTAAGCTTTTAACTATATGAGAACTTGGTCCAAAAGGCTTTATCATCTTTATCCCTAATGATTTCCTAACAATATTCATGTCCCTAGATTTTAACAATGATAAAAATAATCTACATTTATCTCCATCACATTTCTCCTCAAAATATTTATTTAGTATCTGTTGAGTTTGATAAGCAATACTACGTTTAGATAGCGTACCTTCAATGGAATTGAGGAGTTCTTCATCAACTTGTATACGCTTCGGAGTTCTTCGACGTGTGCTTTCTAATGGAGGTAAGGGGGTTGGATTTCTATCATCCAGTGCATCAACAATACGCTCTAGCGTTTCAGTAGCAACTTGTTGTCCTTCACTGTCTTCCTGGTAGTTGGATGGTGGAAGTCCAACATCCTCATTGATGGTCCGGTTAATATTTTCTTCTTCAACAATAGGCTCCACGTCCAACGCCTCTTCAACAGTAGGCTCCATGTACACTGCCTCTTCATGAGCTTCCTCTTGAGATGGTAACTTATCACTTTGACTTGATGTGGGATTTGAAGCATCCCCTAATGAGCACCTACGTTTTGCTTCTTGAATACTTCCATGGGGTGCTTGTTCAACAACTATTGTGGAAATTGAAGGTCCCTCTAGTGAATGCTTCCTTTTTTCTTGTGCTGGATTAATAGGATGAACTGTCGTATCCTCTATAATTGGATTTGGATTAGTTTCCAAAGAAAGCCTCCAATTCATCATGTCTATTCTTTTCTTTTCTTTCTCTTCTTCGATGACTTATTGAGGTCTCTTCTTCCTTGCTGATTTTCTTCCTCAGTTACGTACATTCGCCATCACCACAATGATCAATGTCAATATAGTTTGTTTTTGTTGCTCCTCAATTACAAGTTTCCTAACCTTTAACTTGCTTTATAACTATTGATCCGTCAAGGTGTTTCAATCTTCCTTCTCAATTGTTCATATTTCCCATCAAAACAATAATGAATGGGAACATTTGCCTTTGGTTCTCTTGAATAATAAGCAAATGAAA
>LPNX010246194.1:171636-194644 GCA_001517045.1 Pseudotsuga menziesii
AGATGATGATGATGATGAAGATGAAGACGAAGATGATGAAGATGATGTTGATGGTGGTGGTGGTGATGATGATGATGATGATGATGATGATGATGATGATGATGATGATGATGATGTTGATGGTGATGATGTGGATGATGATGATGATGTTCACGATGTTAATGGTGATGATGATGATCATGTTGATGATGATGATGATGATTATGATGAAGGTGATGATGATGATGAGGATGAGGATGATGATGATGATGATGATGATGATGATGAACATGAAGATGATGAAGATGATGTTGATGGTGATGGTGATGATGATGATCTTCATGATGTTGATGGTGATGACGATGAGGATGATGATGATGATGTTCACGATGTTGATGGTGACGATGATGATGGTGATGATGAAGGTGATGATGATGATGAGGATGATGATGATGATGAAGATGAAGATGAAGATGATGAAGATGATGTTGATGGTGATGATGATGATGATGATGTTGATGGTGATGATGATGAGGATGATGATGAGGATGATGATGATGATGTTCACAATCTTAATGGTGATGATGATGATCATGTTGATGATGATGATGATGATGATGATAATGATGAAGGTGATGATGATGAGGATGATGATGATGATGATGATGATGAAGATGATGTTGATGGTGATGATGATGATGATGACGATGTTCATGATGTTGATGGTGATGATGTTGATGGTGATGATGATGAGGATGATGATGATGTTCATGATGTTGATGGTGATAATGATGATGATGATGATGAAGGTGATGATGATGATGATGATGATGATGATGATGACGAAGATGATGAACATGATGTTGATGGTGATGAGGATGATGATGATGATGTTGATGGTGATGATGATGAGGATGATGATGAGGATGATTATGATGATGTTCACGATGTTAATGGTGATGATGATGATCATGTTGATGATGATGATGATGATGATGAAGGTGATGATGATGATGAGGATGAGGATGATGATGATGATGATGATGATGATGAAGGTGATGATGATGATGAGGATGAGGATGATGATGATGATGATGATGAAGATGAAGATGATGTTGATGGTGATGATGATGATGATGATTTTCATGATGTTGATGGTGATGATGATGAGGATGATGATGGGGATGTTCACGATGTTGCTGGTGATGATGATGATGGTGATGATGAAGGTGATGATGATGATGAAGATGATGATGATGATGATGAAGATGATGTTGATGGTGATGATGACGATGATGATGATGATGGTGATGATGATGAGGATGATGATGATGATGATGTTCACGATGTTGATGGTGATGATGATGATGTTGGCGATGGTGATGACGACGATGATGATGATGATGATGATGATGATGATGATGTTCATGATGTTGATGGTGATGATGATCAGGATGATGATCAGGATGTTCACGATGATGATGATGATGATGATGATCATGTTGATGATGATGATGATGATGATGATGAAGGTAATGATGATGATGGGGATGAGGATGATGATGATGATGTTCATGATGTTGATGGTGATGATGATGATGATGATGATGAATGACGATGATGTTCATGATGATGATAAGGATGATGATGAGGATGATGATGATGATGTTCATGATGTTGATGGTGATGATGATGATGATGAATGATGATGATCTTCATGATGTTGATGGAGATGATGATGAGGATGATGATGATGATGATGTTCATGATGATGATGGTGATGATGATGATCATGTTGAGAATGATGATGATGATGATGATGATGAAGGTGATGATGATGACGAGGATTAGGATGATGATGAGGATGATTATGATCATGTTGATGATGATGATGATGATGATGATGATGATGATGATGATGATGATGATGAAGATGAAGATGATGAATATGATGTTGATGTTGATGATGATGATGATGATGATGAAGGTGAGGATGATGATGAGGATGATGATGATGATGTTCACGATGTTGATGGTGATGATGATGATGGTGATGATGAAGGTGATGATGATGATCATGAAGATGATGATGATGAAGATGAAGATGAAGACGATGAAGATGATGTTGATGGTGATGATGAAGGTGATGATGATGATCATGAAGATGATGATGATGAAGATGAAGATGAAGACGATGAAGATGATGTTGATGGTGATGATGATGATGATGATGATGGTGTTAATGGTGATGATGATGAGGATGATGATGAGGATGATGATGTTGATGTTCGTGATGTTGATGGTGATGATGATCATCATGTTGATGATGATGATGATGATGGTGGTGGTGATGAAAATGATGAGGATGAGGATGATGATGAGGATGATGATGATGATGATGATGAAAGATGAAGATGATGAAGATGATGTTGATGGTGATGATGATGATGATGAGGATGAGGATGGTGATGTTCATGATGTTAATGGTGATGATGATGATAAGGATGATGATGATGATGACGACGATGGTGATAATGTTCATGATGATGATGTTCATGATGTTGATGTTGATGATGATGATGATGATGATGATGATGATGATGATGATGATGAACATCATGATGATGATGAACATGATGAAGATGATCATGGCGATGTTGATGATGATGTTGATGATGAGGAAGGTGATGATGATGATGAGGATGATGATGACGACGATGGTGATGATGATGTTCATGATGTTGATGGTGATGATCATGATCATATTGATGATGATGATGGTGATGATGATGGTGATGATGAAGGTGATGATGACGATGAGGATGAGGATGATGATGATGATGATGATGATGATGATGAAGATGATGCTGCTGCTGCTGCTGATGATGATGATGAAGATGATGCTGATGATGATGGTGATGGCGATGGTGATGATGATGATCATGTTGATGATGATGATGATGATGATGATGATGATGATGAGGAAGGTGATGATGATGATGATGATGATGATGAAGATGATGATGATGATGATGATGGTGATGATGATGTTGATGATGATGGCAATGATTCTAATGATGATGTTCATGGTGTTGATGGTGGTGATGATGATCATGTTGATGATGATGATGATGATGATGATGATGATGAAGTTGATGATGATGACGATGGTGATGATGATGAAGATGAAGATGATGATGATGATGATGATGATGATGATGATGATGATGAACATGATGATGATGATGATGATGATGATGAACATGGCGATGTTGATGATGATGATCGATGATCAATGATCATGGTGATGATGATAATGATGATGAAGATGATCATGATCATGATCATGATGATCATGATGATCATGATGACGATGGTGATGATGATGTTTATGATGTTGATGTTGAGGATGATGATGATGATGAAGATGATGATGATGATGATGATGATGAAGATGATGATGAGGAGGAGGAAGAGGATGAGGATAATGATGATGAGGATGATGTTGATGATGATGATGACAATGATGGTGATGATGATGTTCATGATGTTGATGGTGATGATCTTGATCATGTTGATGATGATGATGATGATGAGGATGAGGATGATGATGATGACGATGGTGATGGTGATGATGATGATGAAGATGATGATCATGATGATGAAGATGAACATGATGAAGATGAACATGATGAAGATGATGAAGATGAAGATGATGATGATGATGATGAAGATGAGCATGATGATGAAGATGAACACTATTTTTGTTTTTACAAAATGCACACGCGATTGGTTTGTATATAGCACGCATGCGTTGTGCTTATATACAATGTACACACATTTTGTTTAACTAAATCACGCTCGCGTATTCTTTAAATTCAAAAATTTATTCCCTCCAAATGATAAGGCCGAGCCTCCACCCATGCTTTCATGGAATTCCCATGCCTATGTGTCTGCTTTGTTCTTTGCTTCGGATTCAACATGCCTATGCCTTGGAGTATGATAAACCATGGCTAATTCAACATTATATACAAATTTTCAATATGCTCGTGTTTAGCGGTTCATCTGATTGTGCTGCACACCTCCATTTTTATGAGATTTTAGAAACAGATATGGTTTTTTTTTACAGATTCTAAATATGTAAATTTTAACAAGAATACATAATTTTTTCTATTTTTTTCTTATTTATCTTTTGTCATCACTCCTCAACTCAAAAAACACGTTGGTAGTGTTTCATCCATATCTCTTTCGTTTCTCAACCATTTAAAAAAAAAATTGTATAGTGCACTAAAGAACACCAACCTCTACATGCTATAAAAAACCCATTTCCAAATAATTGCATTAAGACATTCAAATGCTGCACCCACAATTGACGTACTGTTTTCGAGGTTTGATCTCTTAGATAATTAAAAAAAAATTAAAAATATTATTTTTATTATTGGAAAAATAGTCGTGCACTAGTCCTATATGTTCTCTATATGTATACTAGTTTTTGTAAGTTTATTCCATCATTTAGACACTCAAATGCTGCACCCACAAAAACATATACCTTATAATTTGTCCAAAAAATAAAAAGTGCCCGTTAAAATTTATCTAACTTTAGATAGTTAACAACATTTTCAATAGAAAAAAAATATATATTTGGAAAGGTCATTCAATTTCCTACATTTCTTGTTTTTTACTGATCGCAAGATTCATTATGTAAGTGTCTCAAAGTTTCCATGCAAGTTGATGGATGCCTATTTTTTTAGTTTTGTATTGCATCTAACGCGCCAAAAGAGACCCTCAACTTCTTGCACACACCCATATTCAGATCAACATGGTATTTGTCAAGTGATCCCCACACCTTTTAAGAGTGATACCTTGAGAAAAAGACAAATGTCATAAGCAATTTTAAGATTTGAAGGAGGATAAACCAAGATAACAATGTATAAATCCAAAAATTCTATTAAATTAGAAAGGTACATAGACCCAAGAGAAAGATACATCCTCTTAGCAAGGCACTATGTCAACTACTCCAAATTATCCAGTTAAATCTAGTTCATTAGCACTATATTCTCAAATGAAGGAAGATAATGTTGATATTAAAAATACTTTGTTTCCTAAAACAATAATTCACATGGGTCATCAAGCAAGGATGCTTTCTAAATTGTAATTCCAACAAGGGAAAAAGGGCCCTTCAAACTATAATACCACACATGTTACCATCAACATGGATGCCTTTCAGTCTCAAGACAATATGGGATTATAGAGGTAGATGGGTGAAGGTGTGTTCCAAGATGTAATAAAATACACTATGAGAACAAACAAGTTGCAAGGAATCACCAATCATTTGGAACGGTTATACAAGAATGAGAAGCTGGCCTCCAAATCTAAACATATAACGATTGTAGAGTTGGAAAATCAAATTCACAAAATTGGCAAAGGATCCTAGTCATAAAAAAACCTATGCAAAATCTTCTTAAGGATAAAGATAAGGATATATCTTCTTTGAAAAGAACTTAAATATACTAGTAATTGAACATCCTAAAATGGCTAAATTGGTGACAATTCAATTTGGATTATATAAGATAAATTTTGAAAACCAAAGAAATAAATAAAGAATTGTGGGTCTCGAGAATGAACTAAAACAACCACAGAAGAAAAAACGAGCTTTCTATGGCTAAAATTACTATTTTGAAGGTCTCTTTCGCAATAGACCCCACTGATAAATTGGATAAGACTTTAGCCGATATGAGCATTAAAGAAAAGCTGAATTGAATAGAGTTCAAATTAAATTAAGATAGAAACATGATGAAGTTAAAAATTTAAATGAAGAATTGAAAAAGAAGAGATCAACTCTCTCAGACATGAATTAAGAAAAGGATAATTTATAGAAGGATATCCAGCCATTATCTAAGAAACTGAGTCGTAATTCACCATTGACGGCCATGCGTCAAATGATATGGGACTAAATTGCAATACAAATGTCATCACTTTGGAAGCATTTTGCAATATCGCAAGATGATATGGACTTAGTTTTTATAGCGTCCAAGGATGTTGGGGACATATTGACTTAGTTGGATAAAAGTCCTGACTTATCCACGATTGTAATTGAAATTTTAAATGAAAAATCATATCAAGAGCTCCAAGATTTAGCAATAAGAGACATGATAGACCTTGTTATTGAAGCCAATAAAGTGATTACTAAGATAAAATTGGCTTGGAATGTTTTGGATAGTGTATCATAGTTATATCGTGATGTTGGATCATTCAAGTCTCTATTTTATCATATTACTCATTAATGAATTTCACCCCCATGTGATGGAAATGTATACTTACACCTTAGAGATCAGTACACTTTGATGCTGATAAACGCGAGAAACTTTGAGTCTTGTCTAGCTGATGTTCAAGGAGAAATTGAAGCTCGAGTTTTATTTGATAAATTGCATGTTAATTTTAAATTTTTGATTGAATTACAAGTAGTCTTTGCTAATTTTCCCAAGACTTCACACAAGCATTACACAATGCTAGACATGGATGACTGAGAGATGACTTGTTATAAATATTGTATAGGGAAGGAGTGAAAAAATGTCATGAGGGTTTTGCAGCTTATAAAATAGGCTAGAGTTCTAGTTCCTCAGTTTTTTATTTTGAGTTCACATCATCTTCAGAATCACCTAAGACACATCATAGTCCTCCTTGGAAGATAGGTCATCCACCTTAAGGACTTCCTCAACAAAGGCCTCCTCAAGTTCCATGTCAATCAAGTCAGCATCCAAGAAGTTAGCATGAAGACTTTTTACTCTCTGGTAATAGTGTTATGACATGTTGTATTATTCCTCTGTCGGGATGTTACTATTGTATTTGATCATCATAGTTTCATGAGGTAAAGACTCCATTGTAATTTGGGTCAATAATACCCTAATGAATCTAATATAATATTGTTTTGAGTATTCATTGGTGAATTCAACCCAGTCAGTTAACAAGGGCCAACTAGTTAAGTTAAAAGTCAAGTGACAAAAAGAGTATAAATAGAGGAGATATGTTCCTCATTTGAACACACACTCACTTGTGTATAGCGCATAGGAGAGAGAGAAAGAGATATATGTTGGGAGAAGGTGTACATGTCTCAGGTATCATCTTGTACTTTTTATACATATTATACAGAGGAAGTTTTTCTGGGTTTTCTTCCCCATGAGGGTTTCCAAGGATAAATCTTTGTATTCGTTTGTGTGGCTTGGACTGTCTATCTTTCAGTCACATCACTTTTCTCATGGTTATGTTGTTATGATGCTAAATGAACTATTAGATATGGTATAACCATTAAAAATTCAACATGGTATCTTATCTACCCTAAAATAATTCTTTGTGCAGCTAAAACACTAATACAACTACAACTACTTAAGATTAGGGTTTCATGTTTGAAAACCCTAAAAGAAAAAAATTCATGTTGGTACTTTATCTATAAGTGAATATTGGAGATGTATTAGGAGTTGAAACATTTACAGGATGAAGATGAAATATTTTCGTACCATGTGTAAAAGCTTTAGGCTCATATTCACTATAAATAGGAGATGTG
Organism: Pseudotsuga menziesii; assembly: GCA_001517045.1. Taxonomy (NCBI): domain Eukaryota; kingdom Viridiplantae; phylum Streptophyta; class Pinopsida; order Pinales; family Pinaceae; genus Pseudotsuga; species Pseudotsuga menziesii. The sequence goes on from LPNX010246194.1 coordinate 179,177, forward strand.
ATTCCTCCAACTTAGGGTTCCAGCCTCTCCCAGGATTCAACCTTAAATAAGTGACCTAGGGAGAATTGTTATATCCTGGGATAAGAAGGTCCAAATGAAATTTAGGAAACTTTTTTATATAGGGCACAAAATGTCGTTTTTGTGTTAAAATTTTCAGATAGAGAAGGTGAAACAGTGACATGTAGAAGTCCATACAAGTGCTTTATACTCAACAGTCCTCAAATAAGTCATCTTGGGAAAATTCACATAATTCCCGTTTGGAAAAACAAATGCTTCTCTAACCTATGGGGTTGAAACGAAGACAAACCAGGATACCTTAGTACAAAGTTTTAGACTTAGAGGACCGCAAAATTTTGATATGCAGTAGAAACAAGATTAGGCAATTTTTTAGAAGAAATTGAAGAAAACTAGGGCATCAGATATTTTGCAGTTCTGTTCACATTTTTGGGAAAATGAGTATACTGCTCAGCTCGCCTTGAGGAGGTGCATATTTGTATCAAACTATATATGAAATATACATAATTTTAGAAATTAGGGTTTGTATGTCAAACCTTAGGTCCACCAAAAGCAGTCTTCCAAATAAGATTTCAAGCTAGCATCAAGTTAAAGCAATCTCATTGGTAAGTTCTCTCCTCTGTATTGACATTTGAGGCCTTCTCATTTTTATCATGATGACAAATAGTAACAACCTTGAGAACAAGATTGAATAATCTGAGAACCTATGAGCATGGAAGTGTAGAGTGTTTCTCATATATGAAGAAGCATGACGTGGAGAACTATGTCAAAGAAGAAATTGTAGATCCAGAGGGAGATGAAGAAAAAGCACAAGAAGGAATATACCAAACAAACAAAGATAAGTATTTTAATTTTCTTTCCTATATATGTTCTATATTATGCATGGTGTAATGTTTGGATTAATGATAGTATACTACTAATATGCATGATTTGGGTAAGTATCCAATGGTTCTATACAACACTCCATTTATACTTATCTAGAATGAAACCTCTTTGTTGACATATTGGATTAGTGCATAATCTCAATGATGTCATGGTATAGATGGAAGGAATTTGGAGAGTTTCTGTTTGCATATGAGATATGGGTGAATGTTGTATTGGATAAAATAGTTGCATGATTATATCCTTGTACATAAGATTCTGTCACTATGAATATGTCTTATGTAATGATGCAACTAGCATTTGAACTATAGGAAAGATCGCATGCAATTGCCTACAAGAAAATGATGAGACTTGTTTCGAGGATCAAGTGATGAAAATTCAAGATTCACTCCAATAAACATACATGAAGAGAACCTGAAGCTCCCAGGGTTAGAGACATTGTGATAGAAGAAAGAGCTTCAGAATAATATAAGAGAGTGGAAGATATACCTCGAGAGATGAAGACCACCATGGGAATTAGAGATAACTCAATATGAAGAAAAGTATGACCATACTTCCAACTAAAGTAAGAGGCCTCATATACACTCTAGTTATGTGGCACAATAGAGTGACATCATTGATGAAAACCCTTTCAAATATGGAAGAAGCTATGTTCAAAGAGTACCAATTGATCATGGGGAATGATGTCTAGGATATGGTTCTGAGACCTGAAGGGAAGTAAGTAGTGTCTTTCATGTAGATCTACAGGAAAAATTATATAAAGCAAGGTTCGTGGTTTGTCTCAGAAAGAGGGAATATATTATGGCATGACATACTCTATTGACCAGACACACTTCTCAAGTGAAGTAGAAGTATATATCGATCAAAGAACCACATGTGCAGAATAGGATTTGTATGAGCTCAAAAGGTAGCCATAGATAAGCACATCCAATTACATAAGGAGCTTGAATAACACCTAGAGTGATGAATACATTAACATTTGCTATAAGGTTGAAAATGGAAACCTATAGAAGACAACAAGCTCACAGATGGAAGTAAGAGAAAATTTTCAACAAAGTTCAAGATAAAGGGATATTGGTATATAGTAACCTGAGATGGATACAAAGAAGATCAGTAGCAGAGGATGCTACCTGTCACTCCAGTACATAATGAAGAGGGAGGATGGTGCTCCACTTCAAGGGGAGTGACTGAATAATAACTCTAAGTTCGACATGGTACAACAGGATGGACAAATTCCTGATGGACTAAGGATCTACTAAGAGAAAAGTGGGTTCCAAACTTCAAGGTTGAATGCATAGTATTGGGATATGCCGAAGACTTGATATGATGAAATCATGGTAAAAGAAATGATGGAAGAATACCAGTTATTAATGGAGAATGATGTTTGGGATATAGTACCCAAACCAGAAAGAAAGAGTGTAGTATCTTCCAAGTGGTTCTACAAGATAAAACATGCTGCTGATGGAAGTATTGAGAAATACTAGTCAAGATTTGTGTCTAGAGGATTCTCTCAGAGAGAGGGAATTGATTATGAAGAGACATCAGTGCTAGTAGAAAGGTACGCTTCAATCAGAACCATCATGGCACTTGCTTCCATGATGAAGTAGAATCTACACCAGATGGATGTAAAGACGACCTTCCTGAATGATGTGATTGAGGAAGAATTATACATCAAACAATCACAAGGATTTCAAGTCAAATACAGAGTGACTCATGTATGTAAATTGAAGAAGGATATGTATGGACTAAAGCAAGCTACTAGAGCTTGGTATGGAAGAATAGGTAGATTCTTGACAAGATTGGTATTTACCAAAAGTAAAGTTGATCCTAACATTTACCTCAAGGTTATGGATGATGAACCTATCATACTATTGTTGTATGTGGATGATATATTTCTGACAGGAAATGATAAATATATCATAGAAAGAAATAATAATCTGGCCGAAGAATTTGAGATGAAACATGTTGGATTGATGCATTATTTCCTCGGGCTAGAAGTGTGGCATAGCCTAGAAGGAATCTTTCTTAACCAGGGAATGTATGTAGTGGAAATATTAAAGAGATTTGATATGATGGATTGTAAATCCATGACCACACCCATGGATACCAACTTGAAGCTATTATATGATAAATCATCATAGTTAGTGGATGTGATTTAGTACAGGAATATTATTGAGTCATTGATGTATATAACGAATACAAGGCCAGATATATTCCTTGATGTGAACACCTTGAGTCAGTATCTAGTTAAACCTAGATGGGTTCACTTGAGAGCTTCGAAGCATGTGATGAGGTAACTAAGAGGTACGATAGAATTTGGACTATACTATGATAGAGTTCATGACTATAGATTGTATGGATATAAGGATTCAAATTGGGTGGGAAGTGCCATAGACAGAAAGGGCGCCTCAGGTGGATGATTTTTCCTGGGATCCACCATGATCTCATTACTGAATAAGAAACAATACATTTTTTCTCTCAGCGCGGATGAAGCATAGTACAAAGAAACTTGCTACGCTATTTGAGAATCCATATGGGTTCAAAAATTGATGACAAGTCTATTCGATTTGGAGTTGGATACCACCGTGATTCTATGTGATAACCAAAGTTGTATAAAGATGACAGAGAATCCTCTGTTCAATCATAAATCAAAACACATAGAAATATGATATTTTTACATAAGGCATATGGTACTGAAGGGAGATATAAAACTCTAGTATGTGGGTATCGATGAGCAAGTTGCTGACATGTTAACCAAGATTCCATGACAAGCTTGGTGTATTTTGAAAAGAATTTCCTCACAAGGAGGAATAATTATGTTGATGCTAAAGACTTTCCTCGCAAGGAGGAACAATGATGTTGATGCTGAAGACTTTCCTCCCAAGGAGGAAAAATGATGTTGATGCTGAATACTTTCCTCACAAGGACGAAAAATGATGTTGAGATTTTACTTGTGAAGAGGAATAGTGATGTTGATGATATAGATCCTTCTCATATAGGAGAAACAGGTAGAATATATGGACCCTTCTCGAAAAGGAGAAACAGGTCAAAGATATGGACTATCTTCGTAAAGGAGGAACAGTTAGAAGATATGGTCTCTCCTCAGAAAGGAAGAACATGTCTAAGCTATGAACCCTCCTTAGATAAAGGAGGAGGAGGTTAATATGGATCCTCCTTGGAAAGGGGGATTGATGATGAGATTGTCACTAATGATGGGATGGTAGGGAAGCTCTAGTATGAAAGAGGCCAAGTGTGCCTGAAGATGTTGACAAGGTTTGACATTCACTTATGGATGATAGTATCCTCTCTTGAGGATGGTCTTGTGGGAAAATAACACTCTGCTACTAAGAGTTCTCCTTACTAGAAATGGATGGACCTGTAGATGTTACTCTCGCATGGAGAGTTTACCTACATTTATATGTGGATGCTGTAGAATAAAAATTGCTTAGGAGTGGTCCTAAATTTGAATATGAGGATGCTCTATGATGAGTCCTTATGGACTACAGATCCTATATTTAGGTGCTGATGAGATCTATAGTAGAAGACATTACTCTCGCATGGAGAGTGTACCTACAGCCATTTGTAGATGTTGTAGAATAACACTCTCTTAGGAGTGGTCTTATATTTGAAGTTGAGGATGCTCTAGGATGAGTCGTTACGGACGACAGGTCCTTGATTTAGGTGCCTACAAGATATGCACTTGCATATGATACTATTTCATTGAGAGTATTCCTACATGCACGTGTAGATTTCATAGTAGAACACTCTCTTAGAGTGTTCCTAGCTCTAACAGGATGATGATGGCCTACGATGAGTCCTTGTAGACAATGTGGTCATGCATTCATTTGTGGACGATTCAATCGGTCGATACTATGGACCCTCCTTGTTAAGGTGGAGTAGGCTAAGGAGGATTGCATCATCCTTCGACCTATTTCCTAAAGTGATAGGGATTGATCATCCAACAAAGAGATCATGTGTATTGCAGGTAGTGTTGTGACAAAGGATCGAGAAGATCGAAGTGTTGTGACAAAAGGATCGAGAAGACTGAAGTGTTTCTACAAAGGATCAAGAAGATCAAAGTGTTACTATAAAGGATCAAGAAGATCGAAGTCCTACTATAAAGGATAGAGAAGATCAAAGTGTTGCTACAATGGATCGAGAAGATCGAATTGTTGTTGCAAAGGATCGAGAAGATCAAAATTATGCTACAAGGGATTGGAAGATCGAAGTGTTGTTGTAAAGGATCAAGTGATCAAGTGTCGTAGAAGATAAATATTCAATGTTGTAGAAGATGATGTTCTAGTAATAAAGACATTGAAGAGTAACTGTTCGAGTTACTGATAATTTTTGAAAACTTCCTATGATGTATAGATGTATCACCTTAAAGATATTGCCAATGCTCTCTCTCTCTCGTTACTCTTATAGTTGACGATGATGTTGTCAATAGAATACCCTTATCATAAAGGGGGAGTGTTGAAATATTGTAACTTCAAAGGATATTCTAAATGTAGTTTACTAGTGTAACCCAAGGGAGATGTATTATTCCTCCACCAAGACGTTACTATTGTATTTGTTCATCATGGAGTCTTGAGGCAAAGCCTCCATTGTAAGTTGGTTCAATAATACCCTAATGAATATAATATAATATTGTTTTGCGTGTTCCTATGTGAAATCATCCTAGTCATTTAAGTGGGACAACTTATTAGGTTAAAAGTCAAGTAACAAAAATAGAAAAAATAGAGGAGCCATGTTCCTCATTTGAACACTCACTCACTTGTGTATAGCGCATAGGAGAGAGAGAGAGATATATATCTATTGGGAGAAGGCGCACCTATCTAGGGTCTCGTCTTGTAATTTTGATGCATCTTTTATAGAGGAATTTTATTGGGTTTTCTTCCCCATGAGGATTTCTCAGGATAAATATTTGTGTTCTTTTGTGTGGTTGTGCTTTTCTATCTTTCAGTGATCCTTTTTCTTATGGTTATGTTGTTATGGTACTAAATTTTATTAGATATGGTATAACCATTAAAAAATCAACAAAAGTAAACATTGGATTTCCAAGAAATCACAAGTTCGCCAACATTGGATATTATTGGGATGATAAAACTATCAGAAAGATCAAAGACTTACTACATGAATTCCAGGATATGTTCCCTACACAATTTTTAGAAATGAAGGGAGTTGTTAGAGACCTTGGAGAGAAAAAATATATCATTAAATCCTGATGCAAGACCTATGAAGTAGTGACCATACCGGATGAATCCATGTTATAACAAAGGAATATATACACAATACAACCTTTGCAATAGAGTGAGGATGTTTTCAATACACATTCATTCCCTTTGGACTCAAGAATGCTCTTGCTATCTTTTTCAGGATAGTAGTGGCTGCTTTCAACTATTTTATTCATAAGCTTATTGACATCTACTTCAATGACTGGACGGTGTTGGGATCACAAGGGATCACATTGAGAGCCTCAGAATGATGTTGGAATAGTGTTGACATTATCAAATTTCGTTGAATTTAAACAAATGTATCTTTTGTGCCCCGTTTGGAATTATGTTGGGCCATGTAGTTTTTAATGATGGAATCTTGGTCAGCCCTACTAAAATTGCAATCATCATCGACCTACCACCCCCTGCAACAATGAAGCAACTGAGAATGACATTAGTAAATACATGTACTATAGAAAATTTATCAAAGAATATGCAAAGGTAACTGGTCCAATGGAAAATGGTTAAAAAAAGGATATTAAGTTTGAGAGGATGGAAAAATACAAATAAAGTATGGATCTCCTGAAGAACAAGATGGTCACAACAACCATACTAGTTTTTCCATACTAGAAGAAGGAATTTCATGTAGATGTCAATGCGTCATATGTCGCACTCAGCATTGTACTAGTGCATATTGGTGAAGGATCCATTGACCATCCTTTCTCATTTGCTAGAAGTAAATTGTCAACAATAGAGAATAATTTTACTATGAATGAAAGAAACTTGATTAGATATGGTGTATGAACTACAAAAATTTGGACACTACTTGTTAGGCAGACACTTCAACATGTTCACATACCATTCAAAATTGAAATACCTTGTTAACAATACAGTGTTCGGGGGAAATATTTTTCAGTGGCACCTCCTTTTTCAGGAATTTGATTTTGAAGTTATTATTAAGCTAGGTCAACTAAACTCCAGACCAGACCACTTGTCGAGGATTGAAAGTGGATTAGAACCTGTGAACCTCAATGATGGTATTCATGATGCACAACTATTTGTGATAATGATGTTTGATGATCAATACACATATATTATACATTTTTTGGAGTACAGGATATGCACCATAAGGGTTTATTATTGTGCAGAAAAAATAATTAGTTGTGCGAGATGTAGAGTTCCAATTGATATCTAGGAACTATATAAAATGGGATAGGATGAAATTCTTCATCGCTATGTATTAAAACATGAGCGACCAATAAGATTGAATGAATCTCATGTTGGTGTTGTAGGATTCCATTATGCTGGAAAAGATACAATGCACAAGATATTGCAAGAGGGATTGTGTTTTCCCATGTTGCATGTAGATGCTAGAGAATATTGTCTTAACTGTGATATCTGTTGGAGAACTAGAAAACTGTCGCGACCGAATGAAATTCCACAAGTACATCAAATAACTTTGCAGGGATTTGATGAATGAGATGTTGATTTTGTCAGATCGATGTACCTACCAGGAAAGTGAACAGTTGCAAGATACATTATTACTGCAGCAGATTACTTGACTAGATGGGACAAAGAATCACCAATAAAGGACTGTATTGCTACGACTACTACCAAATTTATGTTTGAAAATGTTGTCACTAGATTTGGATTCCTGAATATTTCGATAAGTGATCGGGGCACACAATTTTTCATTCTATTGATCGAAGAAATAACTAAAGAATTCCATATCCAACATAGGAAGACAACACCATATCGCCCATAAGAAAATGGTGCTATTGAAGCATTCAACAAGATCCTAGATAATGCATTGACAAATATTTTCAATGTTCAAAGAGACGTTTGGGACAAGAAAATTTCTACAGTACTCCGGGCATATTGCATGACTGGTACGAAGTTGACAGGATGAACTCCATTCTAGATAGTGTATGGATAAGAGGATGTTGTGCTAATGGAATACATTGCACCTAGTTTAAGGATTGTTACAATCACTGAAATGACTGATAGTGGTTCTATCAAAGAAATATTGTCGCAACTTGTGTAGTTGGAGGAAGAACGTTTTGTCATAGTTATCACCAAAATGTTGAGAAGGAATGACAGAAAGTATGGCACGCCTAGCACATTGAGAATAAAACATTTCAGGTCGGAGGACTTGTCTCCTCTATGAGAGTAAGTTCTTAAGGAATCCTTACAAGTTGGAAACACATTGACTGGGGCCTTATGTTGTCATTCAAATCTTTGAAATAGGTGTAGTACAACTAGAAAAAATAAATGGAACACATTTCAAAGGATTGGTGAATGGAGGTAGGATAAATCCTTACCAAGATAGTCGTGACTTGGTAGACTGAAAAAAAAAAGTGAAGAGAAAAAAAAAAACACAAAAATATGCATATTTATGAATGTTTTTGTTTTGTGTCGCAGAAAATCTATGAGTCAAGCAAAAAGAAAAGTGTATGTAGACTATCTGTCTATCACAGAAGAAAAATAGTGGTGCACACCCTTCGTCTATCGCAAGGGAAGAAATGTGTCCAAGGAAGATTAATCGTCATAGGAAGAAACATGGTATTGCATGAGGAAATTTGGTCACAAGAAGACAACTATCTATAGTTGAATTAAGGACGTAGGAGATTTCAACAATGTACTTTTTAGTCATTTTCATCATTATTACACAATAACTACCACTAAAGTGACAAAAAAAGTGACGATTGAGTGGTGATTTCCTTGTAATGATTCAAATGATTCCCCCATGTGACAGAAATCGCTGCAACCTTTCCAATTTATTGTTTGCTCATGCGAAGGAAAGACTGGTTGAACAGGTGAATGCATATCATATTTATACTACAGTTTTATTCATTCTGTTGGCACCCAACCAGGTAAACTGAACTTTCTACAACTTAGAGAGACAAGGTGAGTTTTCATAGAGTATGGTCATATCTATTTCTAGTAAAAGAACTACTATAGAATCCGGTGTCGAGACACCTTCATCGGCACCCATTATGGAAGACACTGTCGCATATGTTCCACCATAAACCATGGTTGCAAAAAAAGTTGAACATATACAATCAATCCCTGAAGTGAGGTTATGACTAGACTCACTTGGCACATTGAGGAGGAAACTATCTAATAGGTGTAAGAAAGCAAAAATATCACCACCAGAAGTTGAAGAAATAGGATCCATGAGCATGCTGGCATATAATGTTCTTCCCATACAATCAGATGAACCTAAGACTCAAATCACCAAGAATACAAGGTAACCACCTATTGGCAAGGGGTTTGGAGTGAGTCAGTTGCGCAACATCACGGCAACTGTGCAACCTCACGCGGTACCGCTCAAGGGAAGATTGGCACGATAAGCAAAAAAAAACCATTTTTTAATATTTTATGTATATTTTGACCAATTTTTGTTGCAATTGGTCAAAATTGGTTAGAAGTCAGTTATTAGTGGACCCTTGATGTAAAGGCATAAACCTATTTATAGATATATTTTGGGGAAATATAGGAGAGAGACATAGAGAGATAGGTGAGCAGTTGTGAACAATTGTATTGCATCCATGATTGTAAGGGATAAGATCTGGTGCTTTCTATTTTATGGAGACTTTCGTTTCTTGACTGTGATTTTATCTGAGCTTATTTCTTATGTATGCAGTCTCCAGTTTTGGAGAAGGATTATGTAATGTGGCGTATTTGCGCAATATTAATATATGATGCGATGTGTATGGCTCAATTCTTGTTTATTGTTATAGATTTGTTGTGATGCTATGACTCTGTTATGTTAAAATGACATGTTATAGATATGATTTAGTTGCTTTCGGATATATCAATGTGATCTGTTGGTTTTAAGTTGTTGTAATTTATGCTTGAATCACTAAGATGTTCCTTAAATAATGCTGCGATATTTTTATATTGTATGAGGATCGAATAAGCTATGATGTCCCTTTGTTGGATCCCCATGTCCTCCTTCACCACTGTCAGAAACTCGGTTCTGATAGCTCTCCCTTGAACGCCTCGGGTGAGACATCATCTGCTCTGCAGACGTTGTTGGGCAGGGTAAAACCTATCTAGGCCGATGCTCAGAGAGATTGCACTGCAAGGCATCGATAGAGCAGGAACCCCTGTTGACAAAGCTTTGTTGGTGGGATTCTCCAAAAAATGGTTCTGTTGCCAAGATCGAGTCACAAATAGGAGGGGGATATCTTCTGGCATTCAACTCGATCAGAGATTGAGGGATGGTTTGATTTGAAGTTGTGGGAGTTTATTGAAGCTGAAAACTAGAATCGTAAGTTGTGGATGGGCCACTGGTTGGATGGATATATCCACGACGATCCTCATGAATGGTTCTTTTGTGAATTCCCTATGCTTTTGCATGAATGGTTGGCAAAGTTTGCTAAGAGGAAAAAAAAATTTAAGGAGGAGAGCTGACATCACGAGCAGTTGAGGTATGGTTGGATAGTATCTTAGAAGGATACATCACCGATTTTGATGTTGATACTAATAAATCTTTCAGCGAGGCGAAAAGAGAGTTTTTTAGTGGACCTCATGGAAGGTTCCTATTGTCGCTACAACTGTTGATTAATCAACTAGTTTGTGAAAAGGGTATCCTAAAATGGACCAAGAGTAGTGGAAATATGGTGTGCAGGGGATGTAGGCACCACGATAAAAAGGGGGGAAATTTAGTAAGGGAATAAGGGGTAGATGGGCATGAGTTCTAGTGAGAATGTTAAGGTCGTCAAAGAAACAAGTGGTTGTACATGGGGAGGACCAAGGTTTCGAAAAAAGAGGGAGAGGATGGGAGAAGGTCTTGTTGAATTTGAAGTGTGATACCATGAAGAACAACCACACAGGACAAAGCAACCATTTTGTGATGACCAAGACATACAGGCCAAGGATACACCCAGAAGAACAACAGGATTGAACCCTAGCAATAACATGTCTACTCCTCCACGCACTACTCCACCACAAGGAAGGAATGTGCATTCTATGTCGAATTTCCCGATGTGTTAGCAAAAGTCTAGTAATAGAGCACCAGCAGGAGGAAAAAGGTCCTAAATGGTGGGAGACGAAATGAAATTACCAATATTCAATGGAAATTGCAATGACGATCCAAAGCAGTACGGGTTCTTATGTGAAGAGATCTAGACTGCTTGACAAACTATTGATGATGATATCAAGGAACATCAACTAGCCACTACTCTGAGGGGCCGTGCATTGGACTGGTTTATGAGATTCACATGGGTGCCTCAGGGAGGTACTGTAAAAACACTGGACAAGATTAGAATAGGGCTATTTGAGGAATTTAAGAAGCCAAAATTCGAAGCTCAGTGCATTACTAAATTAAAAGAGATCAAGCAATTCCCCATTGAAACAATTTGGGATTTTGATCAGCGATTTAAGACATTGATGGCTTGGGTCAGCTTTCAAATGAGCGATGTTCAACATAAATAATGGTTTATCATAGTGCTTGTCCTGCATATTTGACAACCATGAATGCAGCAAAAGATTACGACCCAGAGCGAGGCTCTTGAGACCGCGATGAAATTAGAGGCATCGCTGGTAGGGGAAACCACTATTGGAATGAATCAAATTCAGGTGCAATTGGCCAATTTAACACTAGAATTGCAAGACATCAAAAATGCTAAGGAAGATCTCGATGATCTTTGGTGCACCTGTTTCCATGCAAGTGGACATACCAACGATACTTGTCTGACATTTCAGAACTATTTGCTCTTAGGAGCCCTGATCCCATTGAGTGGTGCTGGTGCACCATGGTGTCGCATCTGCCAGGTCTATGGGCATCGACAGGAGAACTGTGATTATATGCAGAAGATGGTTACCAAGGCAGAAAGTTTGTACTGTACGTTTTGTTGGTCAGTTGGACATGATGAAAAAAACTATCGCGCTTATGATTTACTTCAGGAAAGAACGTATGATTCATACTTTGTAAAAGGAGAGGATCCCCAGATAGTGTAAGCATATCCACAAGTAGTAAAACCAACAGCATAGGTACCGTATATGCCACCGCCTCCATTGAAGTTTGTCCCTGTGCAACCACAACAACAGTTTATGGTGCAGCCGCAGTTCGCACCACAGCTACAAATGGTGGTACAACCACACTATAACCAAGCACCACAACTCCAGTATAATCAGCTGCAATATGTTCAAGCCACGCAATATGTTCAGCAGCAACCTAACCCACCGCAACAACAAATGGCCCAATCATAGTTTCAGCAAGGAGGAGTTTGAGGAGGATTCCGCGGAGGGTTCATAGATCGAGTAGGAGGATTCGGCCATGAGAGAGGACGAGGTCGTGAATCAGTCCATTGCTATACCTGTGGGGTATTTGGGCATTACCAAAGAGATTTCCCTCATGCACAGTGCACATACTATGCATCCAGCGGTCATAATGTTGAAATTTTCCCTTAGTTGATTGCAAAATGGCAGGCAGGAAAAATTTCCCAGTTACAGAATGCGTAGAATCAGAATCATCCTGCATTCCAAGTATAAAACCAATCGATAATGCGGAACCAAGTCCCACCGTAAACTCACACTAAGAACCCACCTCAGATGTAGAACCAACCAATGAATCAACCCTTGAATCATAACCTGCCTTTGAACCAAGGTTTGACAGTTTCCACTATTCAGGCCGAGCCGTGGTGTAATGTCCCAAGTCTGGTGTATAGAACTAAACACTCTTCAATTCTATAAATTATATTAAAATTTCTAAGCATGCCAATTAATTTACACAATGACTTCTCAGACTGGGCAAATAAGGGGTTTATTCTGGGAAATTTTGCAGGCAAAAGGAGTGAGCAGCGGGAAGCAAAAAAAGACAATTATACATTGAATTCCCTCTCCCCTATCACATTTATATATGGTTCCATTTAGTTTTCAAAATCCACTCCACGGAAACCTACTACCACGCTTCTGGGTAGCCAAACCGTGAAACTAAGGAGGGTAGTTCGGTCTGTTTTAACCAAGGGCTTCTGGAAACTTGAAAATGGTTGTTCCAGACTTAATATAGAAAAAATAAATTTTTTATATATTTTCATAGATTCTGGAAGGTTCTAAGAATTTTTGGATGAATTTGGGGTTTACGGCAGTTTTGGCCAAGGAAAACCCTACGCAGAGGAGGATCCAAAAAGGTGGTACATACTCAAATAAAAATGGTTTTGGATTTTTATATGGGAAGGTGGGCCTATTAGTGACCCACAAGAACTGACAGAGCTCATTTTTAGTTTATAGAACTCATTTTATATCAGATTTAACAAAACTAGTCACTAAAAGCTAGTAATCTAGCTAGGGTCTAAAGAAAGTATTTAAATCAAGTGAAATCGATTTTTGTAAAACATGAGAATTATAAAATAATTAAATAAAAGTTTTCTAAACATGTAAAATCACTTAAATAAGTTCCCTAGCATGACATATTCCTTATAGCACTCATATTTGTTCATTTTCCCCCATACATTGATAAAGTAGGCCCTTTTAGGAAAAACTGAGACAACATTCTTTATGGGTATGGAAAATTCTACTTGATAACTATATTTTTTATAATATTATGAACCCAAATAACAGAAATTACATCATGGACTGACCATTACAAGGATGCTCCAAAAATGAGGGGCAGGAGGCCCGAATCATGACCAGCAAGGGGTTGTGAGCATTGGTGAAGCATGAGCTTCACTGAAGCTTGAACTGAACTTGATGGAGGCTGTAGATAACTCTTATTATCCTTCAATTTCTGCAATATAACGCTCCACACCTGCAATGGAAGAGAAGGGGATAAAAGGAGAGGGGAATGGAAGGTTGGGGCTCATCTCCCAGTAGTCTGAGGCACAACACTCAGAATTAATGCTCACATAAGCATTCAGGAATCAAATCATCAACCAAACTAAATCAATGGGTTCAAATTTATCTTTTATAGACTTATGGATGACCTGCTTAGTAAGTTGAGGCCAATGGTGACCTGTGAGAGCAAGTCAACCCCATGGGTGACCTAACCCTAGCCACAAAAGTGCCCCCTTTGGGAAATTAGGCAAGTAGGACCATGTGGAATTGTTTCTAATTCCAAATCATCCTCCGCAATTAGAAACTTCACCCTACCTTAGTCAAAAGATGCCTCTTTTGAGTTATGACAACTTTTTGCTTTTCCTGGCTCATAAGGAATCTCTTTCTTTCCTTAAAAAACTTTCCTGCTTTTCCTCTTTCTGTTTTTTCTTCTTTTAGGAAACTTCCCTTTATTCTCTTGCTTGATTTTTTCATGGACTTTCTTATTTTTACCAAGGAAAGTTGACTAGCTTTCCCCAATGCACCCTCCTGACATGGAAGCCTTAATTTCACATCATTATTGTGCATAATAAATAAAATTGCTGAAATAAAATTAAATACATGCCTTAGAACAATTATTAGTAAAAATTTATCTTAGGAGGAATAATTAATAACAACTTGAGCCCTTAGGAACTTAGCATGGTCAACATTTTTAATGGTCAACTTGAGGGAACATGACAATCCTCCCCTCCCAAATCTACTTGTCCTCAAGCAGAAGCACCACAGAGTGTTGCAAATTTTTCCACCATGTTTTTGCTGCACCACTCTGATCATAGCCATTTTTTTATGCCACTTCCTTTAGCAAAATTTCCAACCCAGTTAAAGTAACTGAGCATAATTCTTGGATCCCAGTGCCTCCTCTGCAAGGACCCAAATTTTTCTACCACCTTTTGAACTTTGTCATTCCTAAGAATGCTTGGATCCCATGGTTTTATCTGCCTCCTTCCACCGATCAATAAAAACAACATAATTTTATCATTGTAGAGGAGGAAAATGAGGTTATGAAAATCATACCACCATATTGGGAGCTCATCTCTCCCCATGCCAAACTGAACATTTTTTAAACTCTCCCACCAAACATGGAATTCCTTAATGCAGAACCAAATCATCTTGAGCCTCTCTAAAGTATGAAAATCCATATGCAAGCTAGCACTGGAACTTAGGCCACTGTTCTTTTGAATACATAGGAGGTTATCCCATGTCCCTCCATGTATACTGAAAGCATCATATAGCATCCATACATGCTGATTCCATTGTTCATACAATTTATTTGCTATGTCCAATGTCTCTCCATTGATGCAAGCAAGATTTTTACCCTCCAGTGCACACATCTCAATCATGTGTCTAGCCACCCAATCAATGGACGGACAAAATTTCATGCTAAATGATTAAGGTGGGAATAATTTAGCTACTACTAATGCACTTGTCAAACCACAAGATTTTTACCCTCCAGTGCACACATCTCAATCATGTGTCTAGCCACCCAATCAATGGACGGACAAAATTTCATGCTAAATGATTAAGGTGGGAATAATTT
>LPNX010246194.1:194728-249728 GCA_001517045.1 Pseudotsuga menziesii
CACATGGTTTGACCATCAATACCTCAACTAGAAGAGTGAAAATATCAAGCTCCTCTTGTGGCATCAATAGAAAAAATCCTTTCACCCAATTTTCATCCCCACATGATGTGGCTGAAATAGAAGTGTGGGGTGAAGAATTGTGACCCAAATCCCTACAATGCTCATCAATTAAGATAATGGATCCACAAATTCCTCCATTAGTTTTCTAAGTGACAGTGTGATCATGTGCCTCCTCCAAAATTGTACAACATTTTCCTAGAGGCAACTCATAATCTCTTAGGAACCATGCAAGTGCTTGATCTTCATATTGCTTGACCTCAAACTTCTCAAGCACATGAAAATCGGAATGCACCTCATGTGCATGTATACGAGAGGTATATAATAGCTGCAAAATAAGTCTTTGTTGTTGTTCACATGTCAAGCCAATGTCAGTCACAACAAAAGAATTATTGCAGCAATAAAAAAATTTCCCTCCCAAGGTCTTCATTCCAAATATGTCTCTATGGAACTCAACAGGTGCTCCTCTTCATCCAATGGCTCAACTCTCTGCCATTGATCCAAGGGTGCAAAAATCCATCAATTGACCCACACATTGAATGTATGTGTAGATTTGATGCCTTCTTTTCAAAAGTGGCTGCACACACATGCCCTTTCTGCTGCTTGTAAATCATAGAAAAATCAGCAATATTAAAAACAATTTTCTTGCAACAAGACATAAAAATTTTACCTTCCATATTTTTATCTTCTATGATTCCTCTATCCAACCATCTATTGGATGAATTAGAGATATTTATTGCTGATTTATATGATCTATAATGATCCATCTCTTCTGCAATAGGATCTATCTCCCATGGGGACAAATCATGATCCCCCCTGTTGTGCATGCAACACAAACCAGAAAAATTTCTTCACCCACTCTTCATTCCCCACTGGTGTTTCTGAATCTATGACATGTGGGAAAGAATTGTGAACCTTCTTTGAATTTTTGCAACCTTTAGTAATCATACTTATGGCTGCAACTTTTTCATTATTGGCTGGCCCAAATTGGGTGCTCTCATCCCACTCTTCCATGGGAGAGTGTTTGTCTTCAAGGAACAACTCACGTTTCCTTGGAAAGAAATCAAGTGCTTGGTTCTAATAAAAATGTTCTGCACACTCTTTAAGCACATACTGAATATAATTCTCCTCATGGTCCACCAAATCATGAGGTTCGTCCATTCCATTTACCCAAAAGGGATGACTCTCAGGAAAGATTGAGGATTTAGTCAATTCTTTCCACTCTTGTTGGAATTGTTCTATCTTCGTTTGTGATTCTAAGAGGGCACTTTGAGTGTATCTTAAATAATCTTGGGTGGCCAACAAATCAACTTTGAGCTTGTATTTCTCTTCTTCATATATGCAAATACGTTCTTCATTATTTAGTGATGCTTCCCGCAATAACTCAACAAGCTCAAACATGTCATTTTTATCTGAAAGCAACTGTGAGAAATTACCTTTGATTGTGGACATTGCTTTCTGGATATTCTCCATGGCTTCAAAGGAAGATTGGTCTTCCATTAAAGAAGCTTCCCAACACATATTTGACACTGAAGCATGAGTGTCATGGATAATTTTCAGGGCCTCTTGGATCTTCTGTTCATCCATCTTCAATGACCCTGCAAGAAGATGAGGTTCTTGTAGATGTTCCTCCTCTTCATTTTCCATCACCAGATCAATTTCATGCAGTGCACTCGAGGTTTTGAAATCTGATCCATATGTTGTTTCTGAAATATATTCATATTTTAAGTGCTCAACAACATAATTTGGGCTGCAACTTAAGTGCTCATTCATCCTTGGTGCACCAGAAAGATATTCCCTCAAAGTTTCATCCTTCATATTGCATTCATTTTTTACACCTGAATTTTGAACCTCGTCACTAGGGGGTTCAACCATTCTGAACTCTTCACTGGAAGTGGCTGCCATATCAGACTTAAAAAATGACACATAGAAATCAGAATTTAATAAATTTCCATGTGTTATGTTCTCCTCCTTATGTGGTGGAATTATGATGGCTTGTTCACCCACACATTTCTCTGCTTCACACCCTACTAAGATCTGCTCAATTTTTGCTCCCTTGTGAGGCTCAAGGGGTGACTGTAAATATGAATTGTGTTTCTCTTTTGGATCAGATCCAAAATATATCTCACCATCATCAATCTTCCCCATCTCTTCTGCACTCATCTTGAAATCAACCACAAAGAAATTTGGAGTCATTTCACCTTCCACGTTACCAACAACTAGATGTTGGACTGTTAGATCTTTAGTTGTGCATGGATATTCTCCATCTCCTTCTGATGAAGGATTTGGTGACTCATCATCCTCATGGATTCTGCAAATAGGCTGATCTCTCTTTGGGGAAAACCCAAATAATCTCTCAAAGAAACCACATACAGATGGCTCTAATGAATCTTCACTTTTTGTCCTCTTTTCTTTTCCTTTACTTTGAGAGGTGGAACAACTTAGTTCCTTTCTCAATCGATTATTGGTATTCAAAGAACCTACATGTGTTAATGTTTTTGAAAACATAGACTGTCCATATTTATTTCCTTCATGCTGAGAGACACTATTACTCCCTTTTCCATGTTTTCTTGCCAACTGCTTGGCAAGGAATTCTCTAGTCTCTTGATCTGACTTAATGATGCTTTGCGATACATATTTCATCCCTTTCAACGTTTTTTGCATCAAAATTCTTAAATATTCTTGATCATCCATTTTTTAATGCTCTTCTTCATACAACTCAAATTCTAAATCTCCCATGAATGGAACTAATTCAACAACTGCAACTTGAAGATATTACTGAGCTACTTTTCCACTGAGAGTTACTTTCCACAGGATGAGCCAAGGAAAGTGATCTGATACCAATGTAATGTCCCAAGTCTGGTGTATAGACCTGAACACTCTTCAATTTTGTAAATTATATTAAAATTTCTGAACTTGAATTAATTTACACAATGACTTCCCGGACTGGGCAAATAAGGGGTTTATTCTGGGAAATTTTGCAGGCAAAAGGAGTGAGCAGTGGGAAGCAACAAAAGACAATAAAACATTGAATTCCATATCCCCTATCACATTTATATTTTGTTCCATTTAGCTTTCAGTATCCGCTCCACGGAAACCTACTACCACGCTTCTGGGTAGCCAAATCGTGAAACTAAGGAGGGTAGTTCGATCTGTTTTAACCAAGGGCTTATGGAAAATTGAAAAGGGTTGTTATAGCCTTAATATAGAATAAATAAAGTTTTTATATAGTTTTCAAATATTCTGGAAGGTTCTGAGAAGTTTTGGATGAATTTGGGGTTTACGGCAGTTTTGGCCAAGGAAAACCCTACGTAGAGGAGGATCCAAAAAGGTGGTACATACTCAAATAAAAATAGTTCTGGAGTTTTACATGGGAATGTGGGCCTATTAGTGACCCACAGGAACTAACAGAGATCATTTTTAGTTTATAGAACTCATTTTATATCAGATTTAACAAAACTAGTCACTAAAAGCTAGTAATCTAGCTAGGGTCTAAAGAAAGTAGTTAAATCAAGTGAAATCGATTTCTGTAAAACATGAGAATTATAACAGAATTAAATATAAGTTATCTAAACATGTAAAATCACTTAAATAAGTTCCCCAGCATGACATATTCCTTATAGAACTCATATTTGTTCATTTTCCCCCATACATTGATAAAGTAGGCCCTTTTAGGGAAAACTGAGACAAGATTCTTTATGGGTATGGAAACTTTGAACTGATAACTATAATTTGCAGAATATTATGAACCCACATAACATAAATTACATCATGGACTGACCATTACAAGGATGCTCCAAAAATGAGGGGCAAGAGGCCCGAATCATGACCAGCAAGGGGCTGTGAGCATTGGTGAAGCATGAGATTCAATGAAGCTTGACCTGAACTTGATGGAGGCTGTAAATAACTCTTATTATCCTTCAATTTCTGCAATATATCACTCCACACCTGCAATGGAAGAGAAGGGGATAGAAGGAGAAAGGAATGGAAGGCTGGGGCTCATCTCCCAGTAGTCTGAGGCACAACACTCACAAGTAATGCTCACATAAGCATTCAGAAATCAAATCATTAACCAAACTGAAGCAATGGGTTCAAATTTATCTTTTATAGACTTATGGATGACCTGCTTAGTAAGTTGAGGCCAATGGTGACCTATGAGAGCAAGTCAACCCCATGGGTGACCTAACCCTAGCCACAAAAGTGCCCCCTTTGGGAAATTAGGCAAGTAGGACCATATGGAATTGTTTCTAATTCCAAATCATCCTCCACAATTAGAAACTGCACCCTCCCTTAGTCAAAATATGCCTCTTTTGAGTTATGACAACTTTCTGCTTTTCCTGGCTCATAAGGAAACTCTTTCTTTCCTTAAAAAACTTTCCTTCTTTTACCTCTTTATGATTTTTTTGATTTTAGGAAACTTCCCTTTATTCTCTTGCTTTCTTTTGTCATGGAATTTCTTATTTTTACCAAGGAAAGTTGACTAGCTTTCCCCAATGCACCCTCCTGACATGGCAGCCTTAATTCCACATCATTATTGTGCATAATAAATAAAATTAAATACATGCCTTAGAACAATTATTAGTAAAAATTTATCCTAGGAGGAATAATTAATAACAACTTCAGCCCCTAGGAACTTAGCATGGTCAACAATTTTAATGGTGAATTTGAGGGAACATCACATGTGGATGAAGGATGTCGATGTTGGGGTTGTCACTCACACTGGTGCGATAACTAGAGATGATGGAACACAGCTACAAGTTCAACTCGCTGGTAAGAAGAAGGTCACATTTGATATTGTGATAGAGAAAGATACCTTCTTTGACGTAAAGAATGAAATCGGAATAAATCGGGGTAAGTTACCAATTGTTGATATGCCATTTTCTTTCAATCCATCTGTAGAGGGAGGACCATCACAGCAGTATGGTACCCTATGTAAGTTCTTTGAGAGCTATCTGTCGCTGGCGAGGGACTCAAATGCCCTTGTTGAGCTCGAGGCATTATTACACCTCCTTGATAAGACAGTGAAGGATTCCACTGTGAATTCCTTACAAAAAAGGAAGACCGACAAGGAGATGAGGATGAATGTCCAGATTGGGGATTATGAGGTTGACTTGGTCATTTTGGACCTTGGATCAGATGTAAACATCCTAATAAAGCAAACCTGGAAATTGATGGGGAAGCCAACATTGGGATGGTCATCGGTATAGCTATGTTTAGCAAACCAGAAGAAGGTTCAACGCATTGGTCATGTTTCAAACTTGGTTGTCGACATTGAACGTATGAAAACATGTGCTGACTTAGATGTAATAGAAGTTGTAGGAGATGGTGGTTCCTATCCTGCGCTGCTAGGAATTGGATGGGATAATGATGGCATGGCAGTTATCAACTTCAAAAAATGTGTTATGACATTTGAAAACCAAGATGTCATAGTCATTGCTCGTATGGACCCTCAGGAAGGACGACGATATATCGAACTGATAAAGGAGGAAGTCGAGAGAAGTTGGGATCACTCTTATAACAAATTTGAGGACTATATCCACCCTACTATCAATGGAGAACTTAGATGCCGTAGCACAAGTTTTGGGTCCTTCGACTCTGATGATGCTCTAGAAAATTGGCAGAATCGCTTGCATGAGGTATCATTCAGAGAATGAGGGTTGATTACACAGTCTCTCCGACATGTTGCGACTGAGATTGTCAAGTTACCCATTTACAATTGACTGCTAGGACTATCTGAGTTCTTCCAAGAATTTGAAGAAAAGGTGTTTGCACCGCAAAGGATAATGGATCTGTATGTAGCACTGAAGGCTACTCCGGCTCGATGGTGGGCGACACACAAGAAGAGGATCCATGACTGGAAGCAGTGCCGCATGTTGATGATGGTCCGCTTTGGCAATATAGAGGTCTCTCATGCTGGGAGATATGATGGATGAAATGACCCCGCCCATCATTTGATTGAATTTCAAACATTATGGACATCATGACCCAGGGATGAGTGGGTTCATGCTTTTTTTCACACTCTAGAAGAGATGCCACGATCCTGGTATGTGGCAGCAGAATTGCATAGAACCATTACCACTTGGGAGGAGTTGTCAGTTTGCTTTGTGCAAACATTTAGCTCCAAGGATTCCAACCCTGAGGTATGTAACACTTTACACATTATCCACGACGTAGTACTGAAATTCATCCCTGTTGCATACCCTGTTGATCCTCATGTGCATTGCTCTATCCAATCCATGATGACGTGCTACAACTTGTTTGGGGAACCTGAAGATGATGACGGGCTGTGAAATGTTAATATTCCATAGTACGAAGGAAGCTGTGGTGTTGCAACTCCAAACATACCAATAGACTCGATGAACCAGCCGTTAAGGATCCAAAAAGTTAACATTTGGTCGACAGAAGATCCGAAATTTGCTAACGTCGGAGACTATTGGGGCGAAGAGACAATGGCGAAAGTCACCGATCTATTGCATGAATTTTGTGACCTTTTTCCAATGTGATTCTCAGAAATGAAGGGGATACTCGGTGATTTATGGGAAATGAATATTCCACTCAAGAGAGATGCAAAACCAGTTCGCCAAAGTCCATATAGATTGGACCCGCGATATAAGGATCACGTAAAATCCGAGATCGATAGGATGCTTGACGCCAGGATCATTGAACCTGTGAAAGAATTAATGTGGATAATCCCGATGGTGATCCAATATAAGAAGAGTAGCGAAATCCACATTTGTGTCGATCTGAGAAAGTTGAATGATGCATGTGTACACGATCTGTTCTCAACCCCATTCACAGATGAAGTCCTAGAAGGCATAGGCGGCCAGGAAGTATATTCATTCACAGATGGATTTTTGGGATACCACTAGATCTGGATTGTGAAGGAGGATCACCATAAGACCACATTTGTTACTGACTGGGGATGTTTCCAATATACCGTCATGCCATTTGGGTTGAAGAATGCACCTGATGTATTCTCCCGCGTAGTTGTTGTTGTATTCAAATATTTTATTCTGAAATTCCTGTAGGTATATATGGATGACTAGACCATCTATGGCCTAGTTAAGGACCATCTCAAAAATATGTGATTGATGCTAGAATGGTGTAGGAAGCATCAGATTGCATTGAATTTCAAAAAATGTATTTTCTGTGCACCCTTTGGCATACTACTTGCGCACATTGTATGAAAAGACGGTTTGTTGCTTGATCTGGAAACGATTGCGCTAATCCTTAGTTTACCACCACCAATGAATGTAAAGGTGCTCCAAGAAACACTGGGAAATATGGGATACTATCACAAGTTTATCAGAGGATACGCTGTGATTACTATGCCCATGGAAAAGCTGCTAAAAAAAGATGTTCCATTTGAATGGACTCCGGAATGTAAAGGAAGGTTCAACACCCAGAAGGCCAAGATGGCCTCTACACAAATACTAGTTTTCCTTGATTGGAATAAATAATTCCATGTGCATGTTGATTCTTCTTCTACTGTGATAGAGGTTTTTCTTGCGGAATGAGGTGAAGGTGACTTGGACCATCCGATAGTATATGCTAGTAGAAAGTTATCATTTTCCAAATGAAATTATACCACAATCGAAAGGGAAGTCCTGGTGATGGTTTATGCTCTGCAAAAGTTTAGGCATATCTATTGGGTGGACACTTCAATATGTTCACTGATCATTCTACTTTGCAATACCTAGTCAATAAGCTTGCGTTGTGAGGGAAAATTTGTAGGTGGTTGCTTTTGTTCCAAGAGTTTGATTTTGAAATAGTAGTAAAGCCTGGATGGTTGAATGCTAGCCTGAATCATCTGTCACGCATTGAGAATGGTGAAGAACCAACCAATATTGATGATGGCTTTCCAGATGTGCAATTGTTCCAAATTGAATTTGCATATGATCACTATGCACCAATTGTTTAGTTTTTGTCTACTGGTGTCGCCCTAGCAGACATGTCGATTAGCCAAAAGAAGCAGTTGGTCTTAAAATCCTCTAATTTTCAACTAATTGCTGGGCAACTATATAAACTTGGACCGGATGAAATATTGCGACAGTGCATCTTACTGCATGAGCAGGGTCCCATTATAGAAGAAGCGGATGTTGGAATCGTGGGAGGTCACTATGGAGGCCGTGATACTGCACGAAAAGTGTTGCATGCTGGGATATGGTGGCCCACGTTGCATAATGATGCCACAAACTATGCGAGGAGCTGTGATGTATGCCAACGGTTTGGTAAACCATCACGGAGGGATGAGATGTCGTTGGTGCCACAGGTGACACTGCAACCATTTGATAAATGGGTTGTTGACTTTGTGGGTCCTATCAATCCGCTAGGTAAGCGCACTAAATCTGTCTATGTTATTACTGCAACTGACTACCTGACTCAGTGGGCGGAGGCTACGCCAGTCATTGATTGTACCACTGCGACGACAGCCCCATTTATCTTTGAGAACATTGTGACATGATTTGGGTGTCCTAGAATCATGATGAGTGACCAGGAAAGTCACTTTGTCAACTAGATCGTAAAAGCGCTAATTGAAGAGCTCCAAATACAACATAAGAAGAGTACACCTTACCATCCGTAGGAAAATGGTACCGTTGAGGCCTTTAACAAAATTTTGGAGACAACGCTAACCAAGGTATGTAACATTAACCGCGATGATTATGATTTAAAAATTCCAGTAGTTCTCTGGGCCTATCACACTACTTGCAAACGGCTAACAGGTCAGACACCATTTAAGTTGGTTTATGGGAAATAGGCAGTCATGCCTATGGAGTATATCGTTCCCATCTTGCACATTGCCACAACAACGGGTATGGATGATGCAGTGGCATTAGAAGAATGTGTTGCATAGTTGATTCATATTGAAGAAGATCGTTTCATTGGAGGCTTCCACCAACAGGTTGTGAAGGATCGACAGAAGGCATGGCATGCTCGCCATATTAAGTATAAACAGTTTGCGACAGGAGATTTGGTGCCGTTATATGATAGTAATTTTATCAAGCATCCGCGTAAGTTACAAACACACTGGTTAGGTCCCTATCATGTTCAGTCCTCTATGGTATGACTCTGAATGACCATATGAGAGTTTTGAATGCTACTCTTCTATACTAGGATTTTCCCAAGTCTCCAGATCCATGCTTCCCTCTATGGAAGTATAGTAGATTGGACTTCCACAGATTTCTAAATAGACACTCCCCTTGTTGGATACAGCATATATAGGATTCTTAATAAGATATCCACAAAAATCCCAATAGTCATCACCACCGTCTATGTTAGATTTGATGGATTCCCCATTGTTGATATCAAGTTCCAGTATCAAGTTCTCTTTGTCTTCATTACTGATACTGATATATATCTCAGACTGATCATATGGATAAACTGCATGCTCCTTTTCCATATCAAAGTTTCCCAAGGCCACATGGTCCATGCTCTCTCCTTTAGATATGCCATAGATAGGAGAATCAACAAAACCATTAAAATTTTGTGGTTCATTATTTTCCTCTTTATTTGTCATAGACTGGATTTTCCATGAATGTCCAGGACTCCTCATCAACATCTTTGTCAGAGAGAAGGGAGTTGTCGTCACTTGTATCATGCTCCAAGTTATACTTGTCCTCGTTTTCATACTCATCTTCTTCAGAGAAAAGGTCACAAGCCAGTAAAGCTTCTAGATTGTCATCATTATATGGAGAACACGTAGGAGTCCCATCATGCACATTACGGTTTTCATCATAAGTTTCACTATAAAATTTTGCAATGGTTTCATCCTTAGGTTTGTACTGTTTAGCTGGTGACAAAGTGTAGGCCTGGCCTACCATGTATACATGATTAGGCTCGCTTGAAGTTGTTTCCTGACTACTAACCTCGGGAAGTCCATGTTCCATGACTTGATTTGCAACATAACAAGTGCTTTCTTGGTGGAATTGTTCATAGGGTCTACACCATGGAATTACTTCTTCTACCATGTTAGCTGAGTCTAACTAGTTTGGAATCCTAGGCTCTTACTGAGGAAATTTATTTTGATACATCTGATTCTGCTTGGGATGAAAGTTCCTAGGTCCATTATTCCTTTCCATTGTGATTATTCTATTTTGCATATGATTCAATTGTGTAGAATGATTGCCCATTAGTTGGTTTTGGCTAGTAACCAACCTTTTTATCATGTCCGTCACCTTTTCCATGGGATCTTTGGAAGTTCCCTTTTATTCTGATTCAACGGCTTTACCCTTATCTTTGTTGTAGGAAGTGTTTCCCCTAGTGTAACCTAGAATGTTAGACTTTCCTAAAGATTGCATATTCTTTTCTATTTTCTCGGCCAATTCTAGGCAGTTTTTAGATCGGCTAATTCTTTATCTCTCAACTAGTACCTTAAGTCACTGGTGAAGGATTCAATGTAGGATATGAGGATAGAGGCATTTTTTGGCTTGATGTATCTAGGAAGGTCCACAACCACATGCCTGAATTTAGTGTTAAATTCATCCATGGTTTCATTCTCCATCTTCTTTATGCTATAAAAGGCAGCAAGCAGATGTCTTGGTTCCTTCTTTTCTCCCCACTTCTTCCTAAAACCGCCTTGGAATTTGCTAAGAGTTTTATATCAATCATCATCTAGGTCGAGGTGCCACTCTTCATCATCATCTTCTAATGATAAATCAAAGAGCTTCATTTTGACATCGTCATGTTCATGGGCAACATCATTGCAATAACTGACATGGTGCTTTTCAAACTTTTGAAGGTGATACTTAGCAGTGATGGCATTATTGCCCTAAAATATGGGGAGCTTCTTGATAGCATCTTTTGTAATGGAATGGGAAGAACCTGCTATCTGAGAAAATTCAAGGGGTTTGAATAATTCCATCATTTCTTGAGATTGGTGAACATGACTCTCTACAAATAAGTGATGGATATCTGAGAGGGATTGGTCTCCAAAATTTTCAAGGTTTCTATGAGAAGTCTGCCTATTCAATCTCTCCCTAATAAAAATTTTAGGATCAAGGAGAGGATTAAATAATTGATGGCGGTTTCGTCGGGTAGAAATTCTTGGAGGGATGTTAGACAGTGGAGTCGCCAGATGGATCAAGTTTTAATTTTTATGTTTTTTAAAGACAAGATCAATCAATTTTTTTTATCTTTTTAGTTGTTTTAGAAAAAATTTAAGCTAATTCATACTCAGGAATAAAAATATTTATCCCCGACAATGGCGCCAAAAAGACAATGCGAAAAACAACAACAAAGGCACAAATCACCCCAGGGGGAATGGGGAGTGGGCTCGAAAGAGCCTATTCGGAAATTTTTTTTATTATTTGCTGTTACAATATCAGTAAAATTATCTGACTCCTCTTACTTATTATATAGGATGAAACCAAGGCTTTACAAATTTCCCAAAATTTTAAAACTATGGTCAAAAGGGAGACCCCTGAGGGGATTTGAACGATCCCAAAGCCACTTTCGAACATGAAATTTTCTTCCTTCTGTTATGCATGCTAAAAGAAAGCAAGTATATTAGAATTAAATATGCCCAAAATCACTTTGGAAGTACCTTTGGGTCAGCCTACTTTAAACCAAACAAAACTAAGCTAAAACTAGCTAAAACGGTGAAAAAAGAACCAAGGAAAGCAAGCTTTCCATGGGATCTTGGATTTCTGTTTGGGAAGCCAATGAAATATGCACTGATTGCTGGATTTAATCTTTTTTAAGACAGAAATAGAAATCTAAAGCATGCAACCTACGGATTCTCTTTAAATTGCCATGCAAAACGGACGATTTCCCTAAACTACATCTAGAATGCTTTATCAAAACGTTTTTAGGAATGAGATCTAGTCTATGAGCCTTGAAACAACAGATCTATGTAACTTTTAATTTAATATAACAGATCCAAATGATATCAAATCTTTTGAACACAATAACCAGGTAAGAAAATTGATTTTTTTGAAGGAGGAAGAGAGAGAAAAAGTGTTGCAAGCCTGACAATGTTGGGCTTTGGAGTTTGCTTTGGTGGAACACTAAGGGACTGTGTCCTATAGAAGATCTTGAATATGAGTAATATTAAAACCAGATCAACCCCTTCTATAAGTGAGATCACCTGTAACTTAGAAATCCTTGCACAAACAGATGGTTAAAACATAGGTACTGCTGGAAGAGATAATTGGAAAGCATGCAATTAAACTTAAAATACATGCAACTCCAATAGATCTAAAACAAGCAAACAGTAAGAGAATAAATCAAACTAGAATAAACTCTTACCCTAACAGGAGGGAGCTCTCTCCTTTAAGGCCAACAATTAACTAGCAAAGGCAAAGATACATAACACATATTATACCTCATAAGCATTTGACAATCACCATCCACACATGATAAGCATTACACCACAGATCTTTCCTTCAAAGCTTCTTTATTCCAGAATAGTAAACAATAACAATAGTACAATAGCAACAACACCTCAATCCCATTTCTAACTAGCTTGGAAGAGGTAATATGTGCTTTATTTATAGCAAAAATAGGAGATCTAGCCTGGGGGGGCACAAATGCCAAGCCGATGAGACCGATTTCAATCAAATCGGAGAAAATCCCAATGATTTAGGATTTGGGGTTTTCTCCATTATTTAATTTATTTATTAATTAAATAATCAATATTTGATTTTTAGGGATTGTTTACCTGAGTGATGGACAAATCACTCAAAACATAGAAAAAGTGGGTCTATGGGTTTACATGGTGCTCTTAGCTTGAAAATGAGCACCCCATGACTGAAATTGACTTCTAAGCCCACTTTTATTACAAGACCAATTTTTCCATTTAAACTATTAAAAAATAGCCTAAGTTTTGGAAAAATTAAAACTTAAAAAAAACTTTAAAAATTAAAAAAATTAAAACCTAGGGGGACTTAGACATGTTCATATGACTCGACCATCATGCCTAGCATGTTTATACATTGACACATAGACTCTAATAACCTCAATAGGCCTAAATTCCAAGCCAACCACCCCAACTTTGGAGGCATTGAGTGAAAAATTCAGAAATTATCAGTCGTTTATTCAACAACCAATAATAACCAAGGGAAAAAACACCCTGGGCTGATCAGATTGAAAAATAAAGTCTAAGAGACCGAGTTTTTTACAGACACTATCATGCTAGAACATCTTATTACAACTCCCCCATGTGGTATGAACATGTGATATAGTACAACAAGCACTTCCCATAAGCACTTCTGAAGGTCTTCTGAAGTTCGAAGAAATCATCTTTGTCCGTTTCACCAGGCTCACTTGATAAAAAACCACTAAGTACAACTTAGGTGGTAACATTACTGTGGTGTATTACCTAAATAGATGGGATGAAGAAATGCCAATAAAGGTTTGCACTGCTACGATTTCTACCAAATTTATGCTTGGCAATGTTGTCACTAGATATGGATACCTGAAGATTTTGATAAGTGACCAGGGAACAAACGTTTTTAATCAAATGGTTGAATAAATAACTGAATAATTCCAGATCCAACATAGGAAGACAACAATATATCACCCATAAGCGAATGGTGCTATCGAAGCATTCAACAAGATCCTAAAGAATGCATTGATAATGATTTGCAATGTTTAGAAAGATGAATCAGACCAGAAAAATTATGCAGTACTCTTGGAATATCGCATGACCGATAAAAAGTTGACACAATGAACTCCATTCTAGCTAGTGTATGGACAAGAGATTGTTATGCTAATGTAATATATTGTACTTATTTTAAGGATTGTTGCAATCACTGAAATCAATTATAATGGTGCTATTGAAGAAAGATTGATGCAACTTGTGCAGTTGGAGGAAGAACGTTTTGTCGCAGGTTATCACCAAAATGTTGAGAAGGAATGACAGAAAGTATGGCAAGACTAGCACATTAAGAATAAAAAATTTCAGGTCATAGGACTTGTCTCCTCTCTGATAGTAAGTTCTTAAGGAATCATGGCAAGCTGAAAACACATTTCTTGGGGCCTTATGTTATCATTCAAATCATTGAGAAAGGAACAATACAACTAAAAGAAATAAATGGAGAACCTTTCAAAGGATTGGTGAGTGGAAGTAGGATAAATCCTTACCAAGATAACCACGGCTTGGTAGACTTTAAAAAGAATAAAAATAGAAATAAATGAGAAGGAAGACAAAAGAAAACAACAAAAATATGCATATTTATGAATGTTTATGTTTTGTGTTGCAGGAAATGTGTGAGTTGAGAAAAAAGAAAAGTGTTTGTAGACTAGTTGTCTATAATAGAATAAAAATAGTGGTGCACACTCTTCGTCTATTCCAAGGAAAGAAGTTTTTCCAAGGCTAAATAATTGTCATAGGAAGAAACATGTTATTGCAATTTAGGAAATTTGGTCGCAAGAAGACAACTATCCATAGTTGAATTAAGGAAGTGGGAGATTTCAGCAACGTACTTTTTGGTCATTTCGTCATTATTACACAATAAATAACATTGAAGTGACAAAAAGAGTGATGATTGAGTGGCAATGTCCATGTAATGATTCGAATGATTTCCAATTTATTGCTCGATAAATACTAGTTGAACGGGTAAATGCTTATCATCTTTGCGCTGCAGTTTTATTCATTCTGTTGGAACTCAACCGAGTAAATTGGACTATCTGCAACTCAGAGATCTGAGCTGATTTTTCACAAAGTATGGTCATATATTTTTCCAATAAAATCACTACTGCACAATCCGATGTCGATACACCTTCATCGACGCCCATTATGGAAGACACTAGCACATATGTTCCACCATGAACCATGGTTGTCAAAAAGGTTGAACAAATACCATTAATCCCTGAAGGGAGGTTACGAATAGACCCACTGGGAACGTTGAAGGGGAAATGGTCTAGTAGCCGCAAGAAAGAAACAACACCACCACCAAAAGTTAAATAACCAGGAACCGCGAGCATGCTTCCATATAATGTTCCGTCGAGACCATTTGATGAACCTAAGATTCAAATCGCTAAGAATGCAAGGTACCCATTGGTAGCACTGACTATACCAAAAGGAGTTTGAATAACAAAAAACATACTTCCAAATATAAATAGTATGACCTTTGTCAACATGATCTAAGGAAGTTTCCGGAGTTCGTAATGGACAAATACATGATTGTTTTCCGCGATATAGAGGATGAACCTACCCACTTAGTTCCAATGGATGGGAAAGAGGACTAGATAAAGTTGGTACGTTGTCACTTATGCACATGTTGCATTTTGGTCATAGCATAGAGATGAATGTATGTGTTAAACAATTGTTGGTATCATTCGATGGTGGATTTTTATGGATTGACCGAAAGAGTTTTGTTGTTGTCGATCTTATAGCACCGATTATAGGACTCCCACTTGCACACATTGACTCAACATCATTTTTTTCTCGAAAGGTATAAGACACCTTATTCATGAATAAGCTAAGAGAAAAGTATGACTTGACCAGAGACACTAGAGGATTTTCCATTTCCTCTATCAATGACTACATTATCCGGTTCGCAGCTAAAGTTCTGTGTATCAATATACTTAGGAAGATGTGACCGAACTAGTGCATCGTGAGGACAATTGTGGTAGTAGAATTATGTGCAGTAGGTGATCAACTCAGTTGGTTGCAATATCTACTAAATGAACTATTAGCAGATGCATAGGAGGCACCGAAGAAAGGTAACACATTTCATTACTCATGGCTACTTGTTTTTATTTTGTTTGTTGCATCAGTAGAACCAAAAAACTACCAAGGGGTCGATGTGCTTATTTTGTGTTGAGGATATCGATACCAAAATCTATTGTTCAAAAAATATTTGAAGCAGAGGAAAAAATACAATAATGTAGAGTTATTTTTGCAAGAAGAGGCCCTACGACATCATGCAATATATCATGCTAGAATTAGCACATCGGTCATTACACAGTTCAGAAACATTATCAAATTTTCGGTTGGGGACCATAATATTTCTTTGTAGCCAAGACAAAACCAACAGTTCCAATGGATTGCAACATAGTATCATCTCTCAATTACAGAAATTAATGTCATTATTCAAGATTGGGAGGAATAATGGAGAGTTCCTTTAGCATATGACCAGTTATCTGTAGGAAACAAGGTTTAACAAGAAAAACCACTAATACAGAAGGATGGGGACTAGGGAGAGAACCCACCATATGACAAACCCAGAGGAGAACCCAAAAGAAAACCTAGAAAATACCCACAATCAGTTAAGCACAAATCCATCAGACCTAGTAGTACGGAAAAATAGGAAGTAGATAGAGAATTCTGTGAGGTGTCACTGAAGAAGAGGAAAGACGATAAATCAGATAGAGATGTCTCCCTTACCAACATTGATTATACACTATTGATGCATACAATGACCAAGGTTTCCAATCAATGCCTCAATAACATAGATGAGCAGAAAACAAAGCTAACCAACAATGTGACAAATTTATTACAAACGTTATGTAAGGTAGTGAAACAAGTAAGAATGGTGGTTGACTACATGCCACAATTTCCCGAGGCATAGGAATTATATGGCTCATTGAAGGAGAGACCTAGTGATGTATTGACACCCATCTCACCAATAAAATCTCAAGTATTGGGTGAATGAATCGACTTGGGGACAATAGAGTTGAATTCCATGGTAAGAAACACGGGCCATTTCACCATAAATTTCTCTGCAATACCAATGTATGAAGTGTATGCCATTTAGAAAGAAACAATGGAAGAAATGAAGCTCAAAGAAGGTGCATTGGTCAAGCATGTTAGAGCATCAAACAAGACTATTCATAATATGAACAAAACAGTCTGTCAACACCTGTGCAAAATTTTGAAGTTTTTTGCATAGGAATCAGTGCTAATTCCACCTGAAAAGGTCTAGATCAGAAAAAGAAGGGATAAGGTAAAAAAAATTCATGTTATATGACCTCAGTACATGCTGATCAGGTTCTGAAGGATCCATCCCTTGTCAAGAGTAAAGAAAACAGTAAAAATTCCTTAGGCATGACCTCGAAAATATGCGTAAGTAAGAAACATCGGATCAAGGTTAAAGGTTACAGCAATGGATGACCTAGATGCACAGTGGAGAATATCAAAGGCCAAAAATCATTTC
This sequence comes from Pseudotsuga menziesii, assembly GCA_001517045.1. Lineage (NCBI taxonomy): Eukaryota > Viridiplantae > Streptophyta > Pinopsida > Pinales > Pinaceae > Pseudotsuga > Pseudotsuga menziesii. Next base: position 211,885 of record LPNX010246194.1, read on the forward strand.
CACCAAGGAAAAATCAGGAGCAGAAAGGGAAGGGGCCATTTTCGGTTGTGGAGAGTGATAAATTTGACTTTCGCTTTCTGCAATTCGATGATTTGACGGCCCAAAATGTTTTCTCCCAAGATCAATGATCCAAAAAATGGAGAAAGCTAAAAAGGCGAGGCTTCAGGTTACAAAACTTGGAAAAACCCAAATTCTATTTTCTGTAGTCCAAGATCTATGCTTCAAAGCACTCCCGCCAAATATCAACGGTGTAGAAAGAAAACAGTGGAAATAGAAAATCACAGGAAGAAAAGGTAGAACTGTAGTCACGATGGTTGAAAAACCCACCTTCCACTTTCTACTAAAGGAGGGAGAGGAAATTCGAAAAAGGAAATGTGAAGTCGGAAGAGGATAAGTTTCAGCAAAGAAAGTTGGATGGTTCGGATTCTGTTTTCCGCTAAAGGTGGAAGTGGAAAGGGGGAGGTGCAAAGGGAGAAGCGGAAGAGGTAAATTTTTGTTATGAAAAGTCAGGATTCCTATTCCCATCTTTCGCATCCCATAGCTCAACCCTAGATCGACAGCCCAGAATAAATCTTCCTGAGATCAATGTTGAATATTGATTTCTCCAAGATAACTTGCACACTCAAACTCAAAGAATTCGTTCACATTGGAAAATGTGCCTAAATGATGTGTCCTCTTCCCATTGGATATTTCACTTAGATATTGGGGTCACAAAGATCACTTTATGTAGGGTGATGGTGCATATTTCAATGGTGTATATTTGAGAAGGAATCAGATCAATGGTGGATGTGAATTTCTCAAGCCAAAGGTGCAAGGAGGAAGAAGATCAGTGTACGTGCAAAATGGAGATGAAGCATGGAGAAAATTAATAGCATAGATTTCACCTTGGAGAGTAAAAACGTTAGAGTTACTCTGAAACATCATTTTCAATCAAGAATACCTACATCCCAGATGTCGTATTGCCATTTTTTATCCAGCGTGTCTGTTATCCCATATTTATTGTTTTATGTGCAACTTATGGTGAATCTTCCACCTCAGAAGTTTGTTAGGATTTGAAATGATGATTCAGGATCAATTCCCAATTTTACAATTGAATTCGGTTTTGTTTTGATGTTGATCTCGGGAGCCCAGTACTCTATAAATGTACCCTCAGAAGAGGAAGAAAGGGTTGGAACTTTCATTCAGAAGTATTTCACTCTTGGTTTTTATATCTCTATAAACTTTCTTGGAAGTGTTAATGAGAAATATTCTTTCATGTTTCTAAGATTCATCACGGTGTTCTATATTCAGTTTGTGTTTCTTGTTTGCTTCATTTTCATCTGTGTAAATTTATGTTAATGCTTTCTAGTTGTATTTGAGGAATTCATTTCATTAAGTGATCCTCACATAATATATTGCATTTGTGATGTGTTATGATGGCTGGTATGGGATTCGCCCTCTATTAGGTTCTATGTATCGTTTACTATCCTTTATTGTTGTTGCTGTTAAAGGTGGTGTAAGAAATTCATCCATAGATAGGTTCCTCTTGCCTCACTAGGATCTTTCTCCTTTCCCCCTACCACCACTTAAAGATATTTGACTGAATATGATACCCACTTTGCCTCTGATTACAAAGGAAAATAGCCACTCATCTTCATTGTAAATACCCTTCATTGATTCAGGTTGTGACTTCATTTCCCAATGGTAATTCTTGTTTGTCTATTTTAACACCATTAAAAATTACAAATAACCTATTACTATCAGATATCTAGCCTTCTGAACGCTTGCTTAAATCCATAAGTATATGTGAATGAGTTTAGAGAGCCCTCTTTGACTGTATAGGATAGAATAAAATCTAAAGAATGGTTGAAATGGTTACCCTTATGAATTCCTACCACAACCATAAGAAAATTATAGGGTGATAACATCTTGGCACTATTTCTAGGGAGTAATCACTATTATCTCCTTGGTAAAATGACATTGTTCTAGTTCTACAACCTAGTCGAGACATTAGTCATAGGAACATACTAGTTGTACATGCTCTGGTGACTCCACACAAATTTTGAAGGTGACTCCACTGGGAAATATTGGTGGCTAGAAGAACCAACACAAGGAGAAATTCTGATGAAAAATAATCCCAAGATATTTTTAATCCAGAGTGTCTGATTCGAAGGGCCAATAGCCTACAAAGGTGAGTTATAACTCTTTGCTTCCCTACTAAAGGTGTTTTTTTCTGTTAATGATATATATGGACATTGTAATGAGGAGTTTGGACTAGCTTTCCCTAGGAATAAATCTGAGTCCAACCTCTCTGAGGTGGTTTCTAATACCTATGCATTTGATTTCCCCTACATTTCCTGGTCACCCCAAGCCTCAAAGCCTCTAGACAGGGATTTCCAACACTTTCCTGACCCAGAGTGCCCTACTCCACGGGGACTTCACTTAGTGAACCTCTCACATAGCACGTGCGATCGTGGGATATTAAAGAATACCCTTAATTTCGAGAGATATTGACCCAAACTCNACATGCCCTACTCTCACTTATGAATTAACCCTATTAAATTCTATTGTCATAAGGCATTCTATTGCTGCATATTTGTCTCCCACTATTTCCAAGCTGAATCAGCCTTCATCTTCCAACCTCACAACCCCTCACATCTCTTAAATTCCTCACATCACACTAATTTTGTCTGTCATACCACCTTATACCCCTCTTGGAAACCCCATTGTAACCCTAGGGATGGCTAGGTATGCTCCTTTAAAGCTCCATGCTTCTCTTCACGACCTCCCCCTGGGATATGGCCAAAGAATAAAATAGTTAAATGGGTAGACAGGATATTCAACTGATGAACACTTGGAGTGGCTTTCCAACAAGACAAATTTGGAGGAGGTATACTATGATGATGTGAAAGTTAGAATATTTTCTCAGTAGCTTGCTAAAGAGTCTAGAATATTGTTCACAAACAATCTAGACCACTCCATCCTAAACTATCAAGCCTTTGAAGATGCCTTCAAGGAAAAATTGGTAGACCAGAAGAACCCTAAGATGTATCTATCCCAATACCACTCCATGAGTAGAAAGGAGAGTGAATCTATCCAATAGATTTATGACATGTTCATGAAGTTATATAATTCCATCCCTCTCTAATTCAAACCCCTTATTGGCTCTTCCCACCTCTGCTATGCTGAAGCCTTCAATAGTGATTTTACCATGTGCTTAAGTGAAAGCAGATCAACCTCCTTGGTCGTTAAAATGAAAGATGCCATAGAGGTGGATGTAAACATGACTGCTATAAGAAATAATAAAAGGGGTAAGGGAAAATGGAGATGAGAAGTGAGAGAATGGAGAAGAGATGGGGGAGAATGGAGAAGGGAGGAAGGAGAAAGAGGAGATAGAAGAAAAAATAAAGAACTTGAAAAACCCTCTACCTCTAGCTCACAAGAGGCCATAATAGACACGATGCTGAGAACCATGGAAAGGATGATGGAAAGACTCTCTGTAGATGGTAGACCTACTCTCGCGGAAAATCAAGAGCAGCAGAATAGGAACCAGAATTCTAGAAGGACACAAATGCTCCAAAACAAGTAGAGAGACCAGCAAAACCCTCCTGATCCACCTCTCAGACCTCCATTTCAAGAAAATTATGTGGATCATGATGGGGAAAATCAAGCTGAATATGAAATACCTTATCTGGACACCAAATCACCCTCCACTTTTCTAACCAAAGAAGAACATGATAATGCTTGTCTTCAAAGGGGAGAGATGCCCGCAAGGGAGACATGACTTCAAAAGGGGATATCAACTTGTTGTCATGGAGGTGTAGAGACAAATTAGTCTAAGGAATAGAGATCTTCTTGGAGTAAAAAATAAAGAGAAAACAAACAAAGCCTCTACAAGAAAGACAAAGAACATTCTACCCCCTAAGGACTCCTCCACCAATGTAGCAGAGCCCAAAGGGAACGAGAGAAAAGAAGATAATCAAAGAATATCAGATTAGGGGAAATCATCCTTCAATCTGGAAGCCCAAATTGCTAAGATAAAAATATGTGTCCCTCTTACTAAATTATTGAAAAAATCTAAATATCATTCCAAAAATTGCCACGGTATTGAAGCCTCCAGGGGAAATATCTATTATATCAGATTCCTTAAATCTTCAGGATGATAATCCCACCTTCCTTTTTGGAACCCGTGTAGAAGAGCATGCCAACGAAGATAGTCCCCCCTTCTATTTTAGTATGAACATTCATAATGCCATCTGACACAATGCCATGTACGATTCAGGAGCCTCCCGCAATCTGATGCTCAGGATAATCATGGAGGAGTTGGGAATGGAAGTGACTAGAACCTACAAAGACCTTTTCTCTTTTGATTCCAGCAAAGTCAGGTGTCTACGACTGATCAAATATCTAGTCGTATCTTTTTCCCAAATCCTTTCCAAAAACCTGGTCATGGATGTAGTTGTAGTTGATATCCCTCCAAATTTTGTGATGTTGTTATCAAGATCCTGGGTACCCAAACTTAAACGTACCCTTCAAATGCATATGTCATATGCCACAATCCCTATATTTGGAGTGCAGAGAAGGCTATTTAGGTAGAAAAAGTTAGCATACATGGTCACCAGCACTCAAAGGCCAAACAACCACCCCATCTATGCATTGGACACTGAGATGAGGTCAATAATTTTATTCATAAAGGGAGACATAAACAGTTGTAGTTCACAAAATGATGCCTTTGTACCCACTCAGGAGGAGCTGGATGGATTATGGGAGGTAATTTTTGATGGAGCAGCATGTCGAGAAGGGGAAAAAGGTGGAGTTTGGATAAGACCCCCAGGAGGGAGAAATTTAAACTACTCCTACATACTTGCCTTTGATTGTACAAATAATGAGGTAGAGTATGAGGGTATGGCATTAGCCATCCAGATCCTGAAGTATTTTTAAGTCCATAAGGTAATGATACATTAATATTTGGAACTGGCGATTAAACAAATGACAGGTGAATATTAGGCTAGACACCCGAGAATAAGAAGTTACATGAATGTGCCCAAGACCTGATAGAATGTTTTGAAGAGTGTAAGTTTAACCTAATCCCCAGGTTACAAAATTATGTAGCTGATTCTTTGGCCACTTCTTCCGTTGTTTTCAAGGTCACCATGCAACCTAGTGGAAGATGTGAGATTGAGGTCAGGAACATGACTTATGTCCTTGATAATGTAAAAAGTTGGCAAGTATTTGAAGATGACAATCAGATCCAGAAGTTCCTCACTCTCACTAGGTAGTTTGATGGATTGCATACTGATGAAGAGAGTGATCCTCTAAAGGATGTTGTCACCACTCGGGGACCCTTGCAAAGTAAGAGTGTTGTTCTCAAGGAAATTCCACAAGATGAGGAGGTTGTTCCTGCTAAATTTTTTTGGAAAGCAGGAATATGTGAAAAAACTCTGTGGCAAGAAAATCCTCCATCTAAAAGGTAACTCTATCTGACGAGGTTTAGTTCCTTTAGAAAATATTTTTTATTCTAACAATGTTTCCAAGGAACCCCAACTGGTCCTAAGTTGTGAAGATGTTGAAGATGTACAAATTAGGATAGATGATCATCCCAAAGTCATAAAAATAGCAAGAACCCTCTCACTGGAAGCCAAAAAAAAACATCTCATTAATGAAAGAATATTCAGATGTGTTTTCTTGGAGCTACAGTGACCTTAAGTCTTATGATACAAGTATAATCCAGCATACCATACCAATCAAGAAGGACGATATGCCTTTCAAGCAGAAGATGAGAAGGATAAACCCCAAGTTGCTACCCATGATAGAAAAAGAAATATAAAATCTATTTGAGGCCAAGATTATTGTGGCCCTCAGATTCTAATGTTGGGAAGTGAATCTGGTCTTGGTCAAGAAGAAGAACGAGGAGATAAGGATATGTATTAATCTCATGAACTTGAATCGAGTGTCTTTGAAGGATCATTACCCACTTCCCAAAATGAAACATATCTTGCAGATAGTAGTGGGTTCACAGAGGATCTCCACTCTGGATGGCTTCTCAGGTTATAACAGCATTGTAGTGCACCTAGAACATCAGGAGAGGACAACTTTCACCACACCTTGGGGTACTTTCATGTATGAAAAGATACCATTCATACTAATGAATGTAGGGCAGAATTTCCAGCGGGCCATGGACATATCCTTCACATACGAAAAGGATAATATCTTGGTCATCTACTTGGATGACATCACTCTCTTCTCACAGTCTGATGTTGAGGAACACGTAGCACACCTGCTGAGGATGTTCAGAAAGTGTACAAATCTCGGAATCTCTTGGAATCCAAAGAAGTCATTCTTTTCCATGAAGGAAGGTAAGTTATTGGGGCACATAATTTCTCAAGAAGGCATCAGGATAGATCCAAAGAGGGTTAAGGTGATCAACAAAATTGAGCTCCCTCGGAATAAAGTCAAGCTTCATTCCTTTCTGGGGAAGGTGAATTTTTTGAGAAGATTTATTGTTTCCTTTTCTGAAATAGTGAAATATATAATGAACATGTTGGGAAAGGACAAAGAAATCAGGTGGACACCTAAAGAAAAAAATATATTTTGAGGATATCAAGAGAGCTATCTCTGAAGCACCTGTGCTTACAAGCCTTGATTTTTCCAAATACTTCCTCATCTTTTCATTTTCCTCAGAGAACATAGTGGCAGTGGTATTGCTACAAAAGAATCATGAGGGACACGAGAATCCCATTGTTTTTTACAACAAGGCCCTGAGAGATGCGCCCCTAAAGTATAATATCCTGGATAAGTAGACGTATGGGCTGGTATAGGCCTTAAAGGATTTCCGAGTGTACATCTTACATTCTCATATCATTTCCCATGTCCCCACCACCACTGTAAAAGATATCCTGACTCAACCAGATCCTGAGGGACAAAGTGGAAAATGGATTCCAGTCCTCATCGAATATGACTTAGAAATCAAGCCCACAAAAATTATCAAAGGCTAGGGACTAGCCAAGCTCATGGAACAATCCAGCTACAATTCTCTCAGTCTACACATGATTGTTGAATTGTTAACAAAAGAGAGAAATCCTCAGGGACAACCAGGTTTCCCAGTAGTTGAGCATTTCTCGTCATCTCCATGGTATAGTGACATAATCTTTGTGTTACAACATCTATAGGCTCCACATGGTATGGACAAGACAAGGGCTAGATTCCTCAAGGGGAAAGCATGTAGGTTTTGCATCTTAGATGGAAAATTGTATTGGAAGGAGCCACGAGGGGTGCTGCTGAACTATGTAGATGAGAAGGAGGAAAAGAGGATCATTAAGGAATTCCATGCAGGAGAATGTGGAAGCCATCATTATTCGAAAGCCAATATAAAAAAAATCACGAGGGCATGGTTTTATTGGCCCACCATCTTCTTTGATACTCATAAGAAACTTGTTTCCTACCACAAATGTCAGATCTTTGAGGGGAGATGGAAGCTATTACCATTTCCTTTGAAACCCATACAGGTTGAAACACCTTTCCAACAATGGGGTATAGATTTCATTGGAGAACTAAATCCATCTTCCTCGGGACAACATAGGTGGATCCTCTCTCTCATTGACTACTTAACTAAATGGATTGAGGCCATCCCCACATGAAAAACTACCGAGACAATGATCATGTAGTTTCTGGAGGAGCATATGTTATCAACCCAAATGGCACTTCTCCGTCCGAGTGCCGACACTTCATATGTCATCACACAAAAGGACATTCATGGATTGAAGGTTACCTAAAACACTATAGATGGGCATGACATGAGATGCATTCACTATCCACCTAGCTTCCCATTTTTACCTTTTTACATGTTGATTGCCATACGTGACTCTTTCCACAGCAACTTGCATACATACGCGACTATCTCCACAGCATATCATGTACTGTACGTGGGTATTGTCATTGCAACCCGCGTACAGATCTGTACGTGGGTTTCCCTTATAGCAACTCATGTGTCATACGTGCGTTGCCAATATCAATACTCGCATATGCCTCCATTCGACATTAAAATTAATAAACACAATTAATGGATATTTGTTAAGTCTTAAACATTAACTATCTTAACTGTCTCAACCTCCTCAACCTTTGAAACTGCTCTATTTTCCTAAGTATAAATAGAGGCCTTGGGGAGGGCAGTGATCAATCATAATTGGAGAGCAAAGTTATGCTAGTGGTATATCTTCATAAGTCTTTGGAGCAACAGAACTCAAAATCCTTTGGTTGTAGAGGAGTCCTTGTTTCAGGCATTGGGTTGTACACTTATCTCATTCACTATTGTTAATAAAGAGAATCCTTATTCCAAATGCATGTTGAATATCTTTCATGTATCATGGTTTGATGAATATTTATGATTAAGAACTCTATATATTTTTTATCTAACTTGTCATATATACATGTATAAGATTGTGTTTGGAGGATTTGCTCTCTGCAGGTGAAGGAGGTGCATCCCTGAAAGCTTTGGAGAGGAGCAGGACGGAAGAAGACAAAGCTTGGATAAACCATCATTAATCAGGTGAGTCCATCATATCTTCCTATTTCCTTTCTGTACTTTAAATTTGATTGTCTGCAAGTTTTAAGAGTATGTTGGTAACTCTAGAACCTCATTTATAAGGGTGTTTATTCCTAAAAAACAACATATCCTCTCAATATTTGGGATTCCCAAGAAGATAATCACCAAAAATTATCCTGCATTCAAGTCTAAGAAGATGGTAGAATTCTACTTCAAATATTAGATACAGTTGGGACATTCCACAGCCTACTTCCCACGGGGAAATGGGCTAGTAGAATCTTCAAATAAGTGCCTCATGAGAATCATCAAGAAGTTGTTGTAGGATAACAAGAAGGCCTCGCATACAAAACTGAATCATGCTTTCTGGCCTGACAGAATCAATGTAAATAAATCTACCGACACCTCATCATTCCAACTGGTATATGATTCTGAGGTAAATTTTCCTAGCTCCCTGTGATTTTCTAGTTGTGAAATTGCTGCAAGAAGAGGAAACTGAAACCCATACAACCCAAAGGAGGATGTATCAGTTGATTGAGTTGCAGAAACAAAGGGAGAAACTATTTGACGAAACACAGAAGATTTAGTAGAAATGAAAGAAATCTTTAACAAGAAGATGAAGCCTGATAATTTCCAGTTGAGAGATGTAATTCTTTGTGGGATGCACCACATGAGGACAAAGGGAAGCATGGTAAGTTTGATCACCTGTGGAAAGGTCCTTAAAATATTTCTTCTTTCAGAGGGAAGAATGCCTACCTATTGGACGAGATGGAGGGGGGTTGAGTATCTGGAGCTCCTGTAAATCAGAGACTCCTCAAGCATTATTTTTTGTAAAGTAAGTCTAGCTCCCATGACATTGTATATACCATTCATTTTTAATATTGCATGAGTGGATAGCTCTATGATAGAATTAAATCTCGAGATGAAGGCATTAAGGTCCCTAAGAAGAGTTGTCATTTGTTTTTTCTTTTTAGGTAAATTTGAAGTTACAAAAGATAGAAATTTTTTTGATGCTTTCAGGAAGGTTTGGGACCATCGTAATGGATCAGACACTTGTTCTACATGGTTCTTTGCTACCTCACAGGGAGGATAGAATCCCCGAGTTGGAGTTGGTGTTGTTGTTAGCACCTATGTTAAATTTTGAAGTTTTCTACATAGGTATCTGTGCTAATTCAACGAGCAAAGGTCTATATCAGCAAAAGAAGGGGAAAGATAAAAAAAACTTTCATGCTATATGACCTGAGTATGCTTAGCAGGTCTCGAAGGATCCATCCCTAGTTGAGAGTAAATAAAAAAGTAAAATATCCTTAGGCACGACCTTGGAAATATGCCTAAGTAAGAAAAATTGAATCAAGGTTAAAATTTGACAGCAATGGACGACCTGGATGCACAGTGGAGAAGATCAAAGGCCAAAAATTGTTTCCTCCAAGGGAAAATTGAGAGAAGAAAGGATGAAAGGGGTGATTTTTGGTTGTGGAGAGTGATAAATCCAACTTCTACTTTCCACAATTCGATGACTCGGCGACCCCAAATGTTTCCACCCAAGATCAATGGTTCAACAAAAGGTGGAAGTGAGAAAGGAAAGGATTTGGGTTACAAAATGTGGAAAAACCAGACTTCCATTTTTTGCAGTCTAAGATCTACGGCACAAATTGTTCCCACCAAAGATCAACATTCAGAAAGAAAATGACGGAAATGAAAAAGTGGAGATGAAAAAGGTAGAAATGAATTCACGAGGGTTGGAAATCTTGCCTTCCTCTTTCTACTAAAGGCGGGAGTGGAAAGGTAGAAGCAGAAATGCAGAGTCAGAAGAGGATAAGCTTCAATGAAGAAAGTTGGATGATACGCGTTCCATTTTTCGCTAAAGGTAGAAGCAAAAGAGGTATATTTTTGTTATGAAGATTCATAATTCCTATTCCCATATTTTGTATCCCATAGCTTGACCCCAGATCGATGACGTAGAATGAATCTTGCCGAGATCAATGGTGGAGATTAATTTCTCCAAGATAACTTGCACACTCAAACTCAGAGAAGCCACGTGCGATGGAAAACATGCCTAAATGATGTGTCATCTTCCCACTAGATATCACGCTCGGAGATTGGGGGCACAAAGATCACTTTATGGAGCGTGATGGTGTTGAAGATTTGAGAAGGAATCAGATCAACGGTGGATGTGAGTTTCGCAAGCCAAAGGTGCAAGGAGGAAGAAGATCGGTGTATGTGCGAAATGGAGATGAAGCATGGAGAAACTCAATGGTGCATATTTATCCTTGGAGAGTAAAACCATTAGAGGTTCTTTGAAACATCATTTTTAATCTAGTGTACCTGCATCTGAGACGAGGCATTGCCATTTTTATCCAGCATGCGTGTTACCCCATATTTCCTATTTTATGTGCAAATCATGGTCACGAATCTCCCACCTCGAGAGTTTGTAAGGATTTGAAATGATGGTTTGAGATCGATTCCCAATTTTGTAACTAAATTCGGCTCCGTTTCAAGGTTGGTCTTGAGAGCCTAGCACTTTATAAATATATCGTCGAAAGAGGAAGGAAGGGTTGGAACTTTCACTCAGAAGACTTCCTCTCTTGGTTTTTATATCTCTGTAAAATTTCTTGGAAGTGTTAATGAGAAATATTCTTCTATGTTTATGAAATTCATCACAGTGTTCTACATTCAGTTTGTGTTTCCTATTTGCTTCATTTTCATATGTGTAAGTTTCTACTAATGCTTTCTAGTTGTATGTGAGGGATTCACTTCATTAAGTGCTCCTCACATCAGATATTTCATTTGTGATGTGTTATGATGATTGTTATGGAATTCATCCTTTGTTAGGTTCTTTGTATCATTTATTATCCTTTATTGTTGTCACTGCTAAAGGTGGCACAAAAAATTCATCCACAAATAGGTCCTTGTTGCTTCATTGGGCTCTTTCTCCTTTCCCCCTACCACCACTTAAATATATTTGACTGAATGTGACACCTCCTTTTCCTCATATTACAAAGGAAAATACCCACTCATCTTCACTGTAATACTCTTGATTGATTCAGGTTGTGACTCCATTTACCAATGGCACTTCCTATTTGTCTATTTTACCACCATTAAAAATTACAAATAACATGTTCCTATCACATATCTAGCCTTATGACTGCTTGCTTAAAGCCATATGTATATGTGAATGAGTTTGTGACATAGAGAGAGCCCTCTCTCACTCTATAGGCAAGAATACATTGTAAAGAATGGTTGAAATGGTTACCCCTATGACTTTCTACCACAAACATAGGAAAATTATAGGAAAATAAAAATTCTAAATATTAAAAAAAATCAATAAAATAAATTTTTTTTTTATGATGGAACATGCTCATGAAACCCATTTTTCTTAGGATGGTACTAGAGGTAAACCGTCATCCTTGATTAAGGGGTGTGCTAGTGAGACCCCTGCATACCGGGTGGGGGTGGGATTTGACCCGATCAACCACTTGAACTAACCCACCCCACAAAATAAATTAAAAATATATATTATAATTAAATATTTAAAAATTGAAATTCTAAATATTAAAAAATTAAATTATTCATTAAAATTATATATTATATTTAACTTAATGACCTAAAGTAAATCACATATTACACATTTAGAAAATATTTATAACAAACTCAATTTTACAAAGCTTTTGATAATACCTTAATTATTTAAAAAAGACCAAACTTTAAACCACTGAACTTAATGACCAACTATAAACCACATATTACGCATTTAGAAAATATTCATAACAAACTCAATTTTACAAAACTTTTGGTAATACATTAATTATTTAAAAAAAACCCAACTTAAAAAAGACCAAACTTTAAACCACTAGTTACATATTTAGAAAATATTTATAACAAACTTAATTTTGCAAAGCTTTTGGTCATACCTTAATTGTTTAAAAAGACCAAATTTAATAATAAACCAAATTTTAGGTAATGCTTTAATTTAAAAATATATTTAGAAAAGTTCAAAAAAATTAGGATATTTAGATTAATTTATAATAATAATAATATAAAGTTTCTTATAAATGCATGGCATGAATATAACAAAAAAAGATTTTTATTAATAGATATTTCTTATTAACAAAAATTAAAATTTATAAATTTTAAATATATATTATTATAAATTTTAATTACTTAAATTCTCCTATTAATACAAAAATTACCTTTATGTGAGGGTATATGCCCCTTTCGAATAATAACTTAGGGTGAGATTACCCAAACTCTTTTCATTAAAAAACCTATATTTACCGAACAAACCGGCAAAGTGCTATAAAAGTCAACACCTTCTCCGATACTTTCGTAAAAAAGAACCAACCTCCTCAAACTAATCTTTCCCGCCCTCTTGCACACTGCTTTCCTATATAATGTGTTCTCTCTTGGTTCCAAGAATCATCTGCTTTTGTTAGTCAAGTTATTCTCTGACGATACTGGAGAAAAGTTTTCTTTCTTCCTGGGTTGAAACAAGAGAAAAGTTATTTTTTTTAATTTCTGGGCAGATTTCTTTTGTTGGAGAACATCTGTATACAGTAAGTCCATTGGTTCTTTGAAACATATCAAACCCTAAACAGTTTGATAGGGTTATAGGCCAGCACCATTGTCTCAGAAAATGAATTCTGTAAACAGTACAAATCTGACTGTCGCCACTTCAGAAGCTTCCATTCTCACTGATCAAGAGGGACAAGAAACCAGCCTTCCGTTTCGTGGGGTCACAAGGTAATTTTTTTCTTACCGACTTGTTTCTTTACTTTCTAGGTTAATGATATTCATGCTTTATATTTTTTTCAATTTCATGGTCGCAGACATAGATGGACGCAGAGATTCGAAGCCCATCTATGGGATGGTAATGGTAGAATCCCGGGGTCTAAGCGAAATGGGAGACAAGGTTCGTTCAAATTTTTTTTATCAAGTTTACCGAGTCCTTTTTTTTAATGGGATATTTTGAATCCCTTCCCACCTTTAGGTCAAATTTTTTTAATGATGTTTACCCAGCCAAATCATTTTAATGGGATATTTTTAATCCCTTTCGCGTTTTCATCTTCGATATATTGTGTTTAATTCGATGGTCTTTCCTATTTTAGTGAAGCTTTCCTGTGATCTATTAGAGGTATGTCTATATTTCGGTATTTAATAGTTCTCGATTTATGCGTCTCTGTCACATGTATCGGCTGGGCTTTCTCATACCGGGTGTAATCTTACAGTATATTTGGGTGAGTAATATTTTCTGTTTTGTCTTTATAGGATCCAAAAATCAACCCTTTTCTTTATGCCACTGAAGTGATATAATTCCATTTACTCTAATTAGGTGGATACGATACCGCGGAAAAGGCAGCGAGATCTTATGATATTGCAGCGATTGCGTACTGGGCTGCTTCTGCAAAAACAAACTTCCCGGTATGACTTATTCCACTGCATTTAGTCCATTGTCGTCCTGCCTCATCACATTCCAACTTTGAAATTCAAAATATTTTGTTTGAAGATTAAGAGCCGTTGTAAGCAGTATTGACAGGGATATTCTTTGCAGCTTACCGATTATGAAGAAGAAATGAGAGAGATCGCAAACATGACTACGAGCGAAGTAGTGGGAGCTCTAAGGAGGTAGCGATCACTTCATTAAACTTTTAAAGTTTGCATTGGATAGTTTCTACGTATAGATGAATAAAACTCCTATGGTTTCTGGTTTTGTCATTTATTTGTTACAGAAAGAGCTCTGCATTCTCTAGAGGCGTGTCCAAGTACCGTGGGGTTACCAGGTTTATTAGAAAACCTTAAAAAGCTATAATTATATTTGTTCCAATCCATTAAATTTTGAATGCAAGATATAATACTCGTATTGATGCTAGAATTCCATGTCGTTTTATACTGATACCGAATTTGATTCTTGCTTTGCAAAGTCTTAAAGGAAAATGGCAAGCGAGAATAGGAAGAGTCGTGGATAACAAAGATATGTATCTGGGAAGTTACGGTAAGCGTTTTATTATTTTCTTAAACCTGTTAGTGTGTCGTAAATTCTTCACTTTGGATTGTTATTTGGAAACATTCGATGAATGACAGCTATGGTACTGGTTTTGACAGAAACCGAAGAAGAGGCAGCTCAAGCTTACGATATTGCTACCATAAAGTACAGAGGGACCAACGCTGTCACTAATTTCGATATCAAGAACTATGACGTCGACAAGATTCAGTCTGCAGAATCATTTCGTCTTACTCGTAAGCGTCTGAAAATCAGAGAGAATTCTACTACTCATCCAAGGCTTGTGCCAGGAATCTCCTCGAATACTGTTAATCCGCAAATAAACGCGAGAAGTTCCAACAATAATCTCTCTGTGGTCGTGGATAAAACTGGAAGTCAAGACCAGCAAACAGCTCTAACTTTATCGCCGCAGTCGGTAAATCGATCTCATAGTTCTCTTATTAAAAATCAGACAATGCCGGCCTCCACCTCAGCTGATGAGATCGTACAAGACAGGCTTCCTCTCCCGAATAATCGAATGCCAAATCCAGCAATGCCATTCAACTCAGCTACTGCAATTGGACACAACAGAGCTCCTCTCCCGAATATTCCTGGTGGTTCGTACTTCATAGATCCCATTACAGGTGGAGCATATTGCATGCCCCAGGTGGTGTTAGTACCTGTTATTGATCCGCATGGAAATGTATTCCACATGCCTGCACCAAATCCATTTCTGCAAAATCTTCATACTCCAATTCCACAGATTGGGAATTTTCATACTCCCCATGATCAAAATGGGAAGTAACGTAGCACCAGAAGTAACTCTCCATCAATTATTGAAATCTTTAAGCAGCTAACTACTTACATAGCAAGTTTTGTTTCATGATAAGAAACCTAGAAAGTTTTTGTCTCATTACCTCTCGTCGTGAATTGTTTGCCATTTAGGATTTATTTAAGAACTGTTTATTGTCGTCTATTGGACGCTCTGAATTGAACTTTCAGGTATTTATTACTGGTATCTCATGTGATGTTCCAGTGGATATTTTGCTCTTGTAAGAGCTGGTTTTATTACTGGTATCTCATGTGAGGTTCCAGTGGATATTTTGCTCATGTAAGAGCTGGTTTTGCTCTCGTAACATTTAACTATTGCTACATTTGACATATATGTGCCATGAGTTTTTTAAACCAACTGTTTTATGGAAGTAATTATGAGTTTATGGTTAGTTTTAATTTTGGGTTTCAAATATTATTTGCAATAGCATGTGTAATTTTATGCTAAAAAAAGCCTGTTTACGTGGCCTAGTTGATTGTTTGTTGCTGCAGTTTGTCAATCATACTAAGTTGTCCATCTATTTATTTGACTGCTCTCAGTCCATGTAGCTTCCTAATTCAAATAACTCATTCCATCGTTTATTTTCCCTAACTCCCTCAGCTTTGGCAAAGCTACGTGAAAAATCGCTCATCTCTTGACTGTTGGAGTCTGCCACATAATTGTCACCACCTGTCGAGCATTGGATCTCATGTTATATTACGTTTGCTCTTGATCTTCATGCCCCTTTCCTACTTGTGAGTCATCTACCTCTAGTATGCAATTAATTGCATTTTTCTATTTGCAATATTATTCATTTTGGCCATGGCATTTTAGGTTTTTATTCACCTGAATTTAATATTGGAACGTGCTTGTTGGCTATCTGATCTATTGCTGGAATGCTACGTAGTGTTTGGTGTTCAATTTACAGTTTTGTAACTTCAGGGGATTTATGAATACCTATGTGATCGCTGATTTTATCTTCCTGTGTATGTTGCTACATTTTCTTGTTCTCTTGCAGATGTTACCTGCTACATTTTCTATCCACATACAATATACTGTTATCTTGTGGATGTTAGCTACAGTATGTCTCCTGTGGTTCGTTGGTAAAATACTGTCGGACCGTAGTGAATATTTTTGCTCAACTTTTTTTTGTTTGGTGAGTAGTTTTGTAATATTAAATTTCGTAGGAGGTAGCTAACTTATTACTTGTATTTTAACGTTTTCTATTGTATGAACGATTTAGTGGTTTTCTATTCTTTGTATTTTTAATGTTTTCTATCTAGTGTTATTCTTGTGAATCTATAGTATTTTTAAGGTTTTCTATTACATATATATAGTTAGTGGCTTTCTATTGTTTGTGTTTTTAATGTTTTCAATCTAGTGTTATTTTTGTGAACCTAGTATTTTTAGGGTTTTCTATTACATATATATAGTTCTTTTTTGTGTCCAACTTAATTTTTATGATAAATTAGTTGACCTTTGTTATTTTTATAGGTATCTTTATTTGAATTTGAGGTGGACTAAGGCCTATGCTTTTTCATCTAATTAAGAGAATGAGACAATTGCATATTGATTTTATGGCAGTTCTTCAAAATTTCCAAATAAATAATTATAAAAAGTAATAAATAGAAAAAAACTAGTAAATGGATATAAAAATATATATATAAAAAGTAACTCATAGTTGGTAGGTACACATAGCTAACATAGCATGTAGGTAGGCATGGATAGCTAATAGTTAAACACTTTTAACCAAAAGAATATGAGGAAAAAAATTTCCAAACTATATTCCATTGGATGATTATATCTCGACCATTTGATCCATATAGGTGTGATGCAGCCACAAATTATGTGGGTGTGCTAGTGTTAAATTAAATTATTTCACTATGTAGTTATGGATATTTGATTGTTTCCTTATAAGCTCGACCTTTTTAGAGGTAACTAGGGAAACAATTGCTAGGATATGTCAAGCTTTATTTTACAACTATGAATTGGTTGTAGATGATATAGCCTTAGGTTTCCTCTAGATGTTAAATATCATAATCCATGGGTCACTTGTCAAATTGGACATAATTTCTTTCCTTGTTGAAATAATACATGGTCAACTAAAGAATTTTTCATCTCTAATTACTATCCTCTATCACAAAAAAGAGTTCTTTGATAAGTCTAATTTAAAGATGCCATCTGTCCAACCTAGTAATGAAGCATTTCTAGAGTTTTACAGTGTTGTCATGCCAAGGGTTCAATCCTTGTTATTTGAAAATCTTCCTCCAAGAGTCTTTCATGAATGTAAAAGTGTGTTTCAGTCAAACCCTCTAGAACTTGTAGGAGTATGGTTTTGCTATGAAGATAACACTAAAATTTGAATCTATAGTTCAGAGCTAGATCCTTATCATCTCCCATTGCTCTTAATTCTGAGACTAATTGCATTAGAATACAGCATGCAAATTGTTAATTATGATGGTATTCATTTTGTTTCAAACAATAGCACTTACCAATTTAAAGTACCTAAAGAATTTTTCCCATTCAATGTTAAAGATAGGGAATCTCATGCTATAGTTGAAGAGATTCTAGCAAGTTTAAAGTTTCTAGTCAACTTTGTTTGCAAGTATAATCCTAAGGGATATTTTCAAACAAAAGAAGAGATATAAGACTACAATCCTATGCACATGAACCTCACCCTGAGATTGACAAGATTGCCAACTTGGACAAGTGGGAGGAGGTAAAAAAACGTGCTATATGGGTGTGTGCAAGAAGTTGAGGGACCTTTTAGATGCAATGGTGGAGTGAAGTCAATCACTCTTGATCCAAAAAAAAGAAATCATCCCAAGCAACACTGAACTTGCCAAGCCTAGTCCCAAGGCTAGCAATAGTCATGCCAACTAGGATAGTAAGAAAAATCGTGCCTCCGTTTTAGTCAAGAGAATCGCATGCGCGATTTCCTTCACTAAAACGGAGGCACGATTTCGAAAGCCTATTTTTTTTTTAAATCGGTCAAGGTCGTCTTTTTCTCATAACCGCGCGGCTATTGGACGAACGAGGACTAACTCTCGACTCTGCATATGTGATTTTGGGTGTGCTTGAGCCCTCCATCTCCACCTTTGGATAAACGTCCCCTTTGTGAGGTATTTTCTTCATTTTTTTTCATGTTTTTTTCATTTTCTTCATCAATTTATTTTCCTTAGATTGAAAAATTAAACCATATTTAATTAAATTATGGCCAATTGAAACAAAAACCCAATGGAATTGCCCAATTGAAACAAAAACCCGATGTAATTGGCCAATGGAAACAAGAACCCCAATGTAATTGGCCAATTGAAACCAATTCCTCAATTTAATGATAAAAATGAAATAATTTTGATTATTTAACAAAATTCCCATGCCCAATGGAAACCAAAACCCCAATTAACTCAAAAAACAAATGAATATATTGGGATTTTTTTCTTTGTCATGTTTTTTTTTGTTTTTGACAATTTGTACACTCTAATGTTGAGTCTTTAAGTTGTGTATTTTATATAGTTGGTTGTGATATGATCCAAACCATCTTATTGTATCTATGATAACAATTATTGATGTAGCAATTGACAAGTGGCCTCATCTAAAGGAATTAACCTGCCTTCCTCATAGAAATATAGTCACCCTCATTAACAATAGCTACCATAACCATTGAATATCACCCTCATCAAAATGATAATAATATTCATTATTAATAAATGGCTTAGAAATTGATTACCAACTTCATTCAACAATAGTCGCTTTGATTAACAATAGATAGCTTATGAATAGACTAACACTCTAACAACTTGATCCATAACTAGAATAGAGACTAACTACTAGTCTCATCCATATTACAATTCCCATCACCAACAATAATTAAAAGATGAAATAAGGATCCTCACAAGGTTCCTTGTGAATCCATACCAAAATCCACAAATAAATACCTTATAATTTCGATGAAACTTCTCGAAGTTTCTCTTCCAAGAACATCAATAAACACCTTATAGTTTTGATGAAACTTCCCAATCCAAGTGTCAAAATAAGGTATAGTTCAGCTTCCCATGCTTTTAACAAATATTTCGTCTTGAAGGAAGGGTACTTTTTGGTTAAGGTCAAGACAACAAAGTTCAACAATAGACTCTATGAATATGAAGATACATAGGTAGGTTGATGTATTTGATTAAACATGTCAATCACATACTAGATCATACATGATATTTAATCCAGTGGAACCCTTGCAACCATAGAATCCATAAAGTTCTGCTAAATAGCCTTTGGAGTCCAAAAAACAACACACTACAACAAATAATTACATATCTAACAAAATCGTTGCCTATACTGGTATTTTATTCATCAAAAACACATTATGCTGCCTATTCTTTACTGTAAAATTCAAGATCAATCATTAAATTTACATGATAGATTTAGTTTATATGTCAATAGTTATACAGTTTTCAGTTCTTAGATATGTCATTATATCATGTGTTTACATTTCTAATGATATTTTATTTGTATTTATGATTGCAGTGGCTACTATGGATCGTAACAATGTGGAGATACTGAGGTTCATTGGCCATTTGAGAGAGATTGGTTCGGCTTGAGGGGTGGAGATGAGCTTCGCCACTCCCTGTCAGATTCATTGTTATCTATTGTTGATACAATCACAATATTGAATGATGCATTGTATAGCATCGCATCTTACAGGGAGAGAAAAAGGCAACAATATGCGGATGGATTGAGTTACAATGATGTAAAAAAGCTGAAAATAACAAAACAAGCCATCTATTCATTGTTTAGACTACCTGGGATGGATAACATCCCGGAGATCAACAGGCCACATATTTGTATTGAGTGGTGCACTTTTCCACCCATTAGAGACAACTAAATGGATAGGTGGTACATGGTTTTTGACATTCCCCCTCACAACAATAGGGAAGTGTCAATGTACTTCCTCCGAAAAGTGTATGCAGAGTTTGTGATGGGGAAACATGTCAACTATTTTGACATGTTGGGCTTCTAGGGAGTTGGTAGGGGAATGCCCCAACACCGACCCCATGCCAGGCATAGAGATGCCAATCCACATATACTTGCACCCCGTGCCCAGCTACCGAGGGCAGACATCCCTCCTGCACATGACATGGTTTCCGAGACACAGGATGCATTTTTTACTCTAGCTGAGATGGTCTCTCGACACACGGCCACTATTAACCAGAGAGCGCCCTCTTCCTATGCTGGTGTACAACCACCAGCTTCTGGTGGTGGAGGGACATCTATTGGTGGGGATAGACCGACATCCCATGTGCCTCAGAGCGAGCCGCATGTCTGTACATCGTGTGGGAGACCCTGTTATGGTCCTAGACCAAGACATGGTACCAGTAAGATGACTAGTGGTCAGGTAAGGACTTTGTTTTAAAACTCTGTTATTGAACTCAATTTTTAATTGTTCCATACTATATCTAACATATTAAAAGATTCGTAATATATATGCAATATTTACTCTTGCAAGAGTTTGATGCCTCTCATGGGGGTGGTACTGCACCCGGTGTGGTTGTACCCGAGACCGAGAGAACCACGGTTGAGGTAATATTTAAACACTTGTCATTTTGTTATTACATGTATAGTTTTGTTAATGCATGTGTTAGTCTTGATTAATTTATTAAAATGTCTAATATTTACAATTTTTGAAGTTGCAGGAACCCCACTTGGAACATGATGCTGAAGACATTGATATCAACGACATAGTCCAAGGTGGAATTTACGACTACTTGAAGAAAGTAAGTACATGGGTTATGATTGAATATTGTTTGAATTATTTAAATTTCTTATTGTACACTCCTTTATAGAGATCACTAATGTAAATATAATTTTTAAACTTGCATATGCTAGAGGCATCTGAAGAGGGGCACGAAATTGATGGAAGCGGTCACTCCCGTGGTGGAGATATGTCCCAAGAAGGGGTAAGTATATTAAAACATGTTATTTTTCCAGTACATATTATTCCATCCATTCAAATCCATGTCTAACTATGGTAACACTTTATGAATGCAGACGCCATCACAGATCCCTGCACCACCTCTTTGGTATGGATCTCCCCGTAGTCCAAACATAGATAAGGGGGTTTTTTACACTAGATGAGGTCCCTCTTCCTTGAACAAAGCGGCTGTGCATGAGGATCAACCGACTCATCCCACGGTAATGTACACACTTCCAATGGTAGTTGTTGGTTAGCTATGTATTCACTTCACAAGTGTTTTTTCTTAATGTTATTTTCACATGTTTACAGCATCAGGATGTAGAGTCATCCATGCTAGGCCTTAGTGGGATTGTTGATGCCGCTGTCAATGCCGCATCTGCAATAGGGATAAGTGAGAGTGAGGTACATATACTTGAATATTTGTAATTGTAAATTTCATTTGTATTGTTTCTAGACATGCACGATGTCTAACTATTTAATCATTTGGTGAATGTAGCCACACCCTAGTCCATTAGTGCATGCAACTGAGGTTGATGTTCAACCTAAGGCTCCTCTTACTACTGAAAAGCACCAGTCTCATCCCCTAGAAATGGTTTTTTCGGTGAGATGTTCATTTTTTACATAATTGATTAATACTTTTTCATTCATGTACATGTTGATAATTCTTGAGATAATTGACATATTTTTTTTATTCGCAGAGAAGCATGGCAATGAGGCTCCCTGAAAGGTCGAGTACAGTAGAGGCACCTACACCCTCGACACCACAGGCACCTATACCCCCGACGGATGCAGTGAGTCTTTGTTTTATTTACAATTGATTCATATTTTAAATTTTCAAACTTTGTTATTGATGGACAGTACTAGCTCAGTTACCTAATCAAGAAATATTGTCATTGATTTGCAGTCGCCAGAGATGCACAGTGGTCGTAGACAGAGCCAACGAGCATCAGGGTCCAGGAAAAACAAGAGAAAGTTAGAATTTTGATGTGTTAGTCCAGGACAAATATGTATTTTTATGTACAGTCCGGAGTTAGAGTATAGGGGCGCGGTCCAGGACAGATGTACTTTTGTTTGCACATGTACATCAAATATGTTTTTGATACATGTACATTGACAGGCCATAGATCTAGGCCTTATATTTTTGTATTATAACTTTCATGGTATAAAAAATATTTCATATCAAGGCTCTTGAGATATTCATGGTTCCGTCTTTTAAGTGTGATTATACATGTGTGGCGAAGAATGTTTCTATGTGTAATGTTCCCAATTTTTTATAGATTTTACGATTGTATGGAGATATCAGTTATAAATTTGAGAAAAATGCACAATTACAATAAATTACGTAATGACAAAAATGTACATTTTAATTTTTTTTTACCACGATCCAATTGCATATGCAATGTTATATTAACAATGTCAAATTGTATTCCAAAAGATGGAACATAGGTCTAATACACATTTAAGCACCCAGCACAGCTAAGCAACTGATCCAACTTGGTGGAATACAAAAGCACCTTACCCACATAACAACCTAACAAACGTTTAAAGGATGCACAAAGTTGACAGACTTAAATTATGCACCAGTGTGGTCTACATAAATAAAATTATTTTTTGGCATGATGTCTTTCATCTAACGAGTGCATGGGATACACATCAAACCTAAAAGTATCCGAGTATTATAAGGTTGATTCAAAATAACGGTTATGACTATATCCTGCACATTATTTTATAATTTTGTTAATGTACATGGCCTTTGATGAATGGCCTCGAGTAACAACTTTGAAAGAGATGAAAGTTATGTGTGATTAATGTACATGGAATTTTCGAAGCATTCGTAGCGTGAAGATATATATATTTTGTAATAATGGCGTAATAGAATGGCCACTTGTTTCTAAACATAAACATGTTCCATTACATGGTTACTGACTTAATGGCATTGTCTCCTCTTGCATTTCATTGTACAAACTCTCACATCTATTATATGAGGGGAAGATCTACAATCGCCTTCAAGCTGACCTTTATGTGCAAAAATTTCACATTCACTTACTCAGCAAAACCCTAGTTCCCAAAATTGACAAAAAAAAAATGATCCCTTGTCCATGGACCCAGAGTAGAGGGCCACTCTAGCACTATCACGATGTACTGAATCTAATGGAGTTGATGGTTCATTGATTCGAGCAATGGTAATCAATCTATGGAACGTTGAATCCCACCTCCCATAGGATTTTAGGGACACCCATTGAATCCCTAACCGGGGCATAGAGTGGAAACCGTGCATCAAAAAGGGCTTTCAGTGCATCGTGCAAGTGTGTTTAGGTAGGTTCCATGTGGAAACACTAGCCACACATTCACGGTCAAGTAATTTGCAAAGCCGACCCATATGTGCAGAAATTGGACATTCACTTACTGAGCAAAACCCTAGTTTCCAAAATTGACCAAAATAATGGTCTCTTCTCCATGCAAGCAAATTAGGGGGCCACCCTAGCACTATATTGATGTCTGAAATCCAACGGAGCTGACGGTTTGTCGATCTGAGCAACGGTCATGATTCTATGGCACGTTGAATCCCACCTCCTCCAGACTTTCAGGGACACTTGTTGAATCCCTACCTGGGGCATAGAATGGAAACCGTGCATCAAAAAGGACTTTCAGTGCTTCATGCAAGCTTGTTTAGGCATGTATTATGTGGGAATGCTAGCCACACCTTCATGGTAAAGTAATATGTGAATTTGACCCCTATGTGCAAAAATTTCAGATTCACTTACTGAGCAAAAACCTAGTTTCCAAAATTGACCAAAATAACGGTCTCTTCTCCATGGAACTAGATTAGAGGGCCACCCTAGCACTATCCCGGTGTCATGAATCCAACGGAGACGATGGTTCATCGATCCAAGCAACGGTCATTATTCTATGGCATGTTGAATCCCACCTCCTACACGCTTTCAAGGACACCTATTGAATCCCTACCCGGGGCATAGAATGGAAACCGTGTATCAAAAAGGGTTTCCAGTGGGTTGCGCAAGTGTGTTTAGGCATGTGTTATGTGGGAACACTAGCCACACATTCATGGTCAAGCAATATGCGAATTTTCCCCCATGTGCAAAAATTTCACATTCAGATACTGAGCAAAACCCTAGTTTCCAAAATTGACAAAAATAATGGTCTCTTCTCCATGTAACAAGATTAGAGGGCCACCCTAGCACTATCCTGATGTCTTGAATCCAATGGAGCTGATGGTTTGTCGATCCAAGCAACGGTCATGATTATGTGGCACGTTGAATCCCACCTCCTATAGGCTTTCAGGGACACCTGTTGAATCCCTACCCGGGGCATAGAATAGAAACCGTGTATCAAAAAGGGATTCTGGTGGGTTGTACAAGTGTGTTTAGGCATTTTTTATGTGGGAACGCTAGCCACACCTTCACGGTCGAGCAATATACAAATTTGACCCCCATGTGCAAAAATTTCACATTCACATACTGAGCAAAACCCTACTTTCCAAAATTGACTGAAATAATGGTCTCTTCTCCATGGAACCATATTAAAGGGCCACCCTAGCACTATCCTGATGTCTTGAATCCAACGGAGCTCACGGTTTTTCGATCCAAACAACGGTCATGATTCTGTGGCACGTTGAATCCCACCTCCTACAGGATTTCAGGGACACCTGTTGAATCCCTACCCGGGGCATAGAATGGAAATCGTGTATCAAAAATGGCTTTCGGTGGGTCGTACAAACGTGTTTAGGCATGTTTTATGTGGTAATGCTAACCACACCTTCACGATCGAGCAATATGCGAATTTGACCCCCATGTGCAAAAATTTACATTCACTCACTCAGAAAAACCCTAGTTTCCAAAATTGACCAAAATAATGGTCTCTTCTCCATGGAACCAGATTAGAGGGCCACCCTAGCACTATCTTGATGTCTTGAATCCAACGGAGCCAATGGTTTGTCGATCCGAATAATGATCATGATTCTGTGGCATGTTGAATCCCACCTCCTACAAGCTTTCAGGGACACCTGTTGAATCCCTACCCGAGGCATAGAATGGAAACCGTGTATCAAAAAGGGCTTCCAGTGGGTCGCACAAGCATGTTTAGGCATGTGTTATGTGGGAACACTAGGCACACCTTCACGGTCAAGCAATATGCGAATTTTACCCCCATGTGCAAAAATTTCACATTCACTTACTGAGCAAAACCCTAGTTTCCAAAATTGACCAAAATAATGGTCTCTTCTCCATGGAAGCAGATTAGAGGTCCACCCTAGCACTATCTTGATTTGAAGCATAAGTCCACTAGATTTGAAAAAGTTGAGTTTGACATTAGAGTGATTCTGAATTGAGTTGTGACACTAAAATAAGATTAGGGTTAGGATTAGGGTTTCCTAGGTAGGGTTATCGTTTCGACATCTTGTTTCCATCATCCTAGTTGTATATATCGGCTGAAAACATTGACAATATTGATATATATGGTTTATTGATCATACGTAAAATTTGGCATGTTCATTAACTTGACATACAAGAGAATTTTTGGCATATTTATAAACAACATTATCTTGACATACATGGGAAAATTAAAATTATGATACATACCTCATTGTGCTATATCCCACCTAATTTCATACAACCACGGCCTCCATTAATCTCTCGTGCTATGTATCTGGTAAGAAGTAGCATACAAGAACACAAAATTGACATATTCATAAGAAGCATACATGGGAAAATTAAAATTATGATGTACATACCTCATCATTCTAGATCCCACCTAATATCATACAATCAAGGTCTCCAGATCATCTCTTATAATGATGGTCTCCATTAGTCTCTCGTGCTATGTATCTGGTAAGAAGTAGCGTACAAGAACACAAAATTGACATATTCATAAGAAACATACATGCGAAAATTATAATAATGATACATACCTCATCATGCTATATCCCACCTATTATCATACAACCAAGCCCTCCAGATCATCTCTTATAACGATGGTCTCCATTAGTCTCTCGTGCTCTGTATCCGGTAAGAAGTAGTGTACCTTCAATCAATTCTGATTAGGCATTGTTCGTACCTGGAGGTTTGTACCAATGATTAAGTTGGTAAAGTGATACACACTTGCACCTGGTTTGTAATCCCTGTAAACATATCCACCCTTCTTTCTTGCATTATTGTCATGTGTAATATATTCACCTATAATAGCCATAGACCCGATGGGGAAGTGGTTGTTTTCATCATCAGTCATGGACATAATGAGGGTTTGCTTTCCCTCTATACAATGTGCCAACCAGTAATCACCACCCCATTCACTATATTTTGAGGAAACCACTGCATATATGTGTCCTGCATAGTATGATTGTAGGTATATGATCAAATATTTTTCGTGTGATACAAGGTCATTACTGTGAGTTTCAAGACTACGCAAATTTTACAAAAAAAGTTAAGGAAATGCATCATACTAGGTTGTGCAAGGTCTGATACATGATCAAAATCTATAGAAATAGACGATTGATCTTCTTCCAATGGAGTTAACTCAACAATTGCACGCTGATCAAGTGGAAGTGATATGCGATCCCATCCATCAACCCAATCCAATGATTCACACACATCCTAGTCACCATCACAGCAAGGCAGGCAAAAACAAGCGATTTTTTTGGTCCAAATTTCAAATACTGTGTTATCAGAGCTTTGAACCGAATGAAAACCACGAGTCCTAGGAACAGTCTTGCATTCCCATGCATGTGAACGATCTATGTCTACCACCTCCCAAAAAAATCTCTCCACATGTCTCTTTCTTGTGGATTCTACTCGCATAGCTGATTCCTCTCCCATTACTGACGTGCACCACCTGACTATAGATTGAGCATTTTGAATAGTAGATATTGTAGATAATTTCATTCCTCTCTTTGTAGGGCTATTTTGACACATTCTCCAGCTCCATCATGCTCTCCTTTACCATGGCCAGTCTCAAAATAGTTCCACATATGTGGAACTTTGTAGTTTTTATGCAATGAACACAACCATTGAAATATGCGTGCATTTTTTAACTGACCAGCACATCCATCAGACCAAATCCAGTGTTGATCCATCTGTATGTTCCTACCCTTCAAATGATCATAGAACATGATGAAGCAATGACGTACATAGTGGAAGTCATGGCACCTATCATCACTTATGTAGAAGTGATATTCCTTTAGAATTTCTCTTTTCTCTTCACTACTGTTTGGGCCATGCCTATATGTGATATGCACCATCAAGGAAACCTGCTTAGAGTGATAATACTGACTTTGGATCTCATTTTGAGGTTGTAGAGTGTAGTTCTTGGAAAAATCAACAACTGAAAGTATAGTACCATGAGGAAAGGTATCTCTGCATATTCTAAACTTCTCATCCTGCCATCGTGCCAAGTGGACATGCTGAACATATTGACGTGTCTTTTCAATAAATTCCTTGACGAAGACACTAAATTGTACTTGTTGACACAAAATGATCTCAATATCAGGTTTTTTTGTAAGTAAGGAATGAAATGCAACTGTTCAAACATAATTTTATAGATAAATGCATGTACCTGAGATGTCACCAATTGTATTTTTTTGCTTTCTTTCCCTAGGACTATTTCATAGCTGATATATTTGAAACTTTCCATGTCTGTAACCATATTCCCAAATTCATTGTCTCCATTCTCATGCATACATTGGCTCAATAATGCCATTCCAGCACAATTGGAGCAAGTTCCATCCAAACAGGATTTTGCATAGTAAGTTTGCCCCTCAGGCCTATTACACATGATACTATGAATGAATTCTCTTGATGAGGTCGGTGGTATTGTTAAGGAGAAATCCTGCACATGGTTAGTATGCAACACACGATGAATGTACAAAAATGTTTCATAGTAATATTCATATTCTACATGGTATATACAACAACAAGTGTTACGAAGAGTATTTATTCTAACATACCATGGCTTACATTGCTCAAAAGATCTTTGACCCAAATTCAATTGTCTATGTTCATTCCTAAATTTCTCGTATAGTTCTATCTGTGTTATATCAAGAAGATGCTTAATATGTGGTTCACGGTCCTTTGAACCCCTTCTCAATTTTAGTACATCCTTTCGGTTTGAGGAAGGCCTTGTGTGATCATGCCAAAAACTCTGCACTAGTCCCTTTACTGCATCAACTAGCTTCATGTGACGACATGGAAACCGACCAATAAAGGCCCAAAAATTTGTCTGGGTGGTTGTGTCGAGATGTTCTCTTCTAATAGAATACCTACGGAGGGTTTTTACATTCAAATTAACTAGTTTAGATGTAGGCTTGAGAAAACAAAGGACCCTGGTGTTCTTATTTACAATTGCTTGTGACAACACACGACGAGCCGCATTGCGGTCCTTTGACCGTGTGTTCTTACCAATTTTACCAAAGGCATTTACTAAGCTTTTAACTATATGAGAACTTGGTCCAGAAGGCTTTATCATCTTTATCCCTAATGATTTCCTAACAATATTCATGCCCCTAGATTTTAACAATGATAAAAATAATCTACATTTATCTCCATCACATTTCTCCTCGAAATATTTATTTAGTATCTGTTGAGTTTGATAAGAAATACTACGTTTAGATAGCGTACCTTCAATGGAATTGAGGAGTCCTTCATCAACTTGTATACACTTCGGAGTTCTTCGAGATGTGCTTTCTAATGGAGGTAAGGGGGTTGGATTTCTATCATCCAGTGCATCAACAATACGCTCTATTGTTTCAGTAACAACTTTTTGTCCTTCACTGTCTTCCTGGTAGTTGGATGGTGGAAGTCCAACATCCTCATCGATGGTCCGGTTAATATTTTCTTCTTCAACAGTAGGCTCCATGTCCAACGCCTCTTCAATAGTAGGCTCCATGTACACTGCCTCTTCATGAGCTTCGTCTTGAGATGGTAACGTATCACTTTGACTTGATGTGGGATTTGAAACATCCCCTAATGAGCACCTACGTTTTGCTTCTTGAATAATTCCATGGGGTGCTTGTTCAACAACTATTGTGGAAATTGAAGGTCCCTCTAGTGAATGCTTCCTTTTTTCTTGTGCTGGATTAATAGGATGAACTGTCATATCCTCTATAATTGGATTTGGATTAGTTTCCAAAGAAAGCCTCCGATTCATCATGTCTATTCTTTTCTTTTCTTTCTCTTCTTCGATGACTTCTTGAGGTCTCTTCTTCCTTGCTAATTTTCTTCCTCGGTTATGTACATTCCCCATCACCACAATGATTAATGTCAATATATTTTGTTTTTGTTGCTCCTCAATTACAAGCTTCCAAACCTTTAACTTGCTTTATAACTATTGATCCGTCAAGGTGTTTCAATCGTCCTTCTCAATTGTTCATATTTCCCATCAAAACAATAATGAATGGAAAAATTTACCTTTGGTTCTCTTGAATAATAAGCAAATGAAAGTTATATCCACCATCACCATGAAATGACATTGAAGCTTGATATCTTATCCTGTGTGCTCCTCAACCATGAAAGATGTCTTCAATGCTGCACCTGCATAACAAAAAGAATGTTGGAGAATGTGTAGATTTATGGGCAAATTCATGCTCTTGAAAAAAAATGTGTGCTAATCGGAACTTTAATAAAAACAGATTGAAGTTGCTCTCAGACAAAGACAATTCACTGTTTTAACAGTCCAAAAATTTGCATGCGGTATATATAATCAAAACGCGTACGCGATTTGTGTAGGAAAAACGCGCACGCGATATGTTTAAGCACAATTAATGGGGTGGGTGCACGGCTAAGGATTTCCTAATTTCTTAAATATTTCTTAATTTATTTATTATTAAGTTTAGAAATAAACATATACTTCATGACTTAGACATTATTTAGAATACATTCAATTTAAATATAAATATTTAATAAAAGAAAATCTTTTTGATTAAGATAGTTAGTCTATCCAATAAAATTGTTATCTAACCTCCTAAACAATAACAATATTGTGTTGATGAAAATAGTAGAAGATAGGATGATGATGAGGATGATGATGATGATGTCCATGATGTTGATGGTGATGATGATGATGAGGATGATGATGATGATGTTGATGGTGATGATGATGAGGATGAGGATGATGATGTTCATGATGTTTATGGTGATGATGATGATGATGTTGATGGTGATGATGATGCTGATGATGAAGATGATGTTGATGGTGATGATGATGATGATGATGGTGATGATGATGATGATGATGATGATGAAGATGATGTTGATGGTGATGATGATGAAGATGATGATGTTCATGATGCTGATGGTGATGATGATGAGGATGATGATGATGATGATGATCATGTTGATGATGAGGATGATGATGAAGTTGATGATGATGACGATGGTGAAGATGATGAAGATGATGTTGATGGTGATGATCATGATCATGATGGTGATGATGATGAGGATGATGATGAGGATGATGATGATGAAGATGATGTTGATGTTGATGATGATGATGATGATGATGTTGATGATGACGATGATGATGATGATGATGATGATGTTCATGATGTTGATGGTGATGATGATGAGGATGATGATGAGGATGTTCACGATGATGATGGTGATGATGATGATCATGTTGATGATGATGATGATGATGATGATGATGATGTTCATGATGTTGATGGTGATGATGATGAGGATGATGATGAGGATGTTCACGATGATGATGGTGATGATGATGATCATGTTGATGATGATGATGATGATGATGAAGAAGATGATGTTGATGGTGATGATGATGATGATGTTCATGATGTTGATGGTGATGATGTTGATGGTGATGATGATGAGGATGATGATGATGATGTTCACGATGTTGATGGTGATGATGATGATGGTGATGATGAAGGTGATGATGATGATGATGTTAGTTTTTCAACATTAAGCTAGAATTATGTTAGGATATTTACTGAGAGAATAACAAGTACAACAATATAACATAAGCACAACTCAAGAGACAAGAGACACAAAGAGTTTTTCTCGAGGAAACCATAAAGGAGAAAACCCCGCAACTTCCTCAAAGACAGAATCAGCACCAAAACAGTAAAAGCCCCAAAGCAGTAGTCTTCTTCTTTTGTTTAGTCCCAGTATTTCCTTCCTAACTAATGTGCCATGCTTGAGTGAGTGAATGATGTGTGTTACAAGTTATAAATAGAGAGGCTCTCACTCTCTATTTATATTCTTCCATTCACTTGAATTGCACTCAATCATGTCGGCCTAACTTAACAATTACTTACTAGAGCCTACATCTCTATGAGTGTATAATAACCCTAGTGCCCTGAAACTGTGGGGACTTTAACAATGACTTGACATGACTTGTTTACATTATTGATCCTCCTGATCGGAACATCGGGGCATGACAACATGAATCAAATACATAATAGAAACATCCCGGAATAAACATCAGGTTACAATACATGAGATACATGGATGAATACATTCCAAAGTTACATATACATCAACACTCCCTCTTAACTAGGAAGGTATTCTTTCGACACAATTTTCAGCACTGGTCTTCTTCTCTGTATCAACTGGATCATCTCATCATCAACATCTTGAGTCTTCAAGTCATCTTCATCTTCAAGTAATCTTCATCTTCAAGTCAACTTCACTGGATCTGGATCATCTCTCGATCTGGATCATCATGGAACATCATCACTGGATCTGGATCATCTCTCGATCTGGATCATCATGGAACATCATCACTGGATCTGGATCATCTCTCGATCTGGATCATCATGGAACATCATCACTGGATCTGGATCATCTCTCGATCTGGATCAACATCACTAGACTGGATCTAGATCATCACTCGATCTGTATCATCACTACTGGATTTGGATCATCACTCGATCTGGATCATCACTGGCTGTCATCACTGGATCTGGATCATCACTCCATCTGGTTCATCACTGGTGCTATCTCATGATTCTTCTCATCACAGGAAGTTCTACAGAGCCAACCCTTTTTCATGTTGGTTGTAGGCCTACCCATCATGTAGGTCTTCGCCCAGCACTTACATCTGACCTACTCGTCAGAAAGGCACATCCATCCAGACAGGAACACATCCTATCACAGTGATGGAAGACTCCCATCCGGAAAGGAACACATCCTATCATAGTGATGGAAGAATCCCATCCAGACAGGAACACATCCTATCACAGTGATGAGAGATTTCAGCACTTACATCTGAGCACGTGGGAACACATCCCTCAGTCGCTCCAGAAAGGCTCTGCACTTACATCCATCCAGAAAGGAACACATCCTATCACAGTGATGGAAGGGCTTGCACTCACATCTGATCCTACGAGAACACATCCCAGCAGTCATATCAGAATAGCCCCCAGTCCTCGACTGAGCTACCTGGTAACTGACCATTGCCTCCATTCTGCTAGAGAATGGCAGTTGCCCTTACATCTGACCTGCTCATCGGAATTTCCAAAACTCACATCTGACATGGAAGTAAATTAATCCTTTAGCCATGACAGAATGGTTCATCCCTTACATCTGATCAAGTCGGAACACATCCCTCTATCACATCAGAATGGCTACTCAGTCCTACACTGAGTGATCCTGGTAACTGACCAGGTGCCTCCATTCCTAGAATGGCAATTGCCCTTACATCTGTCCTGTTCGACAGAATGGCCAGAACTCATATCTGACATGGAAGGAACCAATCCTCTCACCATGACAGAATGGCTCAGCCCTTACATCTAACCATGGAAGGAACCAATCCTCTCACCATGACAGAATGGCTCAGCCCTTACATCTAACCATGGAAGGAACCAATCCTCTCACCATGTCAGAATGGCTATGGGTCTCATCACTTTCTCTTAGAGGAAACCTCAATCTGGAGAACACCAAGCTTCTCCCTGAAGTACTCGAACTTCAGCGTAGCCAATGCCTTCATCAATACATCAGCTATCTGTTCCTCCATCGCAATATATTGGAGCTTCACTGATCCTTTCTGCACCATATCCCTGATATAGTGGTACTTGATCTTGATATGCTTCGACTTGTCATGGAACACTAGATTCTCTGACAACTTCATGCAACTCTATTTGTCACAATGTATACAAGTAGCATCCATCTGGAGATCAAATATATCAAACAGTAGCTTCCGCAGCCATACTGCCTCACAACTACCTGAAAAAGCTGCGACATACTCTGCTTCAGCTGTACTCAGTGCCACACAAGATTTCTTCCTGCTAAACCAAGAGATCACACATGATCCCATACTGAAGCAACATCCTGAAGTACTCTTCATGTCGATGGCACTGCCTGCCCAATCTGAATCAACATAGCCCTCTAGGTTAATATTTTGATTCGCATCGTACTTGAGCCCATAATCAACTGTACCCTTCAGGTACCTCAGAATATGCTTTGCAGCAGTCAAGTGAACACTTCTTGGATCTGTCAAGTGCTGGCTCAAGGTGTTCACAGCAAAGCAAATGTCTGGTATCATGTTCGTCAGGTACATCAATGACCTAATCATATGACGATACATTGTAGCATCAACCGACTCTAATGAAGCATCACTCAATAGCTTCAGGTTCGATGCCATAGGTGTGGCCATAGCTTTGCAGTCCATCATCCCAAACCTCTTCAGGATCTCTACTGCATACTTCCCTTGTCCAAGGAAGATTCCATCTGTACTCTGCCATACCTCCACACCTAGAAAGTAATGCATCATCCCCAAGTCCTTCATCTCAAACTTAGCAGCAAGCTTTCTCTTTGTATTAGCAATCAACCCATCTATACCTGTCACAAATAGATCATCTACATACAGTAGGAGTATCACCGGGTTGCCATATTCAACCTTGTAGTAAAGTTTGGAATCTGCTTTACTCTTGGTAAAGCCCAAACTGGATAGAAAGCTGTCAATTCTGTCGTACCAGGTCCTAGTTGCCTATTTCAAACCATACAGGGCTTTCTTTAATCTGCATACATGAGACTCTCTGTCATGTGTCTCAAAACCGACTGGCTGTTCTACATACACTTCCTCTTCTACTACACCATTCAAGAAGGCATTCTTGACATCCATCTGGTGTATCTTCCATTTCATCACTGCAGCCAGAGAGAGTACTGATCTGATGGAAGTGTATCTGGCTACAGGTGCAAAGGTCTCTTTATAGTCTACTCCCTCTTTCTGAGAGAATCCTCGAGCTACAAATCTTGCCTTATACTTTTCAATGCTACCATCTACAACATGCTTAATCTTTTAGATCCATTTGGAAGTTACAACTGACTTCCCTTCTGGTCTTGGGACAACATCCCAAACATCATTCTTCATGATCGATTGATATTCTTCAATCATAGTATCCTTCCATTGTTTTTGTTCTGCCGCTTCTACATAACTGGGAGGTTATTTATCAATAAAATCACATAGTAAAGGTACATACCCGGAATTAGATCTGGTCCTCTTTCTTTCTCTGTGATTCTCTTCTAGAGCCCCATATCTTTCCACACCTTGGAGAAGTTCACGTACCCAAGAAGGTTTCCTCTTATGAGGATTCTTCTCCAGAGGTGGATCTACAGGTCTTTGTGGTTCCTCGAACTCTCGATCTTCTTCTTGAGCTTCTTCGTCCATGATTGTATCATGGATCCTGGGTACTTTTGCTTGTGCTTCTTTAGGTTCTTCAGCAGGTTTCTTTCTGGATTTGTTGTAAGATGTACCTTCATCAAATGTCACATCCCTACTGATGTCAATCTTCTTGTATCCTGGAAAATAGATTATGTAAGCCTTCGAGCTTTCATATTATCCCACAAATATGCCCTTCTTTCTTGAAGGATCTAAATTTGTTCTCTTCTCTTTTGGAATGTGTATGTACACGAGACAGCCGAATATTCTGAGATGGCTGACTTATGGTTTCTTGCCGGAGAAGACTTCTTCAGGAGTCTTGTTCTCGAGTACTCTATGTGGAGTACGGTTCTGTACATACACCGCTGTTCTGGAAGCTTCTGCCCAAAGATGCATAGGAAGGTCTTGATCATGAAGCATTGCTCTTGCAGCTTCCATGATAGTTCTATTCTTTCGTTCTGCAATCCCATTCTGTTGTGGATTATAAGGAGTGGACAACTCCCTCTTAATCCCTGATTTTTTACATAGCTCTTTGAATTCATTCAAAGTGAATTCTCCACCATTATCTGATCAAATGGTCTTGATCTTCTTTTCAATATTGTTTTCGATCAAGGCTTTGAATTCCTTGAATTTGTTGAATACTTCATCTTTGTTCTTCATAAAGTAAATCCATGTCTTTCTAGAAAAATCATCAATAAAAGAAACATAGTATGCATACCCGCTTAGTGAGTTTGATGACATAGGTCCACATACATCGGAGTGGATGATTTCTAGAATGCTTTTGGCTTTGCTTTCACTGCTAGGAAATGTCTTCTTTGTATTCTTTCCTTTCACACAACCTTTGCAGACACCTTCATGTTTGTCTTGAAATTCTGGAAGACCTTCAACAGCTTTTCTTGCAATAGGTAGTGCTCTATAATACACATGTGCAAGCCTTCTATGCCAAAGCTCATTTGGTTCTACTGTATCATGGATCAAGTCTTGTTCTGGATGACCCTTCAATTTGTACAAGCCTCCTTCTTGTTCTCCAATTACTACCGCATCATCGATGGTCTTTCCTTTTGGCCACATGATGACTTTACCATCTATAAATGCAACCCGCATTCCTTTTGCATCCAATGCTGAAATGGATAGAAGGTTCATCTTGAGTCCTAGAACAAACAACACTTCTTTCATTGTTAGAGACTTACCAGAGTCTAGCTTGTATGAAGATTCCCCACTACCTTTTATTGGATATTGGTAGTCATCTCCTAGTTTCACCTTGTGAGGTGATTCATGTTCTGACAGTCTTACAAAAGATTCCTTGAATCCCATCATATGTTTGGAAGCCCCACTATCTATAAGCCAATCATCACTACCGTGAGTAATGTTACCTGTGAGAGCGAAGATTAGAACATATTCATCCTCGCTTAAAGAATCTTCACTTTCATATCTGGATCTCTTCTTGGACGGTTCATCATCCTCTGCAGCATGAGCATGGTGTCTTCTTTTGTTGCTCTTCTTCTTATGAGATTGGTTCTTGCTCTTAGGACAATCTTTTGCAAAGTGTCCTATCTCATCACATGTATAACATCTTAATCTAGATAGATCCCTTTTAGGATGAGAGCTCTTACCTTTGGAGTAATGATGTTTTCTTCTTTCCTTCTTGGAGTGAACTGTGAGGGCTTGATCTTCACTACCCATCTTTTCTTCTTGAGCTGCTATCCGAGCTTCTTCTTGAGAGCATTCTTCCCATAGTCTGCTGAATTTGACTAACTTCTTCCTAGCACAGATTCCTTGGATGAAAGCATCCCATGACCTAGGAAGGCCATTCAAAGTAGTCATCACAATCTCTACATTTTCCACTTCTTCATTAACAGCTTCTAGTTGTTCCTTGATCTGAGAAACCCTTGTGAAGTATGACTGGATAGTTTTTGCATTCTGAATCTTCACATTCTTCAGTTGCTTCCTCAGGGTCATCTTCCGATTGATGTTCTTTCCTTCAAACAATTTGGCTAGGGCATCAAACATAGCTTTAGGTGTCTTGAGAGAGGACACCTGTGGAATAAGGTGATCCTTGAAAGAATCAGCAATGATCCTCTTTGCCATAACCATCTTCTTCTTATGTAAGG
This sequence comes from Pseudotsuga menziesii, assembly GCA_001517045.1. Lineage (NCBI taxonomy): Eukaryota > Viridiplantae > Streptophyta > Pinopsida > Pinales > Pinaceae > Pseudotsuga > Pseudotsuga menziesii. The sequence goes on from LPNX010246194.1 coordinate 248,899, forward strand.
CCTTCGCCTCATCTCCCTCTGGAACTTGAACCTCCTCATGAATGTAGGAGTCTAATTCATTCTCTTGCAAGACCAAGGAGATCCTATACTTCCAAGCTCGGAAGTTATTAGCTCCCTCAAGCTTTTCATCAAGCTTGGTATGATGAGACATCTTTAAATGAGAACCTCAAATAGAAATACAAAGATTTTAGATCTTACGAGGTTCAAGATGTCGGATCTGAAACTTGAGCTGAAATCCTGCAGAGCTGGTTCAGGAGCAAATTAGGGTTTTGCTTTTCCGGAGTTCTGTCCACCCAAATTCCTTGAAATTTTTCCCTAACTTCGATTTTGGGGAGGAGATCAATCCAAGCCTGGGCTCATTGAAAAATTCTTCTTTTGTAAAAAGCCCTAATTTCCGACCCTAGTGACAAATCCAAAACTGAAAAACCTCAGAATTGGATTCTGTTTCGACAGAAAGATACGCCCTAAGGAGGAGAGTTGTTCCACCTTACTTTTGCTGAAAATATGTGGAGGAAGGTCCACAAACTAGGAAGCCCTAGTTCTCGCAGCTGCGCAGTGTCTTCTTCTCAGGTTAGCTCTGATACCATGTTAGTTTTTCAACATTAAGCTAGCATTATGTTAGGATCTTTACTGAGAGAATAACAAGTATAGCAATATAACATAAGCACATCACAAGAGACAAGAGACACAAAGAGTTTTTCTCAGGGAAACCATAAAGGAGAAAACCCCGCAACTTCCTCAGAGATAGAATCAACACCAAAACAGTAAAATCCCCAAAGCAGTAGTCTTCTTCTTCTGTTTAGTCCCAGTATTTCCTTCCTCACTAATGC
>LPNX010246194.1:254728-293605 GCA_001517045.1 Pseudotsuga menziesii
TAGAAAAAAAATATATATTTGGAAAGGTCATTCAATTTCCTACATTTCTTGTTTTTTACTGATCGCAAGATTCATTGTGTAAGTGTCTCAAAATATCCATGCAAGTTGATGGATGCCTATTTTTTCAGTTTTGTATTGCATCTAACACGCCAAAAGAGACCCTCAACTTCTTGCACACACCCATATTCAGATCAACACGGTATTTGTCAAGTGATCCCCACACATTTTAAGAGTGATACCTTGAGAAAAAGACAAATGTCATAAGCAATTTTAAGATTTGAAGGAGGAGAAACCAAGATATCAATGTATAAATCCAAAAATTCTATTAAATCAGAAAGGTACATAGACCCAAGAGAAAGATACATCCTCTTAGCAAGGCACTATGTCAACTACTCCAAATTATCCAGTTAAAGCTAGTTTGTTTGCACTATATTCTCTAATGAAGGAAGATAATGTTGATATTAAAAATACTTTGTTTCCTAAAACAATAATTCACATGGGTCATCAAGAAAGGATGCTTTCTAAATTGTAATTCCAACAAGGGAAAAAGGGCCCTCCAAACTATAATACCACACATGTTACCGTCAACATGGATGCCTTTCGGTCTCAAGACAATATGGAATTATAGAGGTAGATGGGTGAAGGTGTGTTCCAAGATGTAATAAAATACACTATGAGAGCAAACAAGTTGCAAGGAATCACCAATCATTTGGAATGGTTATACAAGAATGAGAAAGTGGCCACCAAATCTAAACATATAACGATTGTAGAGTTGGAAAATCAAATTCACAAAATTGGCAAAGGATCCTAGTCATAAAAAAACCTATGCAAAATCTTCTTAAGGATAAAGATAAGGATATATCTTCTTTGAAAAGAACTTAAATATACCAGTAAGTGAACATCCTAAAATGGCTAAATTGGTGACAATTCAATTTCGATTATATAAGATAAATTTTGAAAACCAAAGAAATAAAGAAAGAATTGTGGGTCTCGAGAATGAACTAGAAAAACCACAGAAGAAAAAACAAGCTTTCTATGGCTAAAATTACTATTTTGAAGGTCTCTTTCGCAATAGACCCCATTGATAAATTGGCTAAGACTTTAGCTGATATGAGCATTAAAGAAAAGCTGAATTGAATAGAGTTCAAATTAAATTAAGATAGAAACATGATGAAGTTAAAAATTTGAATGAAGAATTGAAAAAGAAGAGATCAACTCTTTCAGACATGAATTAAGAAAAGGATAATTTATAGAAGGATATCCAGCCATTATCTAAGAAACTGAGTGGTAATTCACTGTTGACGGCCATGTGTCAAATGATATGGGACTAAATTGCAATACAATTGTCATCACTTTGGAAGCATTTTGCAATATCGCAAGACAATATGGACTTAGTTTTTATAGCGTCTAAGGATGTTGGGGACATATTGACTTAGTTGGATAAAAGTCCTGACTTATCCACGATTGTAATTGAAATTTTAAATGAAAATTCATATCAAGAGCTCCAAGATTTAGCAATAAGAGACATGATAGACCTTGTTATTGAAGCCAATAAAGTGATTACTAAGAGAAAATTGGCTTGGAATGTTTTGGATAGTGCATCATAGTTATATCGTGATGTTGGATCATTCAATTCTCTATTTTATCATATTACTCATTAATGAATTTCACCCCCATGTGATGGAAATGTATACTTACACCTTCGAAATTAGTACACTTTGATGCTGATAAACGCGAGAAACTTTGAGTCTTCTCTAGCTGATGTTCAAGGAGAAATTGAAGCTCGAGTTTTATTTGATAAATTGCATGTTAATTTTAAATTTTTGATCGAATTGCAAGTAGTCTTCGCTAATTTTCCCAAGACTTCACACAAGCATTACATAATGCTCGACATGGATGACGAAGAGATGAGGTGTTATAAATATTGTATAGGGAAGGAGTGAAAAAATGTCACGAGGATTTTGTAGCTTAGAAAATAGGCTAGAGTTCTAGTTCCTCAGTTTTTTATTTTGAGTTCACATCATCTTCACAATCACCTAAGACACCTCATAGTGCTCCTTGGTAGATAGGTAATCCACCTTAAGGACTTCCTTAACAAAGGCCTCCTCAAGTTCCATGTCAATCAAGTCAGCATCCAAGAAGTTAGCATGAATACTTTTTACTCTCTGGTAATAGTGTTATGACATGTTGTATTATTCCTCTGTTGGGATTTTACTATTGTATTTGATCATCATAGTTTCATGATCATCAAGTGACAAAAAGAGTATAAATAGAGGAGATATGTTCCTCATTTGAACACACACTCACTTGTGTATAGTGCATAGGAGAGAGAGAAAGAGATATATGTTGGGAGAAGGTGTACATGTCTCGGGTATCATCTTGTAATTTTTATACATATTATACAGAGGAAGTTTTTCTAGGTTTTATTCCCCATGAGGTTTTTCAAGGATAAATCTTTGTATTCGTTTGTGTGGCTTGGATTGTCTATCTTTCAGTGATCATTTTCCTCATGGTTATGTTGTTATGATGCTAAATGAACTATTAGATATGGTATAACCATTAAAAATTCAACATGGTATCTTATCTACCCTAAAATAAGTCTTTGTGCAGCTAAAACACTAATACAACTACAACTACTTAAGATTAGGGTTTCATGTTTGAAAACCCTAAAAGAAAAAAAATTCATGTTGGTACTTTATCTAAAAGTGAATATTGGAAATGGATTAGGAGTTGAAACATTTATAGGATGTAGATGACATATTTTTGTACCATGTGTAAAAGTTTTAGGCTCATATTCACTACAAACAGGAGATGTGATTCTTCCAACTTAGGGTTCCAGCCTCTCCCAGGATTCAACCTTAAATAAGTGACCTAGGGAGAATTGTTATATCCTGGGATAAGAAGGTCCAAATGAAATTTAGGAAACTTTTTTAGATAGGGCATGAAATTTCGTTTCTTTGTTAAAATTTTCAGATAGAGAAGGTGGAACAGTGACATGTAGAAGTCCATACAAGTGCTTTATACTCAACAGTCCTCAAATAAGTCATCTTGGGAAAATTCGCATAATTCCCATTTGGAAAAACAAATGCTTCTCTAACCTATGGGGTTGAAATGAAGACAAACCAGGATACGTTAGTACGAAGTTTTAGACTTAGAAGACCTTTGATATGCAGCAGAAACAAGATTAGGCAATTTTTTAGAAGAAATTGAAGAAAACTAGGGCATGAGATATTTTGCAGTTTTGTTCACATTTTTGGGAAAATGAGTATACTGCTAAGCTCGCCTTGAGGAGGCGCATATTTGTATCCAACCATATATGAAATATACATAATTTTATAAATTAGGGTTTCTATGTCAAACCCTAGGTCCACCAAAAGCAGTCTTCCAAAAAATATTTCAAGCTAGCATCAAGTTGAAGCAATCTCATTGGTAAGTTCTCTCCTCTCTATTGACATTTGAGGCCTTCTCATTTTTATAATGATGACAAATAGTAACAACCTTGAGAACAAGATTGAATAATCTGAGAACCTATGAGAATGGAAGTGTAGAGTGTTTCTCATATATGAAGAAGAACGATGTGGAGAACTATGTCAAAGAAGAAATTGTAGATCCAGAGGGAGATGAAGACAAAGCACAAGAAGGAATCTACCAAACAAATAAAGATAAGTATTTTAATTTTATTTCCTATATATGTTCTGTATTATGCATGATGTAATGTTTGGATTAATGATAGTATACTACTAATATGCATGATATGGGTAAGTAGCCAATGGTTCTATACAACACTCCATTTATACTTATCTAGAATGAAACCTCTTTGTTGACATATTGGATTAGTGCATAATCTCAATGATGTCATGGTAGAGATGGAAGGAATTTGGAAAGTTTCTGTTTGTATATGAGATATGGGTGAATGTTGTATTGGATAAAATAGTTGCATGATTATATCCTTGTACATAAGAATCTGTCACTATGAATATGTCTTATGTAATGATGCAACTAACATTTGAAATATAGGAAAGATCGCATACAATTACCTACAAGAAAATGATGAGACTTGTTTCAAGGATCAAGTGATGAAAATTCAAGACTCACTCCAATAAACATACATGAAGAGAACCTAAAGCTACCAGGGTCAGAGACATTGTGATAGAAGAAAGAGCTTCAGAATAATATAAGAGAGTGGTAGATACACCTCGAGAGATGAAGACCACCATGGGAACAAGAGATAACTCAATATGAAGAAAAGTATGACCAGAATTCCAACTAAAGTAAGAGGCCTCGGATACACTCTAGTTATGTGGCACAATAGAGTGACATCATTGATGAAAACCCTTTCAACTATGGAAGAAGCTATGATCAAAGATACCAATTGATCATGGGGAATGATGTCTAGGATATGGTTCTGAGACTTGAAGGGAAGTAAGTAGTGGCTTTCATGTGGATCTACAAGAAAATTTATATAAAGCAAGGTTCGTGGTTTGTCTCCGAAAGAGAGAATATATTATGGCATGACATACTCTATTACCAAACACACTTCTCAAGTGAAGTAGAAGTATATATCGAGCAAAGAACCACATGTACAGAATAGGCTTTGTATGAGCTCAAAAGGCAGCCATAGATAAGCACATCCAATTACATAAGGAGCTTGAAGATCACCTAGAGTGATGAATACATTAACCTTTGCTACAAGGTTGAAAATGGAAACCTATAGAAGACAACAAGCTCACAGATGGAAGCAAGAGGAAATTTTCAACAAAGTTCAAGATAAAGGGATATTGGTATATAGTAACCTGAGATGGATACAAAGAAGATCAGTGGCAGAGGATGCTACCTGTCACTCCAGTACATAATGAAGAGGGAAGATGGTGCTCCACTTCAAGGGGAGTGACTGAATAATAACTATAAGTTCGACATTGTACAAGAGGATGGACAAATTCCTGATGGACTAAGGATCTACTAAGAGCAAAGTGGTTTCCAAACTTCAAGGTTGAATGCAGAGTACTGGGATATACCGAAGACTTGACATGATGAAATCATGGTAAAATAAATGATGGAAGAATACTAGTTATTAATGGAGAATGATGTTTGGGATATAGTACCCAAACCAGAAAGAAAGAGTGTAGTATCTTCCAAGTGGTTCTAAAAGATAAAACATGATGCTGATGGAAGTATTGAGAAATACTAGTCAAGATTTGTGTCTAGAGGATTCTCTCAGAGAGAGGGAATTGATTATGAAGAGACATCACTGCTAGTAGAAAGGTACGCTTCAATCAGAACCATCATGGCACTTGCTTCCATGATGAAGTAGAATCTACACCAGATGGATGTAAAGACGACCTTCCTGAATGATGTGATTGAGGAAGAATTATACATCGAACAATCACAAGGATTTCAAGTCAAATACAAAGTGACTCATGTATGTAAATTGAAGAAGGATATGTATGGACTAAAGCAAGCTACTAGAGCTTGGTATGGAAGAATATATAGATTCTTGACAAGATTGGTATTTACCAAAAGTAAAGTTGATCCTAACCTTTACCTCAAGGTTATGGATGATGAACCTGTCATACTATTGTTGTATGTGGATGATCTATTTTTGACAGGAAATGATAAATAGATCATAGAAAGAAAGAATAATCTGGCCGAAGAATTTGAGATGAAACATGTTGGATTGATGCATTATTTCCTCGGGCTAGAAGTGTGGCATAGCCTAGAAGGAATCTTTCTTAACCAGGGAATGTATGTAGTGGAAATATTAAAGAGATTTGATATGATGGATTGTAAATCCATGACCACACCCATGGATACCAACTTGAAGGTATTATATGATGAATCATCATAGTTAGTGGATGTGACTTAGTACAAGAAGATTATTGAGTCATTGATGTATATAATGAATACAAGGCCAGATATATTCCTTGATGTGAACACCTTGAGTCAGTATCTAGTTAAACCTAGATGGGTTCACTTGATAGCTTCAAAGCATGTGATGAGGTACCTAAGAGGTACGATAGAATTTGGACTATACTATGATAGAGATCATGACTATAGATTGTATGGATATAAGGATTCAAATTGGGTAGGAAGTGCCATAGACAGAAAGGGTTCCTCGGGTGGATGATTTTTCCTGGGATCCACCATGATCTCATTACTGAATAAGAAACAGTCCATTGTTTCTCTCAGCACGGATGAAGCATAGTACAAAGAAACTTGCTACGCTATTTGAGAATCCATACGCGTTCAAAAATTGATCACAAGTCTATTTGATTTGGAGTTGGATACCACCGTGATTCTATGTGATAACCAAAGTTGTATAAAGATGACAGAGAATCCTCTGTTCCATCATAAATCAAAACACATAGAAATATGATATTTACGCTATTTGAGAATCCATACGCGTTCAAAAATTGATCACACGTCTATTTGATTTGGAGTTGGATACCACCGTGATTCTATGTGATAACCAAAGTTGTATAAAGATGACAGAGAATCCTCTGTTCCATCATAAATCAAAACACATAGAAATATGATATTTTTACATAAGGCATATGGTACTGAAGGGAGATATAAAACTCTAGTATGTGGGTATCGATGATGTTGATGCTGAATACTTTCCTCACAAGGATGAACAATGATGTTGAGATTTTACTTGTGAAGAGGAATAGTGATGTTGATGATATAGATCCTTCTCATATAGGAGAAACCGGTAGAAGATATGGACCCTTCTCGAAAAGGAGAAACAGATCGAAGATATGGACTATCTTCGTAAAGGAGGAACAGTTCGAAGATATGGTCTCTCCTCAGAAAGGAAGAACATGTCTAAGCTATGAACCCTCCTTAGATAAAGGAGGAGGAGGTTAATATGGATCCTCTTTGGAAAGGGGGATTGATGATGAGTTTGTCACTAATAATCTGGGATGGTAGTGAAGCTCTAGTATGAAAGAGGCCAAGTGCACCTGAAGATGTTGAAAAGGTTTGACATTCACTTATGGATGATAGTATCCTCTCTTGAGGATGGTCTTGCGGGAAAATAACACTCTGCTCCTAAGAGTTCTCCTTACTAGTAATGGATGGACCTGTAGATGTTACTCTCGCATGGAGAGTTTACCTACATTTATATCTAGATGATGTAGAATAAAACTCGCTTAGGAGTGGTCCTAAATTTGAATATGAGGATGCTCTATGATGATTCCTTATGAACTACAGATCCTATATTTAGGTGCGGATGAGATCTATAGTAGAAGACATTACTCTCGCATGGAGAGTGTACCTACAACCATTTGTAGATGTTGTAGAATAACACTCTCTTAGGAGTGGTCTTATATTTGAAGTTGAGGACGCTCTAGGATGATTCGTTACGGACGACAAGTCCTCCATTTAGGTGCCTACGAGATATGCACTTGCATATGATACTCTTGCATTGAGAGTATTCCTACATGCACGTGTAGATTTCATAGTAGAACACTCTCTTGGAGTGTTCCTAGCTATAACAGGACGATGATGGACTATGATGAGTCCTTGCAAACAATGTGGTCCTACATTCATTTGCGTACAATTCAATCGGTCGATACTATGGACCCTCCTTGTTAAGGTGCAGTCGGCTAAGGAGGATTGCATCATCCTTGGACCTATTTCCTAAAGTGATAGGGATTGATCATCCAACAAAGAGATCATGTGTATTGCAGGTAGTGTTGTGACAAAGGATCGAGAAGATCGAAGTGTTGTGACAAAAGGATCGAGAAGACCGAAGTGTTTCTGCAAAGGATCGAGAAGATCAAAGTGTTACTAGAAAGGATCAAGAAGATCGAAGTCCTACTATAAAGGATAGAGAAGATCGAAGTGTTGCTGCAAAGGATCGAGAAGATCAAATTGTTGTTGCAAAGGATCAAGAAGATCAAAATTATTCTACAAGGGATTGGAAGATCGAAGTGTTGTTTTAAAGGATCAAGTGATCAAGTGTCGTAGAAGATAAAGATTCAGTGTTGTAGAAGATGATGTTCTAGTAATAAAGACATTGAAGAGTAATTGTTTGAGTTACTGATAATTGTTGAAAACTTCCTATGATGTATAGATGTATCACCTTAAAGATATTGTAGATGCTCTCTCTCTCGTTACTCTTATAGTTGATGATGATGTTGTCAATAGAATACCCTTATCATAAAGGGGGAGTGTTGAAGTATTGTAACTTCAAAGGATATTCTAAATGTAGTTTACTAGTGTAAACCAAGGGAGATGTATTATTCCTCCACCAAGATGTTACTATTGTATTTGGTCATCATGGAGTCTTGAGGCAAAGCCTCCATTGTAAGTCGGTTCAATAATACCCTAATGAATATAATATAATATTGTTTTGCATGTTCCTATGTGAAATCATCCTAGTCAGTTAAGTGGGACGACTTATTAGGTTAAAAGTCAAGTAACAAAAACAGAAAAAATAGAGGATCCATGTTCCTCATTTGAACACTCACTCACTTGTGTATAGCGCATAGGAGAGATAGAGAGACATATTTGTTGGGAGAAGGTGCACCTATCTAGGGTCTCGTCTTGTAATTTTGATGCATCTTTTATAGAGGAATTTTATTGGGTTTTCTTCCCCATGAGGATTTCTCAGGATAAATATTTGTGTTCTTTTGTGTGGTTGTGATTTTCTATCTTTCAATGATCCTTTTTCTTATGGTTATGTTGTTATGGTACTAAATTTTATTAGATATGGTATAACCATTAAAAACTCAATAAAAGTAAACATTGGATTTCCAAGAAATGACAAGTTCGCCAACATTGGATATTATTGGGATGATAAAACTGTCAGAAAGATCAAAGACTTACTACATGAATTCCAGGATATGTTCCCCACACAATATTTAGAGATGAAGGGAGTTGTCAGAGACCTTGGAGAGATGAATATATCATTAAATCCTGACGCAAGACCTATGAAGTAGTGACCATACCGGATGAATCCATGTTATAATGAAGGAATATATACACAATACAACCTTTGCAATAGAGTGAGGATGTTTTCAATACACATTTATTCCCTTTGGACTCAAGAATGCTCTTGCTATCTTTTTCAGGATAGTAGTGGCTTCTCTCAAGTATTTTATTCATAAGCTTATTGACGTCTACTTCAATGACTGGACGGTGTTGGGATCACAAGGGATCACATTGAGAGCCTCAGAATGATGTTGGAATAGTGTTGACATTATCAAATTTCATTGAATTTAAACAAATGTATCTTTTTTGCCCCATTTGGAATTATGTTGGGCCATGTAGTTTTTCATGATGGAATCCTGGTCAACCCTACTAAAATTGCAATCATCATCGACCTACCACCCCATGCAACAATGAAGCAACTGAGAATGACAATAGTAAATACATGTACTATAGAAAATTTATCAAAGGATATGCAAAGGTAACCGGTCCAATGGAAAATGGTTAGAAAAGGATATTAAGTTCGAGAGGATGGAAAAATACAAATAAAGTATGGATCTCCTGAAGAACAATATGGTCACAACAACCATACTAGTTTTTCCATACTAGAAGAAGGAATTTCATGTAGATGTCAATGTGTCATATGTCGCACTCAGCATTGTACTAGTGCATATTGGTGAAGGATCCATGGACCATCCTTTCTCATTTGCTAGAAGTAAATTGTCAACAATAGAGAGGAATTACACTATGAATGAAAGAAACTTGATTAGATATGGTGTATGCACTACAAAAATTTGGACACTACTTGTTAGGCAGACACTTCAACATGTTCACATACCATTCAACATTGAAATACCTTGTTAACAATACAGTGTTCGGGGGAAATATTTTCTGGTGGCACCTCCTTTTCAGGAATTTGATTTTGAAGTTATTATTAAGCTAGGTCAACTAAACTCCAGACCAGACCACTTGTCAAGGACTGAAAGTGGATTAGAACCTGTGAACCTCGATGATGGTATTCATGATGCACAACTATTTATGATAATGATGTTTGATGATCAATACACATATATTATACATTTTTGGAGTATGGGATATGCACCATAAGGGTTTATTATTGTGCAAAAAAACTAATTAGTGGTGCGAGATGTAGAGTTCCAATTGATATCTGGGAACTATATAAAATGGGATAGGATGAAATTCTTCATCGCTATGTATTAAAACACGAGCGACCAATGAGATTGAATGAATCTCATGTTGGTGTTGAAGGATTCCATTATGCTAGAAAAGATAAAATGCACAAGATATTGCAAGAGGGATTGTGTTTTCCCATGTTGCATGTAGATGCTAGAGAATATTGTCGGAACTGTGATATTTGTTAGAGAAGTAGAAAACTATCGCGATCGAATGAAATGCCACAAGTACATCAAATAACTTTGCAGGGATTTGACGAATGAGATGTTGATTTTGTCATACCTATGTACCTACCAGGAAAGTGAACAGTTGCAAGATACATTATTACTGCAGTAGATTACCTAACTAGATGGGACAAAGAATCGCCAATAAAGGATTGTATTGCTACGACTATTGCCAAATTTATGTTTGACAATGTTGTCACTAGATTTGGATTCCTGAATATTTCGATAAGTGATCAGGGCACACACTTTTTCATTCTATTGATCAAAGAATAACTAAAGAATTCCATATCCAACATAGGAAGACAACACCATATCGCCCATAAGAAAATGGTGCTATTGAAGCATTCAACAAGATCCTAGATAATTCATTGACAAATATTTTCAATGTTCAAAGAGAAGTTTGGGACAAGAAAATTTCTCCAGTACTCCAGGCATATCGCACGACCGGTACGAAGTTGACAGGATGAACTCCATTCCAGATAGTGTATGGATAAGAGGATGTTGTGCCAATGGAATACATTGCACCTAGTTTAAGGATTGTTACAATCACTGAAATGACTGATAGTGGTTCTATCAAAGAAATATTGTCGCAACTTGTGTAGTTGGAGGAAGAACGTTTTGTCGTAGTTATCACCAAAATGTTGAGAAGGAATGACAGAAAGTATGGCACGACTAGCACATTGAGAATAAAACATTTCAGTTTGGAGGACTTGTCTCCTCTATGAGAGTAAGTTCTGAAGGAATCCTTACAAGTTGGAAACACATTGACTAGGGCCTTATGTTGTCATTCAAATCTTTGAAATAGGTGTAGTACAACTAGAAAAAATAAATGGAACACATTTCAAAGGATTGGTGAATGGAGGTAGGATAAATCCTTACCAAGATAGTCGTGACTTGGTAGACTGAAAAAAAAAGGGAAGAGAGAATAAAAACACAAAAATATGCATATCTATGAATGTTTTTGTTTTGTGTCGCAGACAATCTATGAGTCGAGCAAAAATAAAAGTGTTCATAGACTATCTGTCTATCACAGAAGAAAAATAGTGGTTCACACCGTTCGTTTGTCGTAAGGGAAGAAATGTGTCCAAGGAACATTAATTGCCATAGGAAGAAACATGGTATTGCATGAGGAAATTTGGTCACAAGAAGACAACTATCTATAGTTGAATTAAGGACGTAGGAGATTTCAACAATGTACGTTTTAGTCATTTTCATCATTATTACACAATAACTACCACTAAAGTGACAAAAAAAGTGATGGTTGAGTGGTGATTTCCTTGTAATGATTCAAATGATTCCCCCATGTGACAGAAATCGCTGTAAACTTTCCAATTTATTGTTTGCTCATGCGAAGGAAAGACTAGTTGAACAGGTGAATGCATATCATATTTATACTGCAGTTTTATTCATTATGTTGGCACCCAACCAGGAAAACTGAAATTTCTACAACTTAGAGAGACGAGGTGAGTTTTCATAGAGTATGGTCATATCTATTTCTAGTAAAAGCACTACTATAGAATCCAGTGTCGAGACACCTTCATCGACGCCCATTATGGAAGACACTATCGCATATGTTCCACCATAAACCATGGTTGCAAAAAAAGTTGAACATATACCATCAATCCCTGAAGTGAGGTTACGACTAGACTCACTTGGCACATTGAGGAGGAAACTGTCTAATAGGTGTAAGAAAGCAAAAATACCACCACCAGAAGTTGAAGAAACAAAATCCATGAGCATGCTGGCATATAATGTTCTTCCCATACCATCAGATGAACCTAAGACTCAAATCACCAAGAATACAAGGTATCCACCTATTGGAAAGGGGTTTGGAGTGAGTTAGTTGCGCAGCATCATGACAACTGTGCAACCTCACGCGGTACTGCGCAAGGGAAGATTGGCACGATAAGCGAAAAAATAACCATTTTTTAATATTTTATGTATATTTTGACCAATTTTTGTTGCAATTGGTCAAAAGTGGTTAGAAGTCAGTTATTAGTGGACCCTTGATGTAAAGGCATAAACCTATTTATAGATATATTTTGGGGAAATATATGAGAGAGACATAGAGAGATAGGTGAGCAGTTGTGAACAATTGTATTACATCCATTATTGTAAGGGATAAGATCTGGTGCTTTCTATTTTATGGAGACTTTCCTTTCTTGACTGTGATTTTATCTGGGCTTCTTTCTTATGTATGCAGTCTCCAGTTTTGGAGAAGGATTATGTAATGTGGCATATTTGTGCAAGATTAATATATGATGTGATGTGTATGGCTCAATTCTTGTTTATTGTTATAGATTTGTTGTGATGCTATGACTCTGTTATGTTAAAATGACATGTTATATATATGATTTAGTTTCTTCTGGATATATCAATGTGATATGTTGGTTTTAAGTTGTTGTAATTTATGCTTGAATCACTAAGATGTTCCTTAAATAATGCTGCGATATTTTGATACTGTATGAGGATCGAATAATCTATGATCTCCCTCTGTCGGATCTCCATGTCCTCCTTCACCACTGTCAGAAACTCGATTCTGACAGCTCTCCCTTGAACACCTCGGGTGAGACCTCGTCTGCTCTGCAGACATTGTTGGGTAGGGTAAAACCTATCTAGTCCGGTGCTCAGGGAGATTGCGCTGCAAGGCGTCGATAGAGCAGGAACCCCTGTCGACGAAGCTTTGTTGGTGGGATTCTCCAACAAATGGTTCTGTTGCCAGGATCGAGTCACAAATAGGAGGGGTATATCTTCTGGCATTCAACTCAATCAGAGATTGAGGGATGGTTTGATCTGAAGTTGTGGGAGTTTGTTGAAGACGAAAACCGGAATCGTAAGTTGTGGACGGGGCACTGGTTGGATAGATATATCCACGACGATCCTCATGAATGGTTCTTTTGTGAATTCCCCATGCTCTTGCATGAATGGCTGGCAAAGTTTGCTAAGAGGAAAAAAAAACTTTTAAGGAGGAGAGCCGACATCATGGGCAGTTGAGGTATGGTTGGATAGTATCTTGGAAGGATACATCACCGAGTTTGCTGTTGATACTAGTAAATATTTCAGCAAGGCGAAAAGAGAGTTTTTCAGTGGACCTCGTGGAAGGTTCCAATTGTTGCTACAACTGTTGATTAATCAGCTAGTCTGTGAAAAGGGTATCCTAAAAATGGACCAAGAGTAGTGGAAATATGGTATGAAGGGGATGTAGGCACCATGACAAAAAGGGGGGAAATTCATAAGGGAATAAGGGGTAGATGGGCATGAGTTCTGGTGAGAATGTAAAGGTCATCAAAGAAACAAGTGGTTGTATGCGGGGAGGAGCAAGGTTTCAAAAAAAGAGGCAGAGGATGGGAGAAGGTCTTGTTGAATTCGAATTGTGATACCGTGAAGAACAACCACACATGATGAAGCGACCATTTTGTGACGACCAGGACATATAGGCCAAGGATACACCCGAAAGAACAAAAGGATCGAACCCTAGCAATAACATGTCTACTCCTCCACGCACTACTCCACCACAAGGAAGGAACGTGCATTATATGTCGACTTGCCTGATGTTTAAGAAAAAGTCTAGTAATAGAGCACCAGCAGGAGGAAGAAGGTCCTAAATGGTGGGACACGAAATGAAATTACCAATATTCAATGGAAAATGCACCGATGATCCGAAGCAGTACTGGTTCTTATGTGAAGCGATCTAGACTGCTTGACAAACTATTGATGATGATGTCAAGAAACATCAGCTAGCCACTACTCCGAGGGGTCGTGCATTGGAATGGTTTATGAGATTCACATGGGTGCCTTAGGGAGGTACTGCAAAAACACTGGACAAGATTAGAATAGGGCTATTTGAGGAATTTAAGAAGACAAAATTCAAATCTCAGTGCATTACTAAATTGAAAGATATCAAGCAATTCCCCATTGAAACAATTTGGGATTTTGATCAGCGATTTAAGACATTGATGGCTCGGGTTAGCTTTCAAATGAGCGATGTTCAACATAAATAATGGTTTATCATAGTGCTTGTCCTACATATTTGACAACCATTAATGCAACAAAAGATTACGACCCAAAGCGAGGCTCTCGAGACCGCGATGAAATTAGAGGCATTGCTGGTAGGGGAAACCACTGTTGGAATGAATCAAATTCAGGTGCAATTGGTCAATTTAACACTAGAATTGCAAGACATAAAAAATTCTAAGGAAGGTCTCGATGATCTTTGGTGCACCTGTTTCCATGCAAATGGAAATACCAAGGATACTTGTCTGACATTTCAAAACTATTTGCTATCAGGAGCCCCGAGCCCGTTGAGTGGTGTTGGTGCACCATGGTGTCACATCTACCAGGTCTATGGGCATCGACAAGAGAACTGTGATTATATGCAGAAGATGGTTACCAAGGCAAAAAGTTTGTACTGTACGTTTTGTTGGTCAATTGGACATGATGAAAAAAACTATCACGCTTATGATTTACTTCAGGAAAGAACGTATGATTCCTACTTGGTAAAAGGAGAGGATCCCCAGATAGCGCAAGCATAGCCACAAGTAGTACAACCAACAACATAGGTACCGTATACGCCACCACTTCCATTGCAGTTTTTCCCTGTGCAACCACAACAACAATTTATGGCGCAACCGCAGTTCGCACCACAGACACAAATGGTGGTACAACCACACTATAACCAAGCACCATGACTCCAATATAATCAGCTGCAATATTTTCATCAGCAACCTAACCCACTGTAGCAACAAATGGCCCAATCATAGTTTCAGCAAGGAGGAGTTCGAGGAGGATTCCACGGAGGGTTCAGAGGTCGAGTAGGAGGATTCGTCCATGAGGGAGGATGAGGTCATGAATAAGTCCATTGCTATACCTATGGGGTATTTGGGCATTACCAGAGAGAGTTCCCTCATGCGCAGTGCACATACTATGCAACCAGCGGTCATAATGTTGAAAGTTTCCCTTAGTTGATTGCAAAATGGAAGGAGGGAAAAATTTCCCAGTTACAGAATGCGTAAAATCAGAATCATCCTACATTCCAAGTATAAAACCAATTGATAATTCAAAACCAAGTCCCACTGCAAACTCATACTAAGAACCCACCTCAGATGTAGAACCAACCAATGAATCAACCCTTGAATCATAAACTGCCTTTGAACCAGGGATTGACAGTTTCCACTATTCAGGCCGAGCCATGGTGTAATGTCCCAAGTCTGGTGTATAGACCTGAACACTCTTCAATTCTGTAAATTATATTAAAATTTCTGAACTTGAATTAATTTACATAATGACTTCTCGGACTGGGAAAATAAGGGGTTTATTCTGGGAAATTTTGCAGGCAAAAGGAGTGAGAAGCAGGAAACAAAAAAATACAATCAGACATTGAATTCCCTCTCCCCTATCACATTTATATCTGGTTCCATTTAGGTTTCATAATCCACTCCGCAGAAACCTACTACCACACTTCTGGGCAGCTAAACCGTGAAACTAAGGAGGGTAGTTCGGTTTGTTTTAACCAAGGGATTATGGAAACTTGAAAAGGGTTGTTCCAGAATTAATATAGCATAAATAAAGTTTTTATATTGTTTTCAAAGATTCTAGAAGGTTCTGATAAGTTTTGGATGAATTTGGGGTTTACGGCAGTTTTGGCCAAGGAAAACCCTACGCATAGGAGGATCCAAAAAGGTGGTACATACCCAAATAAAAATGGTTCTAGAGTTTTATATGGGAATTTTTTCCTGTTAGTGACCCACAGGAACTGACAGATCTCATTTTGAGTTTACAGAACTCATTTTATATCAGATTTAACAAAACTAGTCACTAAAAGCTAGTAATATAGCTAGGGTCTAAAGAAAGTAGTTAAATCAAGTGAAATCGATTTCTGTAAAACATTATAATTATAAAATAATTAAATACCAGTTTTATAAACATGTAAAATCACTTAAATAAGTTCCCCAGCATGACATATTCCTTATAGCACTCATATTTGTCCATTTCCCCCATACATTGATAAAGTAGGCCCTTTTAGGGAAAACTGAGACAAGATTCTTTATGGGTATGGAAAATTAGACCTGATAACTATAATTTTCAGAATATTATGAACCCAAATAACATAAATTACATCATGGACTGACCATTACAAGGATGCTCCAAAAATGAGGGACAGGAGGCCCGAATCATGACCAGCAAGGGGCTGTGAGCATTGGTGAAGCATGAGATTCACTGAATATTAACCTGAACTTGATGGAGGCTGTAAATAAATCTTATTATCCTTCAATTTATGCAATATAGTGCTCCACACCTGCAATGTAAGAGAAGGGGATAGAAGGAGAGGGGAATGGAAGGCTGGGGCTCATCTCCCAGTAGTCTGAGGCACAACACTCAGAAGTAATTCTCACATAAGCATTCAGCAATAAAATCATCAACCAAACTGAAGCAATGGGTTCAAATTTATATTTTATAGACTTATGGATGACCTGCTTAGTAAGTTGAGGCCAATGGTGACCTATGAGAGCAAGTCAACCCCATGGGTGACCTAACCCTAGCCACAAAAGTGCCCCCTTTGGGAAATTAGGTAAGTAGGACCATGTGGAATTGTTTATAATTACAAATCATCCTCCACAATTAGAAACTGCACCCTCCCTTATTCAAAAGATGCCTCTTTTGAGTTATGACAACTTTCTGCTTTTCCTAGCTCATAAGGAAACTCTTTCTTTCCTTAAAAAACTTTCCTGATTTTACCTCTTTCTGATTTTTTTGCTTTTAGGAAACTTCCCTTTATTCTCTTTCTTGCTTTTGTCATGGAATTTCTTATTTTTACCAAGGAAAGTTGACTAGCTTTCCCCAATGCACCTCCTGACATGGAAGCCTTAATTCCACATCATTATTGTGCATAATAAATAAAATTGCTGAAATAAAATTAAATACATGCCTTGAACAATTATTAGTAAAAAATTATCCTAGGAGGAATAATTAATAACAACTTGAGCCCCTAGGAACTTAGCATGGTCAACACTTTTAATGGTCAATTTGAGGGAATATGACAGTCCTCCCCTCCCAAATCTTCTTGTCCTCAAGCAGAAGCACCACAGAGTGTTGCAAATTTTTCCACCATGTTTTTGCTGCACCACTCTGATCATAGCCATTTTTTCGATACCACTTCCTTTATCAAAATTTCCAACCCAGTTAAAGTAACTGAGCATAATTCCTAGATCCCACTGCCTCCTCTGCAAGGACCCAAATTTTTCTGCCACCTTTTGAACTCTATCATTCCTAAGAATTCCTGGATCCCATGGTTTTATCTGCCTCCTTCCACCGATCAATAAAAAACAATAGAATTTTATCATTGTAGAGGAGGAAAATGAGGTTATGAAAATCATACCACCATATTGGGAGCTCATCTCTCCCCATGCCAAACTGAACATTTTTTAAACTCTCCCACCAAACATGGAATTCCTTAATGCAAAACCAAATCATCTTAAGCCTCTCTAAAGTATGAAAATCCATGTGCAAGCTAGCACTGGAACTTAGGCCACTGTTCTTATGAATACATAGGAGGTTATCCCATGTCCCTCCATGTATACTGAAAGCATCATATAGCAGCCATACATGCTGATTCCACTGTTCATACAATTTCTTTGATGTGTCCAATGTCTCTCCATTGATGCAAGCAAGATTTTTACACTCCAGTGCACACATCTCAATCATGTGTCTAGCCACCCAATCAATGGACGGACAAAATTTCATGCTAAATGATTCAGGTGGGAATAATTCAGCTACTACTAATGCACTTGTCAAACCACATGGTTTGACCATCAATACCTCAACTAGAAGAGTGAAAATATCAAGCTCCTCTTGTGGCATCAATAGAAATAATCCTTTCACCCAATTTTCATCCCCACATGATGTGGCTGAAATAGAAGTGTGGGGTGAAGAATTGTGATCCAAATCCCTACAATGCTCATCATTCAAGATAATGGATCCACAAATTCATCCATTAGTTTTCTGAGTGACAGTGTGATCATGTTCCTCCTCCAAAATTGTACAACATTTTCCTAGAGGCAACTCATAATCTCTTAGGAACCATGCAAGTGCTTGATCTTCATATTGCTTGACCTCAAACTTCTCAAGCACATGAAAATCGGAATGCACGTCATGTGCATGTATACGAGAGGTATATAATAGCTGCAAAATAAGTCTTTGCTGTTTTTCACATGTCAAGACAATGTCAGTCACAACAAAAGAATTATTGCAGAAATAAAAAAATTTCCCTCCCAAGGTCTTCATTCCAAATATGTCTCTATGGAACTCAACAGGTGCTCCCCTTTTCATCCAATGGCTCAACTCTCTGCCATTGATCCAAGGGTGCAAAAATCCATCAATTGACCCACATATTGAATGTAGGTGTAGATTTGATTCCTTCTTTTCAAAAGTGGCTGCACACACATGCCCTTTCTACTGCTTGTAAATCATAGAAAAATCAGCAATATTAAAAACAATTTTCTTGCAACAAGACATAAAAATTTTACCTTCCATATTTTCCTCTTCTATGATTCCTCTATCCAACCATCTAGTGGATGAATTAGAGATATTTATTGCTGATTTATATGATATATAATGATCCATCTCCTCTGCAATAGGATCTATCTCCCATGGGGATAGATCATGATCCCCCTGTTGTGCATGCGACACAAACCAGAAAAATTTCTTCACCCACTGTTCATTCCCCACTGGTGTTTCTGAATCTATGACATGTGGGAAAGAACTATGAAACTTATTTGCATTTTTGCAACCTTTAGTAATCATACTTATGGCTGCAACTTTTTCATTATTGGCTGGCCAAAATTGGGTGCTCTCATCCCACACTTCCATGGGAGAGTGTTTGTGTTCAAGGAACAACTCACGTTTCCTTGGAAAGAAATCAAGTGCTTGGTTCTCATAAAACTGTTCTTCACACTCTTTAAGCACATACTGAATAGAATTCTCCTCATGGTCCACCCAATCATGAGGTTCCTCCATGCCATTTACCCAAAAGGGATGACTCTCAGGAAAGATTGAGGATTCAATCAATTCTTTCCACTCTTGTTGGAATTGTTCTATCTTCATTTGTGATTCTAAGAGGGCACTTTGAGTGTATCTCAAAGAATCTTGGGTGGCCAACAAATCACCTTTGAGCTTGTATTTCTCTTATTCATATATGCAAATACGTTCTTCATTATGTAGTGATGCTTCCCACAATAACTCAACAAACTCAAACATGTCATTTTTATCTGAAAGAAATTGTGAGAAATTACCTTTAATTATGGACATTGCTTTCTGGATATTCTCCATGGCTTCAAAGGAAGATTGGTATTCCATTAAAGAATCTTCCCAACACATATTTGACACTGAAGCATGAGTGTCATGGAGAATTTTCAGGGCCTCTTGGATCTTCTGTTCATCCATCTTCAATGACCCTGCAAGAAGATGAGGTTCTTGCAGATGTTCCTCCTCTTCATTTTCCATCACCAGATCAATTTCATGCAGTGCACTCGAGGTTTTGAAATCTGATCCATATGTTGTTTCTGAAATATATTCATATTTTAAGTGCTCAACAACATAATTTGGGCTGCAACTTAAGTGCTCATTCATCCTTGGTGCACTAGAAAGATATTGCCTCAAAGTTTCATCCTTCATATTACATTCATTTTTTACACCGGAATTTTGAACCTCGTCACTAGGGGGCTCAACCATTCTGAACTCTTCACTGGAAGTGGCTGCCATATCAGACATACAAAATGACACATAGAAATCAGAATTTAATAAATTTCCATGTGTTATGTTCTCCTCCTTATGTGGTGGAATTATGATGGCTTGTTCACCCACCCATTTCTCTCCTTCACACGCTACTGAGATCTGCTCAATTTTTGCTCCGTTGTGAGGCTCAAGGGGTGACTTTAAATATGAATTGTGTTTCTCTTTTGGATCATATCCAAAATATATCTCACCATCATCAATCTGCCCCATCTCTTCTGCACTCATCTTGAAATCAACCACAAAGAAATTTGGAGTCATTTCACCTTCCACGTTACCAACAACTAGATGTTGGACTGTTAGATCTTTAGTTTTGCATGGATATTCTCCATCTCCTTCTGATGAAGGATTTGGTGACTCATCATCCTCATCGATGCTGAAAATAGGCTGATCTCTCTTTGGGGAAAACCCAAATAATCTCTCACGGAAACCATGTACAGATGGCTCTAATGAATCTTCACTTTTTTGTCCTCTTTTCTTTTCCTTTACTTTGAGAGGTGGAACAACTTAGTTCCTTTCTTAATCAATTATTGGTATTCAAAGAACCTACATGTGTTAATGTTTTTGACAACATAGACTCTCCATATTTATTTCCTTCATGCTGAGAGACACTACTAGTCCCTTTTCCATGTTTGCTTGCCAACTACTTGGCAAGGAATTCTCTAGTCTCTTGATCTGACTGAATGATGCTTTGGGATACATATTTCATCCCTTTCAACGTTCTTTGCATCAAAATTCTTAAATATTCTTGATCATCCATTTTTGAATGCTCTTCTTCATACAACTCAAATTCTAAATCTCCCATGAATGGAACTAATTCCACAACTGCAACTTGAAGATATTACTGAGCTACTTTTCCACTGAGAGTTACTTTCCACAGGATGAGCCAAGGAAAGTGCTATGATACCACTGTAATGTCCCAAGTATGGTGTATATACCTGAACAATATTCAATTCTATAAATTATATTAAAATTTCTGAACTTGAATTAATTTACACAATGACTTCTCGGACTGGGCAAATAAGGGGTTTATTCTGGGAAATTTTGTAGGCAAAAGGAGTGAGCAGTGGGAAGCAACATAAGAAAATAAGAAATTCAATTCCCTCTCCCCTATAAAATTTATATTTGGTTCCATTTAGGTTTCAGAATATGCTCCACGGAAACCTACTACCATGCTTCTGGGCAGCCAAACCGTGAAACTAAGGAGGGTAGTTCGGTCTGTTTTAACCAAGGGCTTCTGGAAACTTGAAAAGGGTTGTTCCATCCTTAATATAGCATAAATAAAGTTTTTATATAGTTTTCATAGATTCTGGAAGGTTCTGATAATTTTTGGATGAATTTGGGGTTTACGGCAGTTTTGGCCAAGGAAAACCCTACGCAGAGGAGGATCCAAAAAGGTGGTACAGACTCAAATAAAAATGGTTCTGGAGTTTTACATTGGAATTTGGGCCTGTTAGTGACCCACAGGAACTGACAGAGCTCATTTTTAGTTTACAGAACTCATTTTATATCAAATTTAACAAAACTAGTCACTAAAAGCTAGTAATCTAGCTAGGGTCTAAAGAAAGTTATTAAATCAAGTGAAATCGATTTCTGTAAAACATGAAAATTATAACAGAATTAAATACCAGTTTTATGAACATGTAAAATCACTTAAATAAGTTCCCTAGCATGACATATTCCTTATAGCACTCATATTTGTTCAGTTTCCCCTATACATTGATAAAGTAGGCCCTTTTAGGGAAAACTGATACAAGATTATTTATGGGTATGGACACTTATAAATTATAAATATAATTTTCAGAATATTATGAACCCACATAACAGAAATTATGTCATGGACTGACCATTACAAGGATGCTCCAAAAATGAGGGGCAGGAGGCCCGAATCATGACCAGTAAGGGCCTTTGAGCATTGGTAAAGCATGAGCTTCACTGAAGCTTGACATGAACTTGATGGAGGCTGTAATTAACTCTGATTATCCTTCAATTTCTGCAATATAGCGCTCCACACCTGCAGTGGAAGAGAAGGGGATAGAAGGAGAGGGGAATGGAAGGCAGGGGCTCATCTCCGAGTAGGCTAAGGAACAACACTCAGAATTAATGCTCACATAAGCATTCAGCAATCAAATCATCAACAAAACTGAAGAAATGGGTTCAAATTTATATTTTATATACTTATGGATGACCTTCTTAGTAAGTTGAGGCCAATGGTGACCTGTGGGAGCAAGTCAACCCCATGGGTGACCTAACCCTAGCCACAAAAGTGACCCCTTTGGGAAATTAGGCATGTAGGACCATGTGGAATTGTTTATAATTCCAAATCATCCTCCAAAATTAGAAATGACACCCTCCCTTAGTCAAAATATGTCTCTTTTGAGTTATGACAACTTTCTGCTTTTCCTTTCCTAAACTCTTTCTTTCCTTAAAAAACTTTCTTGCTTTTACCTCTTTCTGCTTTTTTTGCTTTTAGGAAACTTCCCTTTATTCTCTTGCTTGCTTTTGTCATGGACTTTCTTATTTTTACCAAAGAAAGTTGACTAGCTTTCCCCAATGCACCCTCCTGACATGGAAGCCTTAATTCCACATCATTATTGTGCATAATAAATAAAATTTCTGAAATAAAATTAAATACATGCCTTAGAACAATTATTAGAAAAAATTTATCCTAGGAGGAATAATTAATAACAACTTGAGCCCATACGAACTTAGCATGGTCAACACTTTTAATGGTCAATTTGAGGGAACATGACACGTGGATGAAGGATGTCGATGTTGGGATTGTCACTCACACTGGTGCGATAACTGGAGATGATGGACCATGGCTACAAGTTCAGCTCGCTGGTAAGAAGAAGGTCACATTTGATATTGTGACAGAGAAAGATACCTTCTTTGACGTAAAGAATGAAATCAGAAGAAATCGGGGTAAGTTACCAATTGTTGATATGCCATTTTCTTTCGATCCATCTACAGAGGTAGGACCATCACAGCAGTATGGTACCCTATGTAAGTTCTTTGAGAGCTGTCTATCACTGGTGAGGGACTCGAATGCCCTTGTTGAGCTCGAGGCATTATTACACCTCCTCGATAAGACGCTGAAGGATTCCGCTGTGAATTCCTTACAAAAAAGGAAGACCGGCAAGGAGATGAGGATGAATGTCCAGATTGGGGATTATGAGGTTGACTTGGTCATTTTGGACCTTGGATCAGATGTAAACATCCTAACAAAGCAAACCTGGCAATTGATGGGGAAGCCGACATTGGGATGGTCATCGGTATAGCTACGTTTAGCAAACTAGGTGAAGGTTCAACCCATTGGTCATGTTTCAAACTTGGTTGTTGACATTGAAGGTATGAAAACATGTGCTGACTTAGACATAATAGAAGTTGTAGGAGATGGTGGTTCCTATCCTGCGCTGCTAGGAATTGGATGGGATAATGATGGCATGGCAGTTATCAACTTCAAAAAATGTGTTATGACATTTGAAAACCAGGATGTCATAGTCATTGCTCCTATGGACCCTCGGGAAGGAGGATGATATATCAAACCCATAAAGGAGGAAGTCGAGAGAAGTTGGGATCACGCTTATAACATATTTGAGGACTATATCCACCCTACTATCAATGGAGAACTTAGATGCGGTAGCACAATTTTTGGGTCCTCCGACTCTGATGATGCTCTAGAAAATTGGTAGAATTCGTTGCATGAGGTATCATTCAGAAAATGCAGGTTGATTACACAGTCTCTCTGACATGTTGCGACTGAGACTGTCGAGTTACCCATTTACAATAGACTGCTAGGACTATCTGAGTTCATCCAAGAATTTGAAGAAAAGGTGTTTTCACCGCAAAGGATAATGCCTCTAGATGTAGCACTGAAGGCTACTCCGACTCGATGGTGGGCGACACACAAGAAGAGGATCCATGACTGGGAGCAGTGCCACATGTTGATGATGGTCCTCTTTGGCAATATAGAGGTCTCTCATGCTGGGAGATATGATGAATGAAATGACCCCACCCATCATTTGAGTGAATTTCAAACATTATGGACATCATGACCCAGGGATGAGTGGGTTCACGCTTTTTTTCACACTCTAGAAGAGATGCCACGATCCTGGTATGTGGTAGCAGAATTGCGTAGAACCATTATCACTTGGGAGGAGTTTTCAGTTTGCTTTGTGCAAATGTTTAGCTCCAAGGATTCCAACCTTGAGGTATGTAATGATTTACACATTATCCATGATGCAGTACTGAAATTCATCCCTATTGCATACCATGTTGATCCTCATGCGCATTGCTCTATCCAATCCATGATGACGTGCTACAACTTGTCTGGGGAACCTGAAGATGATGACAGGCTGTAGAATGTTAATATTCCATCGTATGAAGGAAGCTGTGGTGTTGCAACTCCCAACATACCGACAGACTCAATGAACCAACCGCCAAGGATCCAAAAAGTTAACATTTGGTCGACAGAAGATCCAAAATTTTCTAACGTCGGAGACTATTGGGGCGAAGAGACGATGGTGAAAGTCACCGATATATTGCATGAATTCTGTGACCTTTTTCCAATGTGATTCTTAGAAATGAAGGGGATACTCAGTGATTTAGGGGAAATGATGATTCCACTCAAGACAGATGAAAAACGGGTTCGCCAGAGTCCATATAGATTGAACCCGTGATATAAGGATCGCATAAAAGCTGAGATCGATAGGATGCTTGACACCGGGATCATTGAACCTGTCAAAGAATCAGTGTGGATAATACTGATGGTGGTCCAAGATAAGAAGAGTAGCGAAATCCACATTTGTTTCGATCTGAGAAAGTTGAATGATGCATGTGTACATGATCCGTTCTCGACCCCATTCATAGATGAAGTCCTAGAAGGCATAGGCAGCCAGGAAGTATATTCATTCACAGGTGGCTTTTTGGGATACCCCTAGATCTGGATTGTGAAGGAGGATCACCATAAGACCACATTTGTCATTGAGTGGGAATGTTTCCAATATACCGTCATGCCATTAGGGTTGAAGAATGCACCTAATGTATTCTCCCGCGTAGTTGTTGTTGTATTCAAAGATTTTATTCAGAAATTCCTATAGGTATATATGGATGACTAGACCATCTATGGCCTAGTTAAGGACCATCTCGACAATCTGTGATTGATGCTAGAATGGTGTAAGAAGCATCAGATTGCATTGAATTCCAAAAAATGCATTTTTGGTGCACCCTTTGGCATACTACTTGCGCACGTTGTATGAAAAGAAGCTTTGTTGCTTGATCTGGAAAATATTGCGCTAATCCTCATTTTACCACCACCAATGAATGTAAAGATGCTCCGAGAAACACTGGGACATATGGGATACTATCACAAGTTTATCAGAGGATACGTTGCGATTACTGCACCCATGGAAAAGATGCTAAAAAAAGATGTTCCGTTTGAATGGAATCTGAAATGTAAAGGAAGCTTCAACACCCAGAAGGCCAAGATGGCATCTGCACAAATACTAGTTTTCCCTGATTGGAATAAAGAATTCAATGTGCATGTTGATGCTTCTTCTACTGTGCTAGGGGTTGTTCTTATGGAACGAGGTGAAGGCAACTTGGACCATCCGATAGTATATGCTAGTAGAAAGTTATCATTTTCCAAACAAAATTATACCACAACCGAAAGGGAAGTCCTGGCGATGGTTTATGCTCTGCAAAAGTTTAGGCATATCTGTTGGGTGGACACTTCAAGATGTTCACTGATCATTCTACTTTGCAATACCTAGTCAATAAGCTTGCGTTGTGAGGGAAAATTTGTAGGTGGTTTTTTTTGTTCCAAGAGTTTGATTTTGAAATAGTAGTAAAGCCTGGACAGTTAAATGCTAGCCCAAATCATCTGTCACACATTGAGAATGGTGAAGAACCAACCAATATTGATGATGGCTTTCCAGATGTGCAATTGTTCCAAATTGAAGTTGAATATGATCACTATGCACCAATTGTTTAGTTTTTTTCTAATGGTGTTGCCCCAGCAGACATGTCGATTAGCCAAAAGAAGCAGTTGGTCATAAAATCCTCTAATTTTCAACTAATTTCTGGGAAACTATATAAACTTGGACCGGATGAAATATTGCGACGGTGCATCTTACTGCATGAGCAGGGTCCCATTCTAGAAGAAGCACATGTTGGAATCGCGGGAGGTCACTATGGAGGCCGCGCTACTGCATGAAAAGTGTTGCATGCTGGGATATGGTGGCCCACTTTGCATAATGATTCTGCAGACTATGCGAGGAGCTGTGATGTCTGCCAATGGTTTGGTAAACCATCACGGAGGGATGAGATGTCATTGGTGCCACAGGTGACACTCCAACCATTTGATAAATGGGTTTTCGACTTTGTGGGTCCTATCAATCCGCTAGGTAAGCACACTAAAGTTGTCTATATTATTACTGCAACTGACTACCTGACTCGGTGGGTAGAGGCTGCACCAGTCATTGATTGTACCACTGTGACGATAGCCCCTTTTATCTTTGAGAACATTGTGACGCGATTTGGGTGTCCTAGAATCATGATGAGTGACCAGGGAAGTCACTTTGTCAACCAGATGGTAAAAGCGCTAACTGAAGAGCTCCAAATACAGCATAAGAAGAGTACACCCTACCATCCGCAGGAAAATGGTATCGTTGAGGCCTTTAACAAAATTTTGGAGACAACACTGACCAAGGTATGTAACGTTAACCACGATGATTGTGATTTAAAAATTACAGTAGTTCTGTGAGCCTATCGCACTACTTGCAAATGGCTAACATATCAGACACCATTTAAGTTAGTTTATGGGAAAGAGGCAGTCATGCCTATGGATTATATTATTCCCATATTGCACATTACCGCAGCAACGGGTATGGATGATGCAGTGGCATTAGAAGAACATGCTACATAGTTGATTCAGATTGAAGAAGATTGTTTCATTGGAGGCTTCCACCAACAGGTTGTAAAGGATCGACAGAAGGCATGGCATGATTGCCATATTAAGCATAAACAGTTTGCGACAGGAGATTTGGTGCTGTTATATGATAGTAAGTTTATCAAGCATATAGGTAAGTTAAAAACACACTGGTTAGGTCCCTATCATGTTCAATCCATTATGGTATGACTCTGAATGACCATATGAGAGTTTTGAATGCTACTCTTATATACTAGGATTTTCCCAAGTCTCCAGATCCATGCTTCCCTCTATGGAAGTATAGTAGATTGGAGTTCCATAGATTTCTAAATAGACACTCCCCTTGTTGGATATAGCATACATAGGATTCTTAATAAGATATCCACATAAATCCCAATAGTCATCACCACCATCTATGTTAGATGTGATGGATTCCCCATTGTTGATATCAAGTTCCGGTATCAAGTTCTCTTTGTCTTCATTACTGATACTGATATATATCTCAGACTGATCATATGGATAAACTGCATGATCCTTTTCCATATCAAAGTTTCCCAAGGCCACATGGTCCATGCTCTCTCCTTTAGATATGCCATATATAGGAGAATCAACAAAACCATCAAAAGTTTGTGGTTCATTATTTTCCTCTTTATTTGTCATAGACTGGATTTTTCATGAATTTCCAGGACTCCTCATCAACATCTTTGTCAAAGATAAGGGAGTCTTTGTCACTTGTATCATGCTCCAAGTTATACTTGTCCTCATTTTCATACTCATCTTCTTCAGAGAAAAGGTCACAAGGCAGTAAAGCTTCCAGATTTTCATCATTATATGGAGAACACGTAGGAGTCCCATCATGCACATTACGGTTTTCATCATAAGTTTCACTATAAGATTTTGCAATGGTTTCATCCTTAGGTTTATACTGTTTAGATGGTGACAAAGGGTAGGCCTGTCATACCATGTATACATGATTAGGCTCGCTTGAAGTTGCTTCCTGACTACTAACCTCAGGAATTCCATGTTCCATGACTTGATTTGCAACATAACAAGTGATTTCTTGGTGGAATTGTTCATAGGGTCTACACCATGGAATTACTTCTTCTACCATGTTAGCTAAGTCTAACTAGTTTGGAATCCTAGGCTCTTGCTGAGGAAATTTATTTTGATACATCTGATTCTGCTTGGGATGAAAGTTCCTAGGTCCATTATTCCTTTCCATTGTGATTATTCTATTTTGCATATGATTCAATTATGTAGAATGATTGCCCATTAGTTGGTTTTGGCTAGTAACCAACCTTTTTTATCATGTCCGTCACCTTTTCCATGGGATCTTTAGAAGTCCCCTTTTCTTCTGATTCAACAGCTTTACCCTTCTCTTTGTTGTAGGAAGTGTTTCCCCTAGTGTAACCTAGAATGTTGGACTTTCCTAAATATTGCATATTCTTTTCTATTTTCTCGACCAATTCCTAGGCAATTTTCAGATCGACTAGTTCGTTATCTCTCAACTGGTACCTTAAGTCACCGGTGAATGATTCAATGTAGGATATGAGGATAGAGGCATTTTTTGGCTTGATGTATCTAGGAAGGTCCACAACCACATGCCTAAATTTAGTGTTAAATTCATCCATGGTTTCATTCTCCATCTTCTTTATGCTATAAAAGGCAGCAAGCAGATGTCTTGGTTCCTTCTTTTCTCCCCACTTCTTCCTAAAACCGTCTTGGAATTTGCTAAGAGTTTTATATCAATCATCATCTAGGTCGAGGTGCCACTCTTCATAATCATCTTCTAATGATAAATCAAAGAGCTTCATTTTGACATCGTCATGTTCATGGGAAACATCATTGCAATAACTGACCAGGTGCTTTTCAAACTTTTGAAGGTGATACTTGGCAGTGATGGCATTATTGCCCTGAAATATTCGGAGCTTCTTGATAGAATATTTTGGAATGGCATGGAAAGCACCTTCTATGTGAGAAAATTCAAGGGGTTTGAATAATTCCATCATTTCTTGAGATTGGTGAACATGACTCTCTACAAATAAGTGATGGATATCTGAGAGGGATTGGTCTCCTAAATTTTCAAGGTTTCTACGAGAAGTCTGCCTATTCAATCTCTCCCTAATAAACCTTTCAAGATCAAGGAGAGGATTGAACAATTGATGGCATTTTCTTTGGGTAGAAATTCTTGGAGGGATGTTAGACAGTGGAGTCACCAGATGGATCGAGTTTTAATTTTTATGTTTTTTAAAGACAAGATCAATCAATTTTTTTTTATCTTGTTAGTTGTTTTAGAAAAAATTTAGGCTAATTCGTACTCAGGAATAAAAATATTTATCCCCGGCAATGGCGCCAAAAAGACAATGCGAAAAACAACAACAAAGGCACGAATCACCCCAGGGGGAATGGGGAATGGGCTCGAAAGAGCCTATTCAGAGAAAAATTTATTATTTGATGTTACAATATTAGTAAAATTATCAGAATCCTCTTAGTTCTTATATAGGATGAAACCAAGGCTTTACAAATTTCCCAAAATTTTAAAACTATGGTCAAAAGGGAGACCCCTGGGGGGATTTGAACGATCCCAAAGCCACTTTCGAAAAGGAACTTTTCTTATTTCTGTTATGCCTTCTAAAAGACAGCAATTATTTTAGAATGAAATATTCCCAAAATCACTTTGGAACTACCTTTGGGTCAGCATACTTTAAACCAAACAAAACTAAGCTAAAACTAGCTAAAACGGTGAAAAAAGAACCAAGGAAAGCAAGATTTCCTTGGGATATTGGATTTATGTTTGGGAAGCCAATGAAAGATGCACTGATTGCTGGATTTAATCCTTTTTAAGATAAAAATAGAAATCTAAAGCATGCAACCTACGGATTCTCTTTAAATTGCCATGCAAAACGGACGATTTCCCTAAACTAGATCTAGAATGCTTTATCAAAACGTTTTTAGGAATAAGATCTAGTCTATGAGCCTTGAAACAACAGATCTATGTAATTTTTAATTTAATATAACAGATCCAAATGATATCAAAGATTTTGAACACAATAACCAGGTAAGAAAATTGACTTTTTTGAAGGAGGAAGAGAGAGAAAAAGTGTTGCAAGCCTGACAATGTTGGGCTTTGGAGTTTGATTTGGTGGAACACTGAGGGACTGTGTCCTCTAGAAGATCTTGAAGATGAGGAATATTCAAACCAGATCAACCCCTTCTATAAGTGAGATCACCTATAACTTAGAAATCCTTGCACAAACAGATGGTTAAGACATAGGTGCTGCTGGAAGAGATAATTGGAAAGCATGCAATTAAACTTAAAATACATGCAAATCCAATAGATATGAAACAAGAAAACAGTAAGAGCATAAATCAAACTGGAATAAACTCTTACCCTAATAGGAGGGAGCTCTCTCCTTCAAGGCCAACAATTAACTAGCAAATGCAAAGATACATAACACATATTATACCTCATAAGCATTTGACAATCACCATCCACACATGAAGAGAATTACACCATAGATCTTTCCTTCAAAGCTTCTTTATTCCAGAATAGTAAACAATAACAGCAGTACAATAGCAACAACACCTCAATCCCATTTCTAACTAGCTTGGAAGAGGTAATCTGTGCTTTATTTATAGCAAAAATAGGAGATATAGCCTGAGGGGGCACAAATGCCAAGCCAATGAGACTGATTTCAGTCAAATCGGAGAAAATGCCAATGATTTAGGATTTGGGGTTTTCTCCATTATTTAATTTATTTATTAATTAAATAATCAATATTTTATTTTTAGGGATTTTTGACCTGAGTGATGGACAAATCACTCAAAACATAGAAAAAGTGGGTCTATGGGTTTACATGGTGGTCTTAGCTTGAAAATGAGCACCCCGTGAATGAAATTGACTTCTAAGCCCACTTTTATTACAAGACCAATTTTTCCATTTAAACTATTAAAAAATAGCTTAAGTTTTGGAAAAATTAAAACTTTAAAAAAACTTTAAAAATTAAAAAAAATTAAAACCTAGGGGGGACTTAGACATGTTCATATGACTCGACCATGATGCCTAGCATGTTTATACATTGACACATAGACTCTAATAACCTCAATAGGCCTAAATGCCAAGCCGACCACCCCAACTTTGGAGGTATTGAGTGAAAAACTCAGAAATTATCAGTCGTTTATTCAACAACCAATAATAACCAAAGGAAAAAACACCCTGGGCTGATCGGATTGACAAATAAAGTCTAAGAGACCGAGTTTTTTTACAGACACTATCATGCTAGAACATCTTATTACAACTCCCCCATGTGGTATGAACATGTGATATAGTACAACAAGCACTTCCCATAAGCACTTCTGAAGGTCTTCTGAAGTTTGAACAAATCATCTGTGTCCGGTTCACCAAGCTCACTTGATAAAAAACCACTAAGTACAACTTAGGTGGTAACATTACTGTGGCGTATTACCTAAATAGATGGGACGAATAAATGCCAATAAAGGTTTGCACTACTACGATTTCTACCAAATTTATGCTTGGCAATGTTGTCACTAGATATGGATACCTAAAGATTTTGATAAGTGACCAGGGAACAAATGTTTTTAATCAAATGGTTGAAGAAATAACTGAATAATTCCATATCCAACATAGGAAGACAACAATATATATCCCATAAGCGAATGGTGCTATCGAAGCATTCAACAAGATCCTAAAGAATGCATTGACAATGATTTGCAATGTTTAGAAAGATGAATCAGACCAGAAAAATTATGCAGTACTCTTGGAATATCACATGACCGATAAAAAGTTGACACGATGAACTCCACTCCAGCTAGTGTATGGACAAGAGATTGTTATGCTAATGGAATATATTGTACTTATTTTAAGGATTGTTGCAATCATTGAAATCAATTATAGTGGCTCTATTGAAGAAAGATTGTCGCAACTTGTGCAGTTGGAGGAAGAACGTTTTGTCACAGGTTATCACCAAAATGTTGAGAAGGAATGACAAAAAGTATGGCAAGAATAGCACATTAAGAATAAAAATTTTCAAGTCATAGGACTTGTCTCCTCTATGATAGTAAGTTCTTAAGGAATCATGGCAAGCTGAAAACACATTGCTTGGGGCCTTATGTTATCATTCAAATCATTGAAAAAGGAACAATACAACTAAAAGAAATAAATGGAGCACCTTTCAAAGGATTGGTGAATGCAAGTAGGATAAATCCTTACCAAGATAACCACAGCTTGGTAGACTTAAAAAAGAATAAAAATAAAAATAAATGAAAAAGAAGACAAAAGAAAACAACAAAAATATGCATATTTATGAATGTTTATGTTTTGTGTTGCAGGAAATGTGTGAGTTGAGAAAAAAGAAAAGTGTTTGTAGACTAGTTGTCTATAATAGAATAAAAATAGTGGCGCACACTCTTTGTCTATTCCAAGGAAAGAAGTTTTTCCAAGGCTAAATAATTGTCATGGGAAGAAACATGTTATTGCATGAGGAAATTTGGTCGCAAGAAGACAACTATCCATAGTTGAATTAAGGATGCGGGAGATTTCAGCAACGTACTTTTTGGTCATTTCCTCATTATTACACAAAAAATAACAATGAAGTGACAAAAAGAGTGAAGGTTGAGTGGCAATTTCCATGTAATGATTTGAATGATTTCCAATTTTTTTCTCGCTCATGCAAAATAAAGACTAGTTGAACGGGTAAATGCTTATCATCTTTGCGCTGCAGTTTTATTCATTCTGTTGGAACTCAACCGAGTAAATTGGACTATTTGCAACTCATAGATCTGAGCTGAGTTTTCACAGAGTATGGTCATATATTTTTCCAATAAAATCACTACTGTACAATGCGGTGTCGATACACCTTCATCGACACCCATTATGGAAGAAACTGGCACATATGTTCCACCATGAACCACGGTTGTGGAAAAAGTTGAACAAATACCATTAATCCCTGAAGGGAGGTTACAACTAGACCCACTGGGAACGTCGAAGGGGAAACAGTCTAGTAGCCGCAGGAAAGAAACAACACCACCACCAAAAGTTAAATAACCAGGATCCGCGAGCATGCTTCCATATAATGTTCCGCCGAGACCATTTGATGAACCTAAGATTCAAATCGCCAAGAATGCAAGGTACCCATTGGTAGCACTGACTATACCAAAAGGAGTTCAAATAACGAAAAACATACTTCCAAATATAAATAATATGACCTTTGTCCACCATGATCTAAGGAAGTTTCTGGAGTTCGTAATGGACAAATACATGGTTGTTTTCCGTGAGATAGAGGATGAACCTACCCACTTAGTTCCAATGGATGGGAAAGAGGACTAGATAAAGTTGGTACGTTGTCACATATGCACATGTTGCATTTTGGTCATAGCATAGAGATGAATGTATGTGTTAAACAATTGTTGGTATCATTCCATGGTGTATTTCTATGGATTGACTGAAAGACTTTTGTTGATGTCGATCTTATAGCACCGATTATAGGACTCCCACTTGCACACATCGAATCGACATCATTTTTTTCTCGAAAGGTATAAGAGACCTTATTGATGAATAAGCTAAGAGAAAAGTATGACTTGACCAGAGACACTAGAGGATTTTCCATTTCCTCTATCAACGACTACACTATCAGGTTTGCAGCTAAAGTTCTGTGTATCAAGATACTTGAGAAGATGTGACCGAACTAGTGCACCGCGAGGACAATTGTGGTAGTAGAATTATGTGCAGTAGGTGATCAACTCAATTGGTTGCAATATCTACTAAACGAACTATTAGCAGATGCATAGGAGGCACCGAAGAAAGGTAACACATTTCATTACTCATGGCTACTTGTTTTTATTTTGTTTGTTGCATCGGTAGAACCAAAAAACTACCAGGGGGTCGATGTGCCTATTTTGTGTTGAGGATATCGATACCAAAATCTATTTTTCAAAAAATATTTAAAGCAGAGGAAAAAAATACAATAATGTAGATTTATTTTTGCAAGAAGAGGCCCTACGACATCATGCAATATATCATGCTAGAATTAGCACGTCGGTCATTACACAGTTCAGAAACATTATCAAATTTTCGGTTGGGGACCATAATATTTCTTTGTAGCCAGGACAAAACCAACAGTGCCAATGGATTGCAACATAGTCTCATCTCTCAATTACAGAAATTAATGTCATTATTCAAGATTGGGAGGAATAATGGAGAGTTCCTTTTGCATATGACCAGTTATCTGTAGGAAACAAGGTTTAACAAGAAAAGCCACTAATACAGAAGGATGGGGACTAGGGAGAGAATCCACCATATGACAAACCCAGAGGAGAACCTAGAAGAAAACCAAGAAACTACCCACAATCAGTTAAGCACAAATCCAGCAGACCTAGTAGTAGGGAAAAATAGGAAGTAGATAGAGAATTCTGTGAGGTGTCATTGGAGAAGAGGAAAGATGATAAATCAGATAGAGTTGTCTCCCTTAACAACATTGATTATACACTGTTGATGCATACAATGACCAAGGTTTCCAATCAATGCCTCAATAACATAGATGAGCAGAAAATAAAGCTAACCAACAGTGTGACAAATTTATTACAAACATTATGTAAGGTAGTGAAACAAGTAAGAATGGTGGTTGACTACATGCCACAATTTCCTGAGGCATAGGAATTATATGGCTCGTCGAAGGAGAGACCTAGTGATGTATTAACACCCATATCACCAATAAAATCTCAAGTATTGGGTGAATGAATCGACTTGGGGACAATAGAGTTGAATTCCATGGTAAGAAACACGGGCCATTTCACCATAAATTTCTCTGCAATACCAATGTACGAAGTGTATTCCATTTAGAAAGCAACAATGGAAGAAATGAAGGTCAAAGAAGGTGCATTGGTCAAGCATGTTAGAGCATCAAACAATACTATTCATAATATGAACAAAATAGTCTGTCAACACCTGTGCAAAATTTTGAAGTTTTCTGCATAGGAATCTGTGCTAATTCCACCTGCAAAGTTCTAGACCAGGAAAAGAAGGAGTAAGGTAAAAAAAATTCATGTTATATGACCTCAGTACATGCTGATCAGGTTCTGAAGGATCCATCCCTTGTTGAGAGTAAAGAAAATGGTAAAAAGTCCTTAGGCATGAACTCGAAAATATGCCTAAGTAAGAAACATCGGATCAAGGTTAAACGGTTATAGAAATGGATGACCTGGATGCATAGTGGAGAATATCAAAGGCCAAAAATCATTTCTGCCAAGGAAAAATCAGGAGCAGAAAGGGAAGGGGCCATTTTCGGTTGTGGAGAGTGATAAATTTGATTTTCGCTTTCTACAATTCGATGATTTGACGGCCCAAAATGTTTTCTCCCAAGATCAATGATCCAAAAAATGGAGAAAGCTAAAAAGGCGAGGCTTCAGGTTACAAAACTTGGAAAAACCCAACTTCCATTTTCTACAGTCCAAGATCTATGGCTCAAAGCACTCCCACCAAATATCAACGGTGCAGAAAGAAAATAGTGGAAATAGAAAATCGCAGGAAGAAAAGGTAGAATTGTAGTCATGATGGTTGGAAAACCCACCTTCCTCTTTCTACTAAAGGAGGGAGAGGAAATTCGAAAATGGAAATGCGAATTCGGAAGAGGATAAGTTTCAGCGAAGAAAGTTGGATGGTATGGATTCTGTTTTCCGCTAAAGGTGGAAGCGGAAAGGAGGAGGTGCAAAGGGAGAAGCGGAAGAGGTAAATTTTTGTTATGAAAAGTTAGGATTCCTATTCCCATCTTTCGCATCCCGCAGCTCAACCCTAGATTGACAACCCAGAATAAATCTTACTGAGATCAATGTTGAAGATTGATTTCTCCAAGATAACTTGCACTCTCAAACTCAAAGAATTCGTTCACATTGGAAAATGTGCCTAAATGATGTGTCCTCTTCCCATTGGATATTGCACTTAGATATTGGGGGCACAAAGATAACTTTATGGAGAGTGATGGTGCATATTTCAATGGTGTATATTTGAGAAGGAATCAGATCAATGGTGGATGTGAATTTCTCAATCCAAAGGTGCGAGGAGGAAGAAGATCAGTGTACATGAAAAATGGAGATGAAGCATGGAGAAAATAAATAGCATAGATTTCACCTTGGAGAGTAAAAAAGTTAGAGGTACTCTGAAACATCATTTTCAATCAAGAATACCTACATCCCAGATGTCGTATTGCCATTTTTTATCCAGCGTGTTTGTTATCCCATATTTCTTGTTTTATGTGCAACTCATGGTGAATCTTCCACCTCAGGAGTTTGTTAGAATTTGAAATGATGATTCAGTATAAATTCCCAATTTTGCAATTGAATTCGGTTTTGTTTTGATGTTGATCTCGGGAGCCCAGTACTCTATAAATGTACCCTCAAAAGAGGAAGAAAGGGTTGGAACTTTCATTCAAAAGTCTTTCACTCTTGGTTTTTATATCTCTGTAAACTTTCTTGGAAGTGTTAATGAGAAATATTCTTCCGTGTTTCTAAGATTCATCACGGTGTTCTATATTCCATTTTTGTTTCTTGTTTGCTTTATTTTCATCTGTGTAAGTTTATGTTAATGCTTTCTAGTTGCATTTGAGGAATTCATTTCATTAAGTGCTCCTCACATAATATATTGCATTTGTGATGTGTTATGATGAATGCTATGGGATTTGCCCTCTGTTACGTTCTATGTATCATTTACTATCCTTTATTTTTGTTGATGTTAAAGGTGGTGCAAGAAATTCATCCATAGATAGGTGCCTCTTGCCTCACTAGGATATTTATCCTTTCCCCCTACCACCACTTAAAGATATTTGACTGAATGTGATACCTACTTTGCCTCAGACTACAAAGGAAAATAGCCACTCATCTTCATTGTAAATACCCTTCATTGATTCAGGTTGTGACTTCATTTCCCAATGGTAATTCTTGTTTGTCTATTTTACCACCATTAAAAATTACAAATAACCTGTTCCTATTAGATATCTAGCCTTCTGAATGCTTTCTTAAATCCATAAGTATATGTGAATGAGTTTAGAGAGCCCTCTTTGACTGTATAGGATAGAATAAAATCTAAAGAATGGTTGAAATGGTTACGCTTATTGATAGGTATAACTCCTGATTCAATTCTATTTATGGCTAAAAAATTTATTTATACATTACAATGACTCTTGGGATCACATACGAGAGTCTCTTAATCTTCCTACTATTTACATTAACGTATAATCCTGATGGATTATATTCCAACAATCCCCCCCTTAATCCGAAGGGGTGTTAGTAAGTATGAGCATGTTTCTGAATCTTTCAAACTTTTCTCGTCCAAGCGCTTTGGTGAAGATGTCTGTAACTTGCTCATTTATGGAACAATGTCGAAGATGGATTGTCTTGGCCTCTACATGATGTCAAATCAAATGATACTTTGTGTTGATGTGTTTGGTTCGATCATGGAATCTGGGATTCTTAGCCAGCTTGATGCAGGAGTATTGTCGACCAACAATGCAGTGGAGTTCTCTTGTTTTTATTGCAAATCTTCAAGTATCTTCCTGAGCCATACTATTTCTTTCATTGCTTCAGCTGCAGCCACATATTCTGCTTCTGTTGTTGAATCTGCTGGAACTGACTATTTGCGTGATCTCCATGAGATAGCTGCTGATCCAAGACTCATAGTGTATCCAGAAGTTGATACTCTTATCTCCTTATCGCCATCAGAATCTGAATCTGAGTACCCAATAAGTTTGAAGTCATCCACTTTAGAGTACTTGAGTCCAACGTCTTGAGCCCCCTTCAAGTATCTTAGAACTCTTTTTGCAGCTGACCAGTGTCCTTCACAAGGTTTATGCATGAACCTTGAAAGTATGCCAACAACATAAGAAATATCTGGTCTATTTGTTGTAAGGTAGATAAGACTTCCTACAAGTTGTCGATACTTGGTCGCATCCTCAAATTCTTTTCCTTCGCTTGATGTGAGCTTCATTTTCTGTTCCATTGGAGTAGATATAGGGTTAAATTCTGTCATGCAAAATTTGTTTAGTAGTTCTCCAACATTATTTTTCTGAGATAGGAATATGTACTTAGGATGTTGAATGACTTCAATTCCTAAGTAATAGTGGAGATGTCCCATATCTGTCATTTCAAAGATCTTTTTCAAATCTTTCTTTATGGATGCTATATATCTCTCATTGTTCCTTGTCATCAAAAGATCATCTATGTACACCACAAGATACACAACAAATCTTCCAACTTTCTTTATAAACAGTGTTTCATCATCAAGATCAAAATGTTTGAAATTTAACTT
Source organism: Pseudotsuga menziesii (assembly GCA_001517045.1). NCBI lineage: Eukaryota > Viridiplantae > Streptophyta > Pinopsida > Pinales > Pinaceae > Pseudotsuga > Pseudotsuga menziesii. The sequence goes on from LPNX010246194.1 coordinate 293,109, forward strand.
CAAAAGATGCTCGGTTAACTTTTCATACCATGCGCGAGGTGCTTGTTTTAGGCCATACAAGGATTTGACAAGCTTGCATACCTTTTGTTCTTTTCCTTTCACAACAAAGCCTTCTGGATGAGACATGAAGACATTCTCTTTCAAGTCTCCATTCAAGAAAGCAGTCTTCACATCCATTTGATGAACTTTCCACCCTTTCTGAGCAGCTAAATAGAGTAATGTACGGATGGTAGCCCATTTTGCTGTAGGAGAAAATGTTTCTTCATAGTCAGTTCCTTCTTTCTGTGCATAGCCTTTTGCTACAAGCCTTGCTTTGTGCTTGTCAAGTGAGCCATCTGATTTGTATTTGTTCTTGTACACCCACTTGCAGCCAATTGGTTTGGTTCCAACTGGATGGTCAACTAGCTTCCAAGTTCCATTCTTTATGAGTGCATCATACTCATTCTGCATAGCTTCTTTCCACTCAACTCGAGTAGAAGCTTCTTCAAAGGAAGTTG
>LPNX010246194.1:293838-309509 GCA_001517045.1 Pseudotsuga menziesii
AGATGGACACTTTCAAGTGTATTTGTGGCCCATTTAGGAATCTTCTGTGATGGTCCTGGTTGATCAGCTGGTGGTGCTTCATCATTGATTGAGAGTCTTTCAATTCTCTCAATCACATCATCCAGTTGAACCTCTTGATCAAGTGAAGTAGCAGGAACTTCTTCATGCGGGGGAGTTGGTGCTTCATATGGAAATTCCAAAGGTTGACCCAAAATAGGAATCCCCCCTTCAAGGTTTGGAATTTCATATTCATTTTCAGAATATGTCTTTGGATGAGGATATTTTTCCAAATGATCAAGTTGTCTCTCAATGGACTTGTAATTTTTATTAGTTTCAAGAAAAATGACATCTCTGGAAATAACAAACTTCTTGTTTACCTCATCATACATATGTTATGCCTTGGAGTATTCTTCGTACCCCAGGAAAATACATTTTCTACTTCGAGCACCAAGCTTGTTTCTTTGCTCCTTTGGAATCAAGGCATAACAGGTGGAACCAAAAACTCTGAGATGACTGACTGAAGGGAGACGGACAAACCACATTTCATGTGGAGTCTTGTTATCAAGAGCATTTGAGGGACTTCTGTTTCTCAAATAGGCTGCACATTTTACTGCATCACCCCAAAACATTAGATTTACATTCTCAAAAAACATCATTGAGCGAACCATATTCATTATGGTTCTGTTCATTCTTTCTGCTACACCGTTTTGTTGAGGATTGTAGGGAACTGTAGTCTGATGTGCAATTCCATGTTGGCAAAGATAATCTTCAAAAGCATTTGAAGTGCATTCTTTCCCATTATCAGTACGAAGTGTACCAATTTTTTATTGTGCTTGTTTTCCTATCAATGCATGAAAGTCTTTGAATGTTTGAAATGCTTCTGATTTTGTCTTTAAACAGTAAATCCAACACATTCTTGAGTAGTCATCAACAAATGTCATAAAATACTTATTCCAATTTGCAGAAGGAGTTGGAATTGGGCCACATAAATCATAATGCACTAATTCTAATTTCCTACTTGCTCTGAAATTAGATTCATGGAATGGCAGCTTACTATGTTTCCCTAATATACATGCATCCCATTTGTTCTTCTCTTTAGGAATGGTGGGAAAACCAAATACACCATTCTTTCTCAACAAACGAAGACTATTATAATTTAGATGACCAAATCTTGCATGCCACAATGAACTAGATGACAAATTACCTTCTCGATGCTGAGAGAGGTAGGCATAGTTTTGAACTCTAGCGGATGAACCCTTTAGCTTCAGCAGCTTCCTATCTTCGTATCCAGTCATGATGACTTGGTTGTTAGAGGACTTTCTTATTTCTACGATTCCATCAAACATGTGGATGGAATGGCCTTGCTTTCGTATATCCACCAAGGACAGTAGGCTTCTCTGCAACTCTGGAAGATAAAGAACATTCTTTAACAAGAAATCAGGGAATCCAGGCATCTTCAGTCGAATGGTGCCCATTCCCTTTGGTTTAATACTTGACTCATCTGCAAAGTACACTATGTCATTTATTGTTTCATTAAGTTCTTCAAAACAGTATTTTCTAAAAGTCATGTGTGATGTTGCACCAGTATCAAGTAGCCAACATTCTGTGTAAGATGAAAGTGAAGTCATTTCATTAATTCCAAGATTACAATGTGCAACAATACAATGAGCAGAATCAGAAGATTTACTAGCATCTTGGTTTTTATTGTCATCTTTCTTCTGTTTATGTTTGTCTTTGATGGAGTCCCACGAATCCCAACACCGATCTGATGTGTGTCTAGTCTTTCCACAACGCTTGCACTACAAATCTAATCTTTTGCTGAAGTTTCTTCTTCCTCTGCCTCTCTTGCTGCTTTCTCCTTTTGGATGGTCATTGGATTGGTCTTTTCCAGCAAGGGAAGCACCAATAATAGATGCCAAAGAGTGCATCTCTAATTTGGAAATTGTAACTTACAGAATGCTTAGAAAAAGATATGGGATGCACGTTTAGATTCCTTCTCCTTTACAGATTACAATATGATTCTGTAGCCTATACAAATAATTCTACAGCCCTATCAAAACAATCTTGCAACTGCTTTATATTTAATTTTGAAACTCTATATCATTTGCTTTTAGAGTGCTATTACATGAACAAATCAAAACATCTTATGAAAAGATGCAATATTAATACAATGTATTGTAGCATAGTGGGTTCTCAACACTTATACACTCTGCAAATCACATCATTCACAACTCATTATAAAGGTCATGGCTCACACTCATCCTTCGTAGGTTCATACATAAGACACATGCTCAACACTTAATACTCTCGGGCTCATACAATATCCATATTAGGTAAATATTTGTAGACAAACTCTATGCATATAAGTTTGGACAGAAGTTAGGGTTTGTGCAACCCAATGGTCACAAAATATTTTATCAGCAATATTTTACCTCCACGCTCTTGAATCTTCACAGTGTCTTCAAGCTTCACGTAGTCCTTGATGGTCTCATATATCCAACATGCACCTTCGGGCGTTTGAGAGGATATAAGCAGCTTCAGTTCACAGCAATCTCCAACTTCATGATACTCCATAGGAGCAGGTCATAGGCATGAAACTCCATGGGATTACACGATCTTCACTGAATGGTCGCAGTTTATCAGCATGAACAGTTCACACATAAAATTAGGGTTTCCATGCTTGACAACGCGCCGGTCGTAGCTTCCAGATTTGGTAGTCACAAATCAAAAATTGGAGGAGTTCGTTGGAATGAGATCAATCCACAAGGTGTGGTCAAGCATGTAGTAGCTCATTCTATGCCTTTTACACTACTGAATATTTACACACATTCAAAATTTTGCAGCTTCTGTCGCAATAGTTCAGGAAGAAGAAACTCTTTTACACAGCAACATATATGTTTGCACACGTTGGGTATCAACGCAGTCTTCACAAAGCAGAAATCAACGCAGATATCAATGCAGTCTTCACTCAAATGCTTGAGTCTCCAACGGTCTTCAAAGTTTTACCTCCAACGCAGCCTTCAACGCACGTAGTGGTTCAGCGCAAACAATGTCAACGCAGAGGTCACAACAACATGCAGCCAGAACGCATCTATTCTAGAAATCGCAGCCTCTTCATTTGTCACGAATGCAGAATGAGACTGGAAAATTGTTGTGCAGCAAACTGGATGTAGTGACTGACTGAAAAAAAAAACGTTGTGCAGCGAACTAGATATAGTGACTTTATCACTTCTCCATAGACAATTTTAAAGATTCAAAATGACAACTATCAGATCTCTTCACGACGATGCAGCTTCAAACATAATGTCTTATACAGAGAACACATAATATGTCGGGAACATATTATTTTAGGGTTTGCAGACATGTAGAGTGGCGTGAGACTGAACTTCTATCAATACGAATTAAAACAAATGAAGAGACTGGTACGTGGAACCATTCTAGGCCTTATAATCTCATACCCATTATTTGATGTAGGTCTGAGTCTGCATATTATGAAGGCATACAGGATACAGGACAAATACACACATATGCAGAATAATACTTATACACAATGCTCACGGGATTAGGGTTTCCCACACAGTGGAAGACTCTCAATAAAAAATGGAGGAGTCTCTACAAAATCGCAACACAAAAAACTCAACCTGAAGGAATTGTAATGCATACAATCAATGTATGCAGGCTTGGCAGGAGAAATGCATGCGACTGGAAAACTGACGGAGTAGGAAGAATGCGCGGACTGAAATGCATCCAGGAGTTATGGCAGGTGGTGCTCTGATACCAATGATAGGTATAACTCCCAATTCAATTATATTCATGGCTAAAACATTTATTTATACATTACAATGACTCTTGGGATCACATCCGAGAGTCTCTTCATCTTCCTACTATTTACATTAACGTATAATCCTGACGGATTATATTCCAACACTTATGAATTCCTACCACAACCATAAGAAAATTACAGGGTGATAACATCTTGGCACTGTTTCTGGGGATTAATCACTATTATCTCCTTGGTAAAATGACATTGTTCTAGTTCTACAACCTAGTCGAGAAGTTAGTCATAGGAACATACTGGTTGTACATGCTTTGGTGACTCCACACAAATTTTGAAGGTGACTCCACTGGGAAATACTGGTGGCCAAAAGAACCAACACAAGGATAAATTCTGATGAAAAATCATCCCAAGATATTTTTAATCCAGAGTGTCTGATTCGAAGGGCCAATAGGCTACAAAGGTTAGTTAGAACTCTTTGCTTCCCTACTGAAGGTGTTTTTTTCTGTTAATGATATATATGGACATTGTAATGAGGAGTTTAGACTAGCTTTCCCTAGGAATAAATATGAGTCCAGCCTCTCTGAGGTGGTTTTTGATACCTATGCATTTGATTTCCCCTACATTTCCTGGTCACCCAAAGCCTCAAAGCCTCTAGACAAGGATTTCCAACACTTTCCTGACCCAGAGTGCCCTACTCTCACTTATGAATTAACCCTATTAAATTCTACTGTCATAAGGCATTCTGTTGCTGCATATTTGTCTCCCACTATTTCCAAGATGAATCAACCTTCATCTTCCAACCTCACAACCCCTCACATCTCTTCAATTCCTCACATCCCACTAATTTTGTTTGTCATACCACCTTATACCCCTCTTTGAAACCCCATTGTAACCCCAGGGATGGATAGGTATGCTCCTTTAAAGCTCCCTACTTATCTTCATGACCTCCCCTGGGATATAGCCAAAGAATAAAATAGTTTAATGGGGAGAGAGGATATTCAACTGATGAACACTTAGAGTGGATTTCCAATAAGACAAATTTGGAGGAGGTATACTACGATGATATGAAAGTCAAAATACTTTCTCAGTAGCTTGCTAAAGAGTCTAGAATATTGTTCACAAACATTCGAGACCACTCCATCCTAAACTATCAAGCCTTTGAATATGCCTTCAAGGAAAAATTGGTAGACCAGAAGAGCCCTAAGATGTATCTCTCCCAATACCACTCCATGAGTAGAAAGGAGAGTGAATCTATCCAATAAATTTATGACAGGTTCATGAAGTTATATAATTCCATCTCTCTCTAATTCAAACCCCTTATTGGCTCTTCCCACCTCTGTTATGCTGAATCCTTCAATATTTATTTTACCATGTGCTTAAGTGAAAGTAGATCAACCTCCTTGGTCGTTAAAATGAAAGATGCCACAGAGGTGGATGTAAACACGACTGCTATAAGAAAGAAGAAAAGGGGTAAGGGCGAATGGAGATGAGAAGTGAGAAAATGGAGAAGAGATGGGGGATAATGGAGAAGAGATGGGGGAGAATGGAGAAGGGAGGAAGGAGAAAGAGGAGAGAGAAGAAAAAATAAAGAACTTGAAAAACCCTCTACCTCTAGCTCACAAGAGGCCATAATAGACACGATGCTGAGAACCATGGAAAGGATGATGGAAAGACTCTCTGTATATGGTAGACCTGCTCCCAGGGAAAATCAAGAGCAGCAGAATAGGAACCAGAATGCTAGAAGGACACAAATGCTCCAAAACAAGCAAAGAGACCAGCGAAACCCTCCTGATCCACCTGTCAGACCTCCATTTCAAGAAAATTATGTGGATCATGATGGGGAAAATCAAGCTAAATATGAAATACCTTATCTGGACACTGAATCACCCTCCACTTTTCTAACCAAAGAAGAACACGATAATGCTTGTCTTCAAAGGGGAGAGATGCCCGCAAGGGAGACATGACTTCAAAAGGGGATATCAACTTGTTGTCATGGAGGTGTAGAGACAAATTAGTCTAAGGAATAAAGATCTTCTTGGAGTAAAAAATAAAGTGAAAACAAACAAAGCCTCTACAAGAAAGACAAAGAGCATTCCACCCCCTAAGGAATCCTCCACCAATGTAGCAGAGCCCAAAGGGAAGGAGAGAAAAGAAGATAATAAAAGAATATTAGATCAGGGGAAATCATCCTTCAATCTAGAAGCCCAAATTGCTAAGATAAAAATATGTGTCCCTCTTACTAAATTATTGAAAAAATCTAAATATCATTCCAAAAATTGCCACGGTATTGAAGCCTCTAGGGGAAATATCTGTTATACCAGATTCCCTAAATCTTCAGGATGATAATCCCACCTTCCTTTTTGGAAACCGTGTAGAAGAGCATGCCAACGAAGATAGTCCCCCCTTCTATATCAATATGAACATTCATAATTCCATCTGACACAATGCCATGTACGATTCAGGAGCCTCCCACAATCTGATTCCTGGGATAATCATGGAGGAGCTAGGATTGGAAGTGACTAGAACCTACAAAGACCATTTCTCTTTCGATTCCAGCAAAGTCAGGTGTCTACGACTGATCAAAGATCTAGTCATATCTTTTTCCCAAATCCTTGCCAAAAACATGGTCATGGATGTAGTTGTAGTTGATATCCCTCCAAAGTTTGTGATGTTGTTATCAAGATCATGGGTACCCAAACTTAAACATACTCTTCAAATGCATATGTCATATGCCACAATCCCTATCTTTGGAGTGTAGAGAAGGCTCTTTAGGTAGAAAAAGTTGGCATACATGGTCACCAGCACTGAAAGGCCAAACAACCACCCCATCTATGCATTGGACACTGAGATGAGGTCAACAATTCTATTCATAAAGGGAGACATAGACAGTTTTAGTTCACAAAATGATGCCTTTGTACCCACTCAGGAGGAGCTGGATGGATTATGAGAGGTAATTTTTGATGGGGCAGCATGTCGGGAAGGGGAAAAAGCTGGAGTTTGGATAAGACCCCCAAGAGGAAGAAATTTAAACTACTCCTACATACTTTCCTTTGATTGTACAAATAATGAGGTAGAGTATGAGGGTATGGCATTAGCCATCCAGATCCTGAAGTATTTTCAAGTCCATAAGGTAATGATACATTAAGATTCAGAACTGGCGATTAAAAAAATGACAGGTGAATATTAGGCTAGACACTCGAGAATAAGAAGTTACATGAATGTGCCCAAGACGTGATAGAATGTTTTGAAGAGTGTAAGTTTAACCTAATCCCCAGGTTACAAAATTATGTAGCTGATTCTTTGGCCACTTCTTCCGTTGTTTTCAAGGTCACCATGCAACCTATTGGAAGATGTGAGATTGAGGTCAGGAACAGGACTTATGTCCTTGATAATGTAAACAGTTGGCAAGTATTTGAAGATGAGAATTAGATCCAGAAGTTCCTCACTCTCACTAGGTAGTTTGATAGATTGCATATTGATGAAGAGAGTGAGCCTCTAAAGGATGTTGTTACCACTCGGGGACCCTTGCAAAGTAAGAGCGTTGTTCTCAAGGAAATTCCACAAGATGAGGAGGTTGTTCCTACTAAAAGTTGTTGGAAAGAAGTAATATGTGAACAAACTCCGTGGAAAGAAAATCCTCCATCTAAAAGGTAACTCTATCTGACGAGGTTTAGTTCCTTTAGAAGATATTTTTTATTCTAACAATTTTTCCAAGGAACCCCAACTGGTCCTAAGTTGTGAATATGTTGAAGATGTAAAAATTGGGATAAATGATCATCCCAAAGTCATAAAAATAGCAAGAACCCTCTCACCGGAAGCAAAAAAAAAAACATCTCGTTGATGAAAGAATATTCAGATGTGTTTTCTTGGAGCTGCAGTGACCTTAAGTCTTATGATACAAGTATAATCCAGCATACCATACCAATCAAGAAGGATGAGATGCCTTTCAAGCAAAAGATGAGAAGGATAAACCCCAAGTTGCTACCCATGATAGAAAAAGAAATATAAAATCTATTTGAGGGCAAGATTATTGTGGCTATGAGATTCTCACGTTGGGTAGTGAATCTGGTCTTGGTCAAGAAGAAGAATGGGGAGATAAGGATATGTATTAATCTCAGGAACTTGAATCGAGTTTCTTTGAAGGATCATTACCCACTTCCCAAAATGAAACATATATTACAGATAGTAGTGGGTTCACAGAGGATCTCCACTCTGGATGGCTTCTAAGGTTATAACAAGATCGTGGTGCACCTAGAAGATCAGAAGAGGACAAACTTCACCACACCTTGGGGCACTTTCATGTATGCAAAGATACCATTCGTACTAATGAATGTAGGGCAGACTTTCCAGCGGGCCATGGACATATCCTTCATGGAAGAAAAGGATAAGATCTTGGTCATCTACTTGGATGACATCACTCTGTTCTCACAATTTGATGTTGAGGAACACGTAGCACATCTGCTGAGGATGTTCAGAAAGTGTACAAACTTCCGCATCTCTTAGAATCCAAAGAAGTCATTCTTTTCCATGAAGGGAGGTAAGTTGTTGGGGCACATAATTTCTCAAGAAGGCATCAGGATAGATCCAAAGAGGGTTGAGGCGATCAGCAAAATTGAGCTCCCTCAGAATAAAGTCGAGCTTCATTCCTTTCTGGGGAAGGTGAATTTTTTGAGAAGATTTATTGTTTCCTTTGCTGAAATAGTGAAATATATAATGAACATGTTGGGAAAGGACAAAGAAATCAGGTGGGCACCTAAAGCAAAAAAATATTTCAAGGATATCAAGAGAGCTATCTTTGAAGCACCTATGCTTGCAAGCCTTGATTTTTCCAAAGACTTCCTCATCTTTTCATTTTCCTCAGAGAACACAGTGGCAGTGGTATTGCTGCAAAAGAATCATGAGGGACACGAGCATCCCATTGTTTTTTACAATAAGGCCCTGAGAGATGCGCCCCTAAAGTATAATATCCTGGATAAGTAGGCTTATGGGCTGGTATAGGCCTTAAAGGATTTCCGAGTGTACATCTTACATTCTCATATCATTTCCCATGTCCCCACCACCACTGTAAAAATATCCTGACTCAACCAGATCCTGAGGGACAAAGGGGAAAATGGATTCCAGTCCTCATCGAATATGACTTAGAAATCAATCCCACAAAAATTATCAAATGACAAGGACTAGCCAAGCTCATGGAACAATCCAGCTGTGATTCTCTTAGTCTACACACGATTATTGAATTGTCAGCAAAAGAGAAAAATCCTCAGGGACAGCCAGGTCCCCCAGTAGTTGAGCATTTCTCGTCATCTCAATGGTATAGTGACATCATCTTTGTGTTACAACATCTATAGGATCCACATGGTATGCACAAGACAAGGGCTAGATTCCTCAAGGGGAAAGCATGTAGGTTTTGCATCTTAGATGGAAAATTGTATTGGAAGGAGCCACGAGGGGTGTTGCTGAACTGTGTAGATGAGAAGGAGGAAAAGAGGCTCATTAAGGAATTTCGTACAGGAGAATGTGGAAGCCATCATTATTTGAAAGCCACTATAAAAAAAATCACGAGGGCATGGTTTTATTGGCCCACCATCTTCTTTGATACTCATAAGAAACTTGTTTCCTGCCACAAATGTCAAATCTTTGAGGGGAGACTGAAGCTATTACCATTTCCTTCGAAACCCATACAGGTTGAAGCACCTTTCCAAAAATGGGGTATAGATTTCATTGGAGAACTAAATCCATCTTCCTTGGGACAACATAGGTGGATCCTCTCTCTCATTCACTACTTAAATAAATGGATTGAGGCCATCCCCACATGACAAACTACCGAGACAATGATCATGTAGTTTTTGGAGGAGCATATGTTATCAACCCAAATGGCTCTTCTCCGTCTGAGTGCCGACACTTCATATGTCGGCACACAAAAGGACATTCATGGATTCAAGGTTACCTAAAACACTATATATGGGCATGACATGAGATGCATTCACTATCCACCTAGCTTGCCATTTTTACCTTTTTACATGTTGATTTCCATACGCGACTCTTTCCATAGCAACTTGCGTACATACGCGACTATCTCCACAACATATCACGTACTATATGTGGGTATTGTCATTGCAACCCACGTACAGATCTGTATGTGGGTTTCCCTTATAGCAACTCATGTGTCATACGTGGGTTGCCAGTATCAATACTCACGTACGCCTCCATTCGACATTAAAAATAATAAGCACGATTAATGGAGATTTGTTAGGTCTTAAACATTAACTATCTTAACTGTCTCAACCTCCTCAACCTTTGAAACTGCTCTATTTTCCTAAGTATAAATAGAGGCCTTGGGGAGGGCAGTGATCAATCATAATTGGAGAGCAAATTTATGCTAGTGGGATATCTTCAGAAGTCTTTGGAGCAGTAGAACTCAGAATCCTTTGGTTGTAGAGGAGTCCTTGTTTCAGGCATTGGGTTGTACACTTATCTCATTCACTATTGTTAATAAAGAGAATCCTTATTTGAAATGCATGTTGAATATCTTTCATGTATCATGGTTTGATGAATATTTATGATTATGCACTCTATATATTGTTTATCTAACTTGTCATATATACATGTATAAGATTGTGTTTGGAGGATTTGCTCTCTGCAGGTGAAGGAGGTGCATCCCTGAAAGCTTTGGAGAGGAGCAGGACGGAAGAAGACAAAGCTTGGATCAGCCGTCGTTAATCGGGTGAGTCCATCATATCTTCCTATTTCCTTTCCGTACTTTAAAGTTGATTGTCTGCAAGTTTTAAGAGTATGTTGGTAACTCTAGAACCTCATTTATAAGGGTGTTTATTCCTGAACAACAGCATATCCTCTAAATATTTTGGATTCCCAAGAAGATAATCACCGAAAATTATCATGCATTCAAGTCTAATAAGATGGTAGAATTCTACTTCAAATATCACATACAGTTGGGACATTCCACATCCTACTTCCCACAGGGAAATGGGCTAGTAGAATCTTCAAATAAGTGCCTCATGAGAATCATCAAGAAGTTTTTGTAGGATAACAAGAAGGCCTCACATACAAAATTCAATCATGCTTTGTCGCCTGACAGAATCAATGTAAATAAATCTACCGACACCTCATCATTCCAACTGGTATATGATTCTGAGGTAAATTTTCCTAGCTCCCTGTGATTTTCCAGTTATGAAATTGCTGCAGGAAGAAGAAACTGAAACCCATACAACCCAGAGGAGGATGTATCAGTTGATTGAGTTGCAGAAACAAAGGGAGAAACTATTTGACAAAACACAAAATATTTAATAGAAATGAAAGAAATATTTAACAAGAAGATGAAGCTTGATAATTTCCAGTTGAGAGATGTAATTTTTTGTGGGATGCACCACATGAGGACAAAGGGAAGCATGGTAAGTTTGATCACCTATAGAAAGGTCCTTAAAATATTTCTTCTTTCAGAGGGAAGAATGCCTACCTATTGGACGAGATGGAGGGGGGTTGAGTATCTGGAGCTCCTATAAATCGGAGACTCCTCAAGCGTTATTTTCTGTAAAGTAAGTCTAGTTCCCATGACATTGTATATACCATTCCTTTTTAATATTGCAAAAGTGGATAGCTCTATGATAGAATTAAATCTCGAGATGAAGGCATTAAGGTCCCCAAGAAGAGTTGTCATTTGTTTTTTCTTTTTAGGTAAATTTGAAGTTACAAAAGCTAGAAATTTTTTTGATGCTTTCAGGAAGGTTTGGGACCATCCTAATGGATCAGACACTTGTTCTACATGGTTCTTTGCTACCTAACAGGGAGGATAGAATCCCCGAGTTGGTGTTTTTGTTAGCACCTATGTTAAATTTTGAAGTTTTCTACATAGGCATCTATGCTAATTCAACCAGCAAAGGTCTATATCAGCAAAAGAAGGGGCAAGATAAAAAAAAATTCATGTTATATGACCTGAGTATGCTTAGCAGGTCTTGAAGGATCCATCCCTAGTTGAGAGTAAATAAAAAAGTAAAATATCCTTAGGCACTACCTTGGAAATATGCCTAAGTAAGAAAAAATAGATCAAGGTTAAAATCTGATAGCAATGGATGACCTGGATGCACAGTGGAGAAGATCAAAGGCCAAAAATTGTTTCCTCCAAGGAAAAATTGGGAGAAGAAAGGATGAAAGGGGTGAGTTTCGGTTGTGGAGAGTGATAAATCCAACTTCTGCTTTCCACGATTCGATGACCCGACGACCCAAAATGTTTCCACCCAAGATCAACGGTCCAACAAAAGGCAGAAGTGAGAAAGGAAAGGATTTGGGTTACAAAATGTGGAAAAAACAGACTTCCATTTTTTGCAGTCTAAGATCTATGGCACAAATCGTTCCCACCAAAGATCAACATGTAGAAAGAAAACGACGGAAATGAAAAAGTGGAGACGAAAAAGGTAGAACTGAATTCACGAGGGTTGGAAAACTTGCCTTCCTCTTTCTACTAAAGGCGAGAGTGGAAAGGTAGAAGCAGAAATGCAGAGTCGAAAGAGGATAAGCTTCAATGAAGAAAGTTGGATGATACGCGTTCCATTTTTTGCTAAAGGAAGAAGCATAACAGGTATATTTTTGTTATGAAGAGTCATAATTCCTATTCCCATATTCTGTAGCCCATAGCTTGACCCTATATCGATGACGTAGAATGAATCTTGCTGAGATCAATGGTGGAGATTAATTTCGCCAAGATAACTTACACACTCAAACTCAGAGAAGGCACGCGCGATGGAAAACGTGCCTAAATGATGTGTCATCTTCCCATTGGATATCACGCTCGGAGATTGGGGGCACAAAGATCACTTTATTGAGCGTGATGGTGCATATTTCAATGGTGAAGATTTGAGAAGGAATCGGATCAACGGTGGATGTGAGTTTTGCAAGCCAAAGGTGCAAGGAGGAAGAAGATCGGTGTATGTGCGAAATGGAGATGAAGCATGGAGAAACTCAATGGTGCATATTTATCCTTGGAGAGTAAAACCATTAGAGGTTCTCTTAAACATCCTTTTCAATCTAGCGTACCTGCATCTGAGACGAGGCATTGCCATTTTTATCCAGCATGCGTGTTACCCCATATTTCCTGTTTTATGTGCAAATCATGGTGAATCTCCCACCTCGGGAGTTTGTTAGGATTTGAAATGATGGTTCGAGATCGATTCCCATTTTTGTAACTAAAGTCGGCTTCGTTTCAAGGTTGGTCTTGAGAGCCTAGCACTCTATAAATATACCGTCGAAAGAGGAAGAAAGGGTTGGAATTTTCACTCAGAAGACTTCCTCTCTTGGTTTTTATATATCTGTAAACTTTCTTGGAAGTGTTAATGAGAAATATTCTTCTATGTTTATGAAATTCATCACAGTGTTCTACATTCAGTTTGTGTTTCTTATTGGCTTCATTTTCATCTGTGTAAGTTTCTGCTAATGCTTTCTAGTTGTATGTGAGGGATTCATTTCATTAAGTGCTCCTCTCATCAGATATTTCATTTGTGATGTGTTATGATGATTGTTATGGAATTCATCCTCTGTTAGGTTCTTTGTATCATTTATTATCCTTTATTGTTGTTGCTGCTAAAGGTGGCGCAAAAAATTCATCCACAAATAGGTCCTTGTTGCGTCACTGGGCTCTTTCTCCTTTCCCCCTACCACCACTTAAAGATATTTGACTGAATGTGACACCTCCTTTTCCTCAGATTACAAAGGAAAATACCCACTCATCTTCACTGTAATACTCTTGATTGATTCAGGTTGTGACTCCATTTCCCAATGGCACTTCCTATTTGTCTATTTTACCACCATTAAAAATTACAAATAACATGTTCCTATCACATATCTAGCCTTTTGACCGCTTGCTTAAAGCCATATGTATATGTGAATGAGTTTGTGACATAGAGAGAGCTCTCTCTCACTCTATAGGCAAGAATACATTGTAAAGAATGGTTGAAATGGTTACCCCTATGACTTCCTACCACAAACATAGGAAAATTATAGGAAAATAAAAATTCTAAATATTAAAAAAAAATCAATAAAATAAAATTTCTTTTTTATGATGGAACATGCTCATGAAACCCATTTTTCTTAGGATGGTACTAGAGGTAAACAGTCATCCTTGATTGCATACCCAAGCGGGGTGGGACTTGACCGGAAGACCTTTTGCTAACGTAAGCAGTTCTCAACCACTTGAACTAACCCACCCCACAAAATAAATTAAAAATATATATTATAATTAAATATTTAAAAATTGAAATTCTAAATATTAAAAAATTAAATTATTCTTTTAAATTATACATTATAATAAACTTAATGACCTAAAGTAAGTCACATATTACACATTTAGAAAATATTTATAACAGACTCAATTTTACAAAGCTTTTGGTAATACCTTAATTATTTAAAAAAGACCAAACTTTAAACCACTCAACTTAATGACCAACTATAAACCACATATTACACGTTTAGAAAATATTCATAACAAACTCAATTTTACAAAGCTTTTGGTAATACATTAATTATTTAAAAAAGACCCAACTTAAAAAAAAGACCAAACTTTAAACCACTAGTTACATATTTAGAAAATATTTTTACCAAACTTAATTTTGCAAAGCTTTTGGTAATACCTTAATTATTTAAAAAGACCGGTTTAATAATAAACGAAACTTTAGATAATGCTTTAATTTAAAAATATAGTTAGAAAAAGTTCAAAAAAAATTGGGATATTTAGATTAATTGATAATAATAATAATCTAAAGTTTCCTTAACGGTTCCTTATAAATGCATGACATGAATATACAAAAAAAAAAAAAAAAGATTTTTATTAATAGATATTTCTTGTTAACAAAAATTAAAATTTATAAATTTTAAATATATATTATTATAAATTTTAATTACTTAAATTCTCCTATTAATACAAAAATTACCTTTATGTGAAAGTATATGCCCCTCTGGAATAATAACTTAGAGTGAGAT
Organism: Pseudotsuga menziesii; assembly: GCA_001517045.1. NCBI lineage: Eukaryota > Viridiplantae > Streptophyta > Pinopsida > Pinales > Pinaceae > Pseudotsuga > Pseudotsuga menziesii. The sequence continues at coordinate 308,603 of LPNX010246194.1, forward strand.
TACCAAACTCTTTTCATTAAAAAAACCTTTAAATACCAAACAAACCGGCAAAGTGCTATAAAAGTCAACACCTTCTCCGATACTTTGGTAAAAGAGAACCAACCTCCTCAAATTAATCTTTCCCGCCCTCTTGCACATTGCCTTTGCTTACCTATGTAATCTTTCCAGCCCTCTTGCACATTGCTTTCCTATATAATGTGTTCTCTCTTGGTTCCAAGAATCATCTGCTTTTGTTCGTCAAGTTATTCTGGGCAGATTTCTTTTGTTGGAGAACATCTGTATACAGTAAGTCCATTGGTTCTTTGAAACATATCAAACCCTAAACAGTTTGATAGGGTTATAGGCCAGCACCATTGTCTCAGAAAATGAATTCTGTAAACAGTACAAATCTGACTGTCGCCACTTCAGAAGATTCCAGTCTCACTGGTCAAGAGCGACAAGAAACCAGCCTTCCGTTTCGTGGGGTCACAAGGTAATTTTTTTCTTACCGACTTGTTTCTTTACTTTCTAGGTTAATGATATTCATGCTTTATATTTTTTTCAATTTCATGGTCGCAGACATAGATGGACGCAGAGATTCGAAGCCCATCTATGGGATGGTAAATGTAGAATCCCGGGGTCTAGGCGAAATGGGAGACAAGGTTCGTTCAATTTTTTTTTATCAAGTTTACCGAGTCCTTTTTTTTAATGGGATATTTTGAATCCCTTCCCACCTTTAGGTCAAATTTTTTTAATGATGTTTACCCAGCCAAATCATTTTAATGGGATATTTTGAATCCCTTTCGCGTTTTCGTTTTCGATATATTGTGTTTAATTCGATGGTCTTTCCTTTTTTAGTGAAGCTTTCCTGTGATCTATTAGAGGTATGTCTATATTTCGGTTTTTAATAGTTCTCGATTTATGCGTC
>LPNX010246208.1:4864-96776 GCA_001517045.1 Pseudotsuga menziesii
CACAAATCCTAATGCAACCGTGTGTGCAGAAGGAGAGCTTCGAAAAATAAGGCACTCAGGCCAAAAAGCAACTCAAAACACCTACTGTAACCACGTGCTACAATAGGCGGAGTGTCAACAAAGTGGTCAGAATACCAATAAGCAGTCGGTTTCCTAAAAAAGAAAAAATCGGTGGACTCACTAGACCAAGAGGAGGTAAGGGAGCATGCAAACACCTAGCTAATGGTATTATGACTCAACTAAGTATATCCTCTGCAAGGTGATGAAATCCAAGTCAAACAATATAAATAGGAAAGTCAAATGGCTAAAGTATCCCCCTACTGGGAGGGACACCGGGTACGCAAACCTAGAAGTATGGCAACTAAGATACCCCGTTCATGACACGTCCAGAAAGGTGAATCTGCCACTTGGTCCTTTAACCACAATATTCCCTATACAGGGATATTCCAAGAACTGCGAAAGGTAGGCCTTCAGTTACTGAATGGATTTCGGTATTCCACTCAGACTTCCGGAACCAATCTCACGACTTCAACCCTCCTAAGGGAGAGGCCCTCTGACAAACTGGTGGTGACCATGTCAAAAAATACTAAGGTATTTTGGTTCCCTAAAGGACAACAACTATGTCTCACGTGTAAACAACCGAGGGGTGTTATTGGAAGCCTATCCCCCCGATCCTACCTAACTACAAGATTCTTTTGTGTTCCTCAAATGAGGTTATAGTGTTGGTTGAGTTAAGTATATTTTAGGTCTCACTTTGAATTAGGGGATAGATTGTGTGCATGTGAGGTTATGAATCCAAAATGGTTACTCAATGACAATAACAATGTAGAAAAAACTTTGAAAAACTTTTATCATGCGAATTTTTTTTATTTTTTATTTTTTTCAAATAAATAATGCTAAAAATTTAAACAATGCTGGAAACAAGGGACAGAAGTGGCTGTAGGGCTGCAAGTGGAACAGGTGGCTGTGCAAGTGCAGGAAAAATGGAGGCAAAGTGGCTGGGTTTCGGCGCGGAAACAAGGGAAAAAAACAGTTCGCGGACCGCGGGTATGGGGCGGACTCGCGCGGTCGGACCGCGGGTTTGAAGGCAACAGTCGCGCGCAGATTGCGGGTTTAGAGGAAACAAGCGCGGTCTAGGTCACGGGATTAGGGCTGACAGCGGCGGTCGGAGTGCGGCTGTGTTATGAACAGGCGCGGTCGGATCGCGACTGTGGGCTGAAAAAACGCGGTCGGATCGCGACTGTGGGGTAAGACACTGACCCAGCCGTTTCTATTCCAAATATACCCATCTTCATCACATATCTTTCTATATTATCCATTTTTGTATAATGTTAATGTATGTTACTATAATTATAAATTATGTTATAATCATCAATTACGTTGGCAGGTATTTAGATAATTTATAAAATTTTATATTTGCTTTAGTTGATCAACAAAATTAATCTAAATGTAACAAGTGTATATTAGTGATTCATTTCATGGTGGTCCTCTTTTGTTATGCTTAAATATGCATGTTAATTAAGGTTTAAACCAACGTAGATCCAAATCCTAGGCTCTATCAAGCACTGAGAGGGATCCAATCTCCCCAGGGGAAAACTTCTTCTTAGGTATTGCACTCAAGGAGGTTTGCACTTAGAGAGATTGGATCCATCTCGGTGCTTGATAGAGCCTAGTATTTGGATCTATGCTGGTAGCATCCTTCCATTCTTTTTTTTTATCCTCTTCATAGGTGGAAGGTTCCCTGTTAATGATGTCACACAGTAGAGCCACATAGCTATTGTAGAAATTTTCCCTTTTTCTTTCTCTATGTATTACTGATGGAGCATCATACCTTTTTTCTTCTTGTATGAGCTCATGTGCCCATGCTACTTTCCTCTTGTGGGAATCCTTCTCAAGGATTGTCTCTATCGGCTCTTGTGGTTCTTGTTAGTTTTTCTAGATATTATTAGATTAATTAGGATCTTTGTCCGAAAGAATAAAAATTAAGTATAGATGGATAAGATATAACATATACACAAGAAAAAAATATTTTCATTGGGGAAACCATAAAGATAAAACCTCGCAACCTTCCTTAGATTAGTAAGATGATAAAAAACAATAATAAGAAGTATTTAGGAGCTATCTGTCTCTCTTTCTCTCTCATGTGAAATTAAGAGTGTGAGGTGTGTATAAATGAGGCAAAGCGCCTCCCTATTTATACCCTTCAAGTCACTGACCAAACATAAGACTTGGCCCACTTGTCTTCCCTAACATGGATGAATTCTCTCATAAAGGCTCCAAATACACATTACATGATGTTACACTGAGGACTATTGCCCCGACATACAATGGAGGTTGTACCTTAATATATAGACACAACTAAGACATCCCATAAGGGGCTAAACACATCCCCAATGGGGGTACAACAACATACAATGATAATACATGTCATAATATCTTCCAAAGTTACAAATACATCAACACTGCCTCTTAACTAGGAAGGTATTATCTCTCTTCACAGTCATCAATACATTTGGTCAATTCTTCATCACAGATTCATCATCATGGAATCATAGAGTCATCCTCATAACTGCTTCCACCATCATTTTATTACTGTATCATCGTACCATACTATATGTCATCAGAAGTTTCTATACATCCAACCCTTTTCATGCCAAATGTAGGCCTAGTGCTCTGCCAGGTCCTCATCATATCTCAAGAAATCCATCATGTAGGAACTATCCAGAACCTTCTTTACATTCCCACAACAATAACCCACATCTTATACCTTCTTCTAATCTTATTCATATCATCTCTTTTTTCCTACATAAGACAAAAAACAAAACACACAAAGCATCCACAGTTAACCTGCCTTCTATTAGAGAACCACCTAGGTGAACCTCTTATGCTTCATGACCTTATCATCTCAACATGGGAACACACATATATGGATATATATGTAAGGACTGATTACGACCTAATAACTTGCTGCATCAGGAAATTTTATGTTCTAGTTCAATCTCAAAGGATTACGTATAAACAACATGTGTCCAAGATATTTTCCATTTATATAACCTTAAGGGCGTATTACATCTGAGTAACTTGTATACCACGCCATGTCCCATTTTTACACTCAAAAAACCCATAGGGCATATTACATCCGAATAACTTGCATATCATGCCAGGTCTCCTTTTTACATTTAGATAACCTGTCACAGGACTAATTACATCCAAGGATAACCTATAAGATTTTCCAGGACTGATTACATTCGAGGACAACCTACAATACTAATTATGCTTTGTAACATATCAGTCCTAGAAAAATGTCCTGGCATCTTGCATAACCAACATTTTTCTTGCTTAGGCCACCTATCTCATTTCCTATGTTAGATATTATGCTTTTGTAACATATCATGACTGATTACATCCAAGGATAACCTTTGAGCTTCACCACGACTGATTACATCCAAGGTTAACCTAAAGGGATGATTACATCTAAGCAACTTACGATATTCATTGGGATTTTACGCTCATATAAGTTGTCTCTCTAGCTATTATAGAACACATTACTCTATCTTTTGAGGGATATCGATTTATATCACACTAATTCTTTATCTGAAGCACTCAAACTTCACTCTTGTAAGAGGATTGGTCAACACATTGGCTATATTCTCCTCCGTTTTCACATACTGGAGATTCACTTATCCTCTCTGTACCATATCCCTGATATAGAGGAAATTGATCTTAATGTGCTTTGAATTGTCATGGAACACAAGATTTTTTGACATCTTCACACAACTCCAATTGTTGCAAAAGATACAAGTCACATCCAACTGGAGATCAAAAAAGTTAGAAGTATCTTTTGAAGGTACACTGCCTCACAAATAGTTGAGAAAGTGACAAAATACTCATCTTTGGTTGTACTCAGTGCCACACATGTGTGCTTCCTACTGAACCAAGAGATCGTGCCCGATCCCAAAATGAACTAGCAACCTGAGCTGCTCTTCCTATCAGTGGCACTACCTTTCCAATTTGAATCAGAATAACCATGTAGGTCAATACTCTGATTTGCATCATATTTGAGACCATACTATATTGTACATTTTAGGTAACTCAGTATATGATTTGAAACTATCATGTGAACATGTCTCGAATCCATTAAGAATTGGATTTTATTGTTCACCACAAAGCATATGTCCGGTCTCGTATTCGTCAAATACATCAGTGATCCAATCATCTAATGATATATCATGGAATCGACTATCTTAGATGAAGCATCACTCACAAGATTCAGGTTATATTCCATAGGTGTGGCTATTTCCTTACTATCCAACAATCTAAATCTCTTCAAAATATCCACTACATATTTTCCTTGACTAAGGGAGATCCCATCATCAGTCTGCCACACCTCCCTGCCTAAGCAGTAGTGCATCATACCTAGGTATTTCATCTCTAACTCTATAGCAAGTCTCCTCTTTACATCTTTAATGAGTTCATCTTCACCTATTAGAAACAAGTCATCGACATATAATAGGAGTATCAATGGTATTCCTTATTCCACCTTCAAGTATAGGTTGGGATCCACTTTACTCATAGTAAATCCCAAGCTCATCAATAAGTTATCCATCCTGTCATACCATGTCCTTGGTGCTTGTTTCAATCCATACAAGGCCTTCTTCAATTTTCACACATGGGTCTTCTAGTGGTTGTTCCACATACACTTCCTCCTCAACTACACCATTCAAGAATGTTGTCTTGACATCCATATGGTCTATTTTCCATTTCATAACTGTTGCCAAAGAAAGTATTGTAGTAATGGAGGTGTTCCTTTCCAAGGGTGAAAATGTCTCTTCATAGTCTATGCCTTCTTTCTGTGAGAATCCTTGTGCTACAAATATCAACTTATATTTCTCGATTCTTCCATATGCAACATGCTTGATCTTGTAGATCCATTTTGAAATCACGATATACTTGTTTTTCAGTCTCAAAACTATCTCCCAAACATTATTCTTCATGATCGACTGATATTATTCAATCATCGCATCCTTCCATTATTTATTTTCTCTATCCTCTTCATACGTGGAAGGTTCTCTAACAATGATGTCACATAGCATATCTACATAGATATTATAAGGATTTTCCATTTTTCTCTCTTTATGTATACCCTATGGAGTGACATACCTTTCAGCTTCTCGTATGATCTCCTATTCCCATGTTGGTTTCCTCTTGTGGGATTCCTTCTAAAGGAATGTCTCTACTCGCTCTTATGGTTTTGTCATGTCGTGATTTTAATGGTTCTATGGAATTGCTTCTCCAATTTCCATATCTCAGCCTCTCATCTCTTAAGGTTCCTTGAACTCCTGAATGGGTTTCCTCCTAGATCTGAAGTATGCTGAGTCTTCATCAAAGGTTAAATATCTACTGATGTCGATCTTGTTGAATCCTAGGAAGTATATTCGGTAGTCCATTTATGTATCATTGTATCCTATGAATATACCTTTCCTCCTAGAACGATCGATCTTGGTCATTTTCTCCTTTGGGATATGTATGTACACCGAGAATCCAAATATTCTCAGATGTCTAACTTCTGGTTTCTCCCATGATAAATCCTCTTCAGGAGTCTTATTGTCAAGTACTCGATGAGGAGTATGGTTCTGAAATTACACAGTGGGTCTTTTCTACCTACGCCCAAAGGTTCATAGGAAGATATTGTTCATGGAACATAGCTCTTGTTGCCTCCATGATGGTTCAGTTCTTTAATTTAGAAACCCCATTATGCTAAGGATTGTATGGAGTGCTCAAGTCCCTCTTAATACTAGACTCTTTGTAGAGTTCCTTGAATTATTCCGAAGTGAACTCTTTGCTATTTTCTAACCACAAAGTCTTAATCTTCTTATATCTTTGGTTCTCGCCCAAGGATTTATATTCCTTGAACTTACTGAAAACTTCACTTTTCCCTTTCAATAAATATATCCAAGTATTATGTGATAAATCATCTATTAAGGAAACATAGTACGCATACCCACTTTATGAACTAGAGGACATAGGTCCACATACATTCAAGTGTACTACCTCCAGTATTCATTTAGCGTTGCTCTCACTGTTGGGAAATTTATTCTTTGCATTATTTCCTTGTGCACATATTTTGCAAATTCCTTCATGATTTTCTTGGATCTATGGCAGTCCTGAGACTTATTTTCTTGCCATCAGTAGTTCCTTGTAGTGCACATTTGCAAGCCTTATGTTCCATAGTTCACTTGGTTCAATCGACTCATGAACCCGTGCTTGTTCAAGATATTCCTTCCGCTTGTACATGCCTCCGTATTCTTATCGAATCATTGTTGCATCCTCTATTGTCTTTCCTATAGGCCACATCAGAACTTGGACATCGACAAAAGAAACCCTAATCCCTTTTGAATCTAGTGCATAAATGGAGAGAATATTCTTCTTCACTCCTGGAACATATAGCACATCCTTAATCTTTAAACATTTCTCGGAGTCAAGCTTGTACGAATCTTCTCCAATCCCTTTTATGGGGTATTGATAGTCATCCCCAAGTTTCACCTTGTTAGGTGAGTCATGTTCAAACATATTAACAAATGATTCCTTATATCCCGTCATATGTTTAGAATATCCACAATCCACAAGCCAATCATTTCTTATGTGTGAGATATTTCTAGTAAGTGCTAAGATTAGCACATACTCCTCATCTGAATCATCCTTCTCCCGTCTGAATCTATCATTTGTTGGTTCACTATATTTGGCAACATGATCATGGTGTCTCTTTTTCCTAATGGTAAAAATCTCTTGAAAAGTGTCCCTTTTCATCACAATTATAGCATCGAACATTTGAAGTATCTCTTTTGGTCTTCTTTTGTTTCTTGTCCTTCTTCTTGTTGTGATGAAATTTATCATTCTTATCCTTCTTCTTGAAGTTCTTCCGGGTGTGAACTATGAGCACTTGATCGTCAGTTGCTCCCATATTTTCTTCTCTTCTCACAAGTCTAACTTTTTCTTATGCAGATTCTTCTTGAACTCTGTTGAAAGAGATTAGCTTCCTTCTTGCACAAATTCCTTAAATGAATGATTCCCATGATATAGGGAAACCATTCAAGGTAGTCATTATAATTTATCCTTCTTTGAAACTTTCTTCAACTGCTTCATTTTTTTCTTGTGGAAATTGAACCCAAGTGATAGAACAATTACACTCACAAAATTGCTAATCAAACAGGCAAAATTAACATCAAAGGAGACTGAAATTGGAGCATAACACTAATATGTATTGAATAAGTGTACAATATCCAAACTTGTGAAGTAATAGGATGATTCAATATATAATTACATGAGAGATTCAAATGCATAAGGATTCCATTCGAAATAGTCAAAAAGTAGGCTTACTAAATCTAGTCAAATCCCCCATAGGTGCATAAAGCAGTTTCCAAATCCACTAGGATGCTCACGAATTGGAAAAGTCAAGTAGGAAATATAATAAGGGATGGAAAGAAAAATCATACATGCTTTTATTAGGAGAAAAGGATGGAGGACTATGTTGGAAAAAAACAAGTCAACTACACCTAGTCTTGCTTTCCCTTTTTCCTTAATTCTCAATAAAACAGGAAGCTTTACAAAAAAAGTAGATATGCACTTTGGAGGATCTAGAATAAATTAGACATGATAAATATGGTTTCTAGTAGGTTTCCCAAGTGCTCCATGACTCATTTTTAGGAAGTGTTGACTTCTATGACATGTAGAAGGCAACTAGCATAGAGTGGAATATAGTAGATGAGGTAAATAAGTCAAAAATGATTTAATTAATGTCTAAGGTAGGTAACTGTGGGTTGATTATTCTAACACCCCCCATTAAGCCTGAATTTATGATTAAATATTAGAAAAATATAGGGCCTAGAAACAAGGCTTAGTCACCCTTTACATACTGCATGTCCATTTAACTAAGGAAAGAGGCAAAAACCCAGTGGGAAAATCCTCCCTTAAACATGGACAATAAAACAAAATTTGAAAATATTGTCATCAATCATGCTTCATAGCATGATCAGCAATCCCCAGTAGTGATTTCATATTTATGAATGTCTTCTCACAAAAAAAATTGGTGAATATGTCTGCTACTTGTTCTGAAGATGCACAGAAGAGTAGGTGAATGGTGCCATCATGCACAAGTTGTCTGATGTAGTGCATATGGATCTCAATGTGTTTGGTCCGCTGTCTCTGAACTGGATCATTGCATATTCAAATGGAACTATGATTTTCACAATAGATAATAGTTGAAAGCTTTGATTCGAAGCCACATTCTCTAAGTATTTCCTACAACTACAGACATTGAGTTGTTGCATTTAGAACTCCTCTATACTCTGCTTCTGTAGATGAGAGTGCTATGGCACTTTGCTTCTTTCTTGAACAGCTTATTGGTGCTTCTATAGGCATGAACACATATCCTGATGTTGACTTTCGATCTATGTTGTCACCTTCCCAATCACTGTTAGTAAACCCAATCAAATCAAGATCAGATTTAGCTTTGTAGAAGATCACATGAGTTCTTGTTCCTTGAACAAAGTTAAGGATCCTTTTGGCTTCTCTCCAATGGATCTCATGAGGCTGATCCATGTATATTTAAGCCACACTAATTGCATAATATATATCAGGTCGAGTGTGTGTAAGATAAAGCAAGCACCCAATCAACTGCCTATACAGTGTCTTATTTACCATAAGAGAAGAACCTGCTTCTTCAAGCTTAACTCCTGAAAGGAAGGGAGTATTGCTTGGATTGCAATATTTCATGTTGAAGTTGTTAAAAAAATCTAAGGCATCCTTGGACTTATTTACTTTTATTCCATGTTGGGATTGAGAAATTTCGAGACCCAAGAATTTGCTCAACAATCCCAAATCAGTCATAGAAAATGCATGGTTCATTGCATCCTTCAAGGAGGCAATCTTTTTCTTTGAACTTCGTATAATAATAAGGTCATCCACATACAATAAAATAATAATCAAATAACCATGAATCAGCTTCAAATAAACATTATAATCAGACTTGCGTTGAACAAAACTCAATGACAGTAGAAAGCCATCAATCTTGGCATACCAAGCCCTGGGGGCTTGCCTGATCCCATACAATTATTTCTTTAACCTGCACACAAAATATGGATTAGAAAAAAACCCTTAAGGTTTTTTCATGTAAATATATTTATTGATATCTCCATTTATGAAAGCACACTTCACATCCATGTGATGTACCTACCACTGCTTTGAAGCTACAATGGCTAAAGCTAGCCTTATGGAGTCCATATTTGCCACTGGTGCAAAGGTTTCATTGTAGTCAATACCATGTACCTGTGAGTAGCCATTGTATACCAATATTTCCTTATATTTAAAAGGTGAACCATCAGAATCAAAATTAGTTTTTAAAACCCACTTACATTAAACTAGCTTTCTCCCTGCGGGGAAGATCAACCAGTTCCCAAGTGTTGTTTTTCTTGGAGCGAGATGAATTCTTTTTTCATGGAAGTTTGCCATATTGTATTGTCTGCTGCATCTTCATATTTCTATGGATCTAATTCAACCATCAGATAGCACTTATCAACAAATAATGGATCTTTCATACACAGGGCACTCTCAAACTGAGATCTAGTCCTCCTAGTGTCACTAGGATTTCCAGCTAGTTCCCTAGTTGCATGAATGGTATTTGCAGCCCATTTTGGAATTGTAGGAGTGTCAATATATGCAATCAAATCATCATTATCAGACATATCAGAATCAAGAAACTCATTAGTCTCTCCACTTACAATCAATGGATCTGGTGGTGAAGAAGACTCTCCAACTTCAACTACTACTAAAGGCTCTTCTTGGAGCTGAACACTTATTTAAATGAAATATTTGTTAGTGCTCAAGTTGATAAAATTGTTGACATACTCACCACCATTTTCAAATCTGAGGATCTTGTGTCTCCTCCTAGACTAGTTTTCAACCAAGGCCTTAAAGACTTTGAAAACGTCAAAAACTTTAGACTTATGCTTTAGGAAGTAAACCCAACAATACTTGGAAAATTCATCTATGAATGTTAGTACATATTTGGATTGAATCATGGACATATGAGGAAATGGACTAGTAATGTCACTGTAGATCAACTCAAGAGGTGCATAGGTTCTCTCATGACTAGCTCTCTCAAATTTGTGCTCTGGGTGTTTTCCTAGGATACAACCTTGACAGACTCCCTTGGAAAACTTGATCTTTGGTAACCCTATGACGATATACTTTTCACTCAAATAAAAAATATACTTGTAGTTAATATGGCCAAATATTTCATGCCAAATATTGCTTGCCTCATTAGCATGAATCAGAAGAGCAGAGGGGTTTGAGTAGGGTAGAAAATGGGAAAACATGTATACCTTCGAAGTGTGATCAACAACATATTTTTATATGACTTTACCATTTGAAATCTCTGTGATTTCAACATCATCAGGGGAGAAGATGACATTCTTTAGATACCCTATGTGAGTCATCTGATACACTGACAAGAGATTAGAGGCAAGACCTGGAACATACAACACATTATTGAACTTACCATGGTCAAGATCAATCCTTCCTTTTCCCAAACTGTCAGTGAGAGAGTCATCTCCCAAAACTATTGGTGGACCTTTCAACATTTCAAGATAGAAGAATGCCTCTTTTGTCGAAACTGTATGTCTAGAAGCTCCAGAGTCTATGATGAAGCTAGTTGAGCTTTATGTGCCAGCAACCAAAGCATGTACTCTCTCTCTGTCCTCTGAATTTGATCCTCCTTCCCTCTTCTTTGAGCAATCAGGAAGGGAGCTATTATTCTTCTCCAATAGTTGGGTCAACATGTCAATTTGCTTCTTCATACAAGAGCTTTCAGGATGATAGCCCTTACTGCAGTATGCACACTTGCTCATTTCTCCTTTGTTCTTCTTCTTCTGGAATTTCTTGTTGGAGCCTTGGGGATCCTCTTGAGACGTGTTCTTGTCTCTCTTTCGCTCAAGTGGATTTTTAGATTTTTTCTTGGTTTTTGAATCAACCCTTGAATCTCCAGAAATTAAGGCTTGGTCTTTGGAAGGTTTGATGGTGCCCATCATCACCAACTTATCTTGTTCATGTGTGAGGGATTCCATGAAATCTACAAGCTTAGGCATCTTCCAGGCTCGATCTATCAACTTGGTGGAATGGAAGGTCGAAACAAACACTGAATAGTCATGGCAAAGCTTCAAGAGTATGGCCAAAACTAGTTTCTCCTCCTTTTCAATCCCACACTGTTTTAGCTGCAAAACAAGGGATTTAAACTTGGAAAAATAGAGTTCAAGGATTCGAAGCTACTGGGACTTAAGGAGATAAATTCATTCTCGATTTGATTTCCTCTTATCTCATCTGTCTTACCAAAAATATCTACAATATTCTCCCACACTTCAGTAGGTGATGTCAATCAATCAAGATGGAAGATGAGGTCTCTTGAAATGCTCAAACACAAAACACCATAGGCCTCATCCCTTCTGTTGTGCCATTTTATTTTCTCTACAGCTACATTGGGCTCTGCCTCAGTTTCCATAGTAACCCTATGGAGACCTTTTTCTCTCAACAATATCTCCATCTCATCTTTCCATTCAAAGAAATTAAATGGATTCAAGATGATCTTCTGAGATTGGTCCATAGCTCAGAAACTGTGCCTTCAGTGAGCAGAATATGCTACTAGTCAATATGTCGAACCTGCAATAGCAATATGGAAGGAGAGAAATCAATCTATAAATTCTCTAATACCATGTGGAAATTGAACCCAAGTGATATAACAATTACACTAACAAAATTGCTAATCAAACATGCAAAATTAACATCAAAGGAGACTGAAATTGGAGCATAACACTAATCTATATTGAATAAGTGTACAATAGCCAACCTTGTGAAGTAATAGGCTGCTACAATATATAATTACATTAGATATTTGAATGCATAGGATGCCATTTGAAATAGTCAAAAAGTAGGCTTACTAAATCTAGTCAAATCCCCCATATGTGCACAAAGCAGTTTCCAAATCCAATAGGATGCTCATGAATTGGAAAAGTCACATAGGAAATATAATAAGGGATGGAAAGACAAATCATACATGCTTTTATTAGGAGAAAAGGATGGAGGATGATGTGGGAAAAAAACAAGTCAACTACACGTAGTCTTGCTTTCCCTTTTGCCTTAATTCTCAATAAAACAGGAAGCTTTACAGAAAAAGTAGATATGCACTTTGGAGGATCTAGAATAAAGTAGACATGCTAAATATGGTTTCCAGGAGGCTTCCCAAGCACTCCATGACTCAGTTTTAGGAAGTTTTGACTTCTATGACATGTAGAAGGTAACTAGCATAGAGTGGAATATAGGAGACTAGGTAAATAAGACAAAAATGATTTAATTAATGTCTAAGGTAGGTAACTATGGGTTGATTATTCTAATAGTTATTTGATTTAAGAAACGCTTGTGAAGCATTCCTCTATAGTATCGTAGTTATTTATCTTCACATTCTTCAATTGGTTCCTCAAAGTCATCTACTCGTCGATGTTCTTTCCTTCGAACATCTTTTTCAAAGCATCATATACTTCCTTCAGTGTATTTAATGAATACACATGGGGGATGAGGTGATCCTTAATAGAATTTGCAATTATTCTCTTATCTTTATCCATGTTTCCCTTATGAGAATCCCTAGTCTCTTCGCCCTCTAGTTCTGGAACCTCCTTAGTGATGTACTGATCCAAATCATTTTCTTCTAGAATTAGGGAGATTCTGTACATCCATTCCCCAAAGTTATCTTTCCCTCCAAGAATGTACTCAAGATGAGTATAATTATTCATATTTTCAAATGAGAAACTCAAATGGAAATAGCAAAGATTTAGATCTTACCGATTTGAGGTACCTGACCTAGTTTTGGATCTGGTTGACCTAGGGTTAGTTAGAGAAACCCTAATTTTCCAAACTTGTATTTTGGGAATTCTATTTGGAAAGAAAGATGTTCCTCCTTGAGGCAATTTTCTCATCTAGGTCACTTTCTAAAAACTGAGGTAGGATGCCTTCAAAAATTGATGCCCTAGTTCCTCTCGACAACATTGACAAGTTAAAAAATGAAGCTTCTTCAATTCAAAAACTGCCTACCTCCACCAAAAGATGCACCCTATTGAGGAAAGTTATCCTTGTCCTGTTTTCTTGATTATTTATGGATAGAATACCTTGAACTAGGAAGCCCTAGTTTTCGTAGATGCATAGTGCCTTCTTTCAAAGAAGCTCTCATAGCATGTTAGTTTTTCTAGATATTATTAAATTAATTAGGATCTTTGTATGAAATAATAACAAGTACAGCTCGATGCATAAGATATAAGAGATACACAAGACACAAATATTTTCATCAAGGAAACCATAAAGGAGAAAATACCACAAACTTCCTCTGAATAGTAAGATGATTAAAAGCGCTAATAAGAATTATTCATCAGCTATGTATCTCTTCTCCCTTTGTCTCTCTTTCTCTCTCATGTGAAATTGACAATGTGAGGTGTATATAAATGAGGGAGGCACCTCCCTATTTCTACCTTTCAAGTCATTGACGAAACATAATATTGGTGCTTACTTGTCTTCCCTAACAGGGTCGAATTCACCTAGAGAGGCTCCAAATACACATTACATGATGTTACACTAGGTACTATTTCCCTAACTTACAACAGAGGGTGTCAATCAAAGTCTAAACACAATTAAGACATCCCACAAGGGGGTAAACACATCCCTAATGGGGGTACAATAAATACAATAATAATACACACCATAATATATTCTTAAGTTATGAATACATTAATAGTTATGCCATGTCATGATCTTCATGGTCTCCTAGAATTGCTTCTCCAACTTTGATACCTCGAGCTCTCGTATCTTCAGGTTCCTCATCCTCTTGAATAGGTGTCCTCCTAGATCTAAAGTATGTTTAGAATTCATCAAATGTTACATCTATACTGATGTCAATCTACTTGAATCCTGGGAGGTATATTTGGTAGTCCCTTGATGTCTCACTGTATACTATGAATATACCCTTCCTCTCAGAAGGATTGATCTTGCTCCTTTTCTGCTTTGGGATATGTATGTACAATGAGAAACCAAATATTCTCATATGGATGACTTCTAGTTTCTCTCCCAGGAAATATTCTTCCAGAGTATTTTTGTCATGTACTTGATGAGAAGTACAGTTCTATAGATACAAAGCTATCCTTGCTTCCTCCAACAAAAGGTGCATAGGAATATCATGGTCATGTAGCATTGCTTTTTCTTCTTCCATGGTGGTTCGATTATTTCATTATGCAACGCCATTCTATTGAGTATTGTATGGATTTCTCAACCCCTCTTAATCTGAGACTCTCTGCAGAGTTCCTTGAATTATTCTGAGGTTAATTCTATGCCATTATCTTACTGTAGATTCTTGATCTTCCTAAAGGTTTGGTTCTCTAACAAGCCTTTTTACTGCTTGAACTTACTAAAAAATTCATTTTTGTTGAAACTGTCCCATCGATAGGGGTCCACTCCATATATCTGTTGATACCCATCATTGCAAACTCCCTAAAAATCATCTCGGATAGGGTTTACCCTATCAAACAATACCTGCGAAGCATGTGCATTCTCACCCGATATGTCTGAGGGATGGCTGGAGGAACCAAGTTTCCACAAAGGGAAGAGGAATTTCTCACTATTGGTTACTCTACTGCAACATCCATCTATCGGTTTCAATTAAATTATTAGTCATATTTTTACATTTGCACTTACTCATATCTAGCTAGACAAAGAATCATTAAAGAAGCCAACATACAGTAAACCAACACACTCTACGGGGCTTCACATCATTCATATTTTAAATAAGCAGTGCATGGATTGCATCGTCATAGTTTTTACATAAATTATTATCACACTATCTTAAAAAGGAAACATATCTTACAGAAAACCAAACAAGAAGAAGAATTTCCTCATCAATAGAGTCTGCATACCATTAATTCCAATAATACACCAAAAATACTAAAAAATCCCTTGGTCGACTAGCCTTAGACTAGAAATTACATTCATTCCTCTGCACCAAATTATGATCCCTACCTATCATATTATAACTCTAATTATAGGCTTACCAAGCCATTACAAAATTTTCCACCTTAACAATATCCTAACTAACTTGACCAAAATTTCCACACTTGTCGGTTTCTTACTTCATCGTGGTTGACTCTTCTTTCGGTTGACACCCTTATTTTTGGTAGATAAAGCATGCTTTGCACACTCTAACCCATTTCCAACATCCCCCCAACACAAAATTATCGCTTCTCCTCGAGACACCTCAGCTGGAAACCACTAATGCATTCATCTTTGACCTGAAGTCATCATATTCGGCTTTAAGTTGATCGACACCTTCCTTTTCTTTTGGTCTGAGTGTTGCACACTCTTCTACCTCTTGCTCCATTGAGTGGTGTTCAGACATCTGCTGCACTGTGCTCTTCACTGCCTTAGTTTTCATGAGTTACTCCATTGTCTTGACTGCTAATTGTTGGAAATCTCTATGTAGTTCATCTAACTACGATGTCCTTCACTGGTGATGTTCTCATTCCTTGTTAACGTGTTGTTGTAATGATTTAAGATTTGTTTCCTTGGTTACCTATGTGATTGGAGGAATCACTTTGAGCAATTCCTGTAGTGTTTTCAATTGGTCCTCTACCTCGCCAAGATGCACATTCAGTTGGTGCAACTCCTCGTCCTATACCATGTTCCCCCAGTATTGCATTGTCACCTATGTATTGAACTATGCATCTTTTTAGTGCTCCTATGTTTTTGTGGCAGTGCCTTCAATTGGACTTATCCTCTTTGCTAGTTTCTTTAGCAGTGTATTAGGTACTGATCTAGCCTGTAGTTATTCATTGTCCTTGCATATGTCTCTGATGACTTTACCTAGTTGCAATATCTTTTCTTCAGCAAATATTTCTGGAATAATGTTTGTAATCTCTTCATAGGCCATCAAAACTACCATCTCCAACTATTTCTTGTCCTAAAATGTTGTTTTTTCTCCTTAATGATCAATTCCTTTTCCATCTTGAGATGTTTAAGTTCCTCTTCCTTGATTTCTACCTACCTCCTCGACTGGACCAATTGATAATGAACTGCTGAGTCACGGCTCTGCTTTCCTCTCTTTCTATGGTATGAGCTCATGCTAGCATGCCCATTAGGATTTTGTTGACATCGAGACCAATCTAGTCAAACTCATTGTCGGTTTGCTGGGCAGGCCCGGGTTTACTATAATGTACCAACAACACCCCTAGCTCACTGGCCCTTTCGATGACATACCGCGGAGTGGCCTGAAGTCTCACCCGAAGTGATTCTAATGGGTTGGCCAAAGACTCAAGTGTCTCAACCAGGTTCTGTATGGCATCCTGTGTGCGTCTCGTAGCTCTTCTTAGCCCGCGAGATGTCTCTTTCTTCTCTGCGATGCGCAGTTTCCTCTCGGCGATGCGCAGTTTCCTCTTACTCGCGATGACTCCAACCTTTATCGCATCACCGCATCCTAGGCAACATGTAACTCTCTCCTATGCTCGATCCTCAACCTGTGGTACCGCACACCACAACTCCTCTGCTGGTATGATATCGCCTCCCTACGATATCCTACCACTACGACTCAGCGTACTTAGCGTACTGGTGTTCAACCCACCGGACTCAACACACAAGGTTGTTTTACACTGTGACTCTTAACTGTCTTGAGTGAAACTTAGAAAACTCTTATATAGAATGCTTAAAGACTTCAACTAGCATTTATCCTTCTATAATGCTATAAACTGAATAACATACACATACATTTACTGTAAGCAAAGTTCACGTAATGAATGACAGATATAACAAGTAAATACAATCACATGAATCAGTCACATAACTCTCTGATTTTACGTGGTTCACTTCCAGGGTAGAAGATACATCCACAAAACTGTGTTTCTATATTATAACTTCAGAGAGGTACACAGTTCTGCTACACCGCATATGCAGCTAGAGATCTTTTGGGTAACTCCGCACACAGCCTGAAGCCCTTCTCTCTTAGATCTCTTCTCTATATTTCCTTCTTACAATATACTCTCGCTCTCTCTCTTTGTCAATCCCTGCGGATTGTTACAATACAAAATAACAGTGAGCTAACAAACGACTGGACTCTCAGACTCACTAATGTCTGAGTAGCTACTGGCTATCCTAATAGCTCCAGAAGGATTGACTAGCTGGATAGCCTAAAATGCCCAAAATGCCAACCTTTTACAATACAAAATACATCCCTTTATAGGTGGCCCAAAGGTCTCACCACTACAACACTGTGGGCCTACCCCAACAGTAAACCAAAACCCTAACTAGTGACAATCGGCATATCTGTACTTGGGGTAGCCGCTTTCTGTCACACCACTGCTCTCTGCAGTCTTCCATGCTTCTCGGAACTGACCATGGGTACTATGCATCGCTTCCCTTCTTCTGTCCTTCATCTTCAATACCTCAGTCTCGTCACTCCTTTTCCTTTATGAGGGTAGCTGAGCCCTCCTGTCTTCGCCGCTACCTTCAATGTAGTGGTTGAGCTCTCTCTTCTCGGTCGCTCAAGTACTATTGTCTTTCTTGACTTCTCTGTTCCAACAGTCACGGTTTCCGGCTTTTCTCTGCAGCTAGAAACATGCTACAGCATCGTAGCTTTACCTTATCTCTTCGTCTTTGCCAAAATTTCTATATACCAAAATGGCATCTTTTCCTGTAGCTGCGGGACTCTGCTCCAATAGTCCCCTAACACTTACTTGTGGCTCGTCCTCGAGCCACTACCAGCGGGATTCTCCTACTGTAGCTTCTCCTTGGCTTCCTGCGAAGTGCGCTGAAGCTTGTCCCGAAGTCCTGCGACTTCGTTATCCATAGCTGCAACACGTTCTCCAAATTTTCTGTAACTTAGTTCGTTGGGCGCTCTTATCTTTCCTACCCTTAGTCATGCTCTCGCTCTCGTCGCTTGCGAGGCCTTTTAAGGATCTTCCGGTTTTGAGAAGTCTTCCATAGATATCCTTTCCTCTTTATCTGGGTTAGAACTTTTATCACAAGGAAAATATGTATCTTCCAGCCTTCTCAAAGATTTCATTCAGTCTGGAGCCTACTTATGCGAAAGGTATACAAACTAGGAATTCCATTTCGAGAACAATCATTTGTCTGCATCTTGAAGTTCTGCTTGTTTGGTTTGTTTTCCCTTTCACTTTTCTTCTCAGCAACTCACTCCAGGTATTCGTGCTGCTTGGGTTCCGCATATTTTCATTCTTGACCTTTGGAACCTCTTGTTCTTTTCTTAGCTGATGAGATAGGCCATCTCCCTTCTCCCGTTGCCGTCTTTTTCTCATTTTTACTTTCTTCCTGGCTGGAGATTTCTTCTCATCATTCCTCTGCTCTGATTTCTTATCTTCAGTGATCAGCTCGGCTTTCTTCTTCCCTTCAGTAGAGAATTTGATGACATATTCTACATCCTGCGTTTGCCTTCTCATCCTTGGTAGTTGTATGACCTGTGATGTTCCTAATTTCACAACCCTGGGCAGTGTCGTCATAGCAGACATACGACCACCATGCTCGAAGCGTCTCAGAATGTCTTCTAAAGGTTCCTCCTTGGACAGAACCCACTCGGCGTTATGCTTTGGATTGGAAATAGCTGCAAATTGGAAATCATAGCACTCTGTAACGGAATTAGCTCTGCACAGGGAAAACTTAACAATGCACTCTATAGCTCTCGGGTCTTTGCAAATGTAACCCTCCCGAATGAATAATTTCTCCTTTTATGCTGAAGGCTATAATCCTGGATGCAACGGTCATCTAGGATGAACCCATCGGTCGTATTAATTGCTAGACGAGACCACACTCGTCATTCCAATCCTCAATAAATGCTGAAATCCGGTCAATTTCCCTCGAAGCATGTGTATGCAGGTGCCAGTCTCGATGAAGATTTACCAAATCTAGAAAAATTTATTATGCTGTTGCCAAATCTATGGTAAGGTATACCGGTCATTTCTTCATTAACTGCCTGTTAAAAGGCGACTTGACTAGCCCTCTGTCTCATTTCAAACTAGGTACGTGGAACAGAGAAACATTGCGCTGTTGCAATGCCTCACCGCATCCATTAGAGAAATTTTGGGGTCTAAAATGGGCCTCCTAAGGAAAATAATAAAATAATAGTTAAAATAATAAAATAATATTGATTAATTTTGGAGGAAGAAAGAAAAAAACTACCTTTTGTGTTCGTATTTTCGACATACCTCCCTATGTTTTTAATCAAATTTTGATTGGGAGAGCTCGTTGGATGCGGAATTTGATTTCGCATCCAACGCGTACCCACACTGCATACTTTTGATGGACCCTACTACCCCAAAAACAAGAAATGCCTGAAAAACTTGATGATGATGTCATCATCACATTTTTCAGGTATTTCTTGTTTTTGGGGTAGCGGGGTCCATCAAAAGTATGCAATGTGGGTACTCGTTGGATGCGGAATCAAATTATGCATCCAACAAGCTCTTCTGATCGAAATTTGAGTAAAAACACAATGAGATATGTCAAAAATACGAACAAAAAAAGTATTTTTTTTTAATGACAAATATGTCAATTCAACCATTATGGTTGACTTATTTTATTGAAATTATATTGGTTATTGAATTCCAACTCACAAAAACTTATTTTGACACATTTCCTTATAAGGCCCATTTTAGACCCCAAATTTCCTCTAATGACTTGCTCAAAACCAACTTAAGCGTGTTTTTTTTTTCATTTGTTGGTTTGCTTAGCAGACCCGGGTTTACTATAATGTACCAACAACACCCCTAGCTCACTAGACCTTTCGGTAACATACCGCGGAGTGTCCTGAAGTCTCACCCGAAGTGATTCTAATGGGTTGGCCAAATACTCAAGTGTCTCGACCAGGTTCTGTATGGCATCCTGTGTGCGTCTCGCAGCTCTTCTTAGCCTGCGAGATGTCTCTTTCTTCTCTGCGATGTGCAATTTCCTCTCGGTGATGCGCAGTTTCCTCTTACTCACAATGAATCCAAACTTTATCGCATCGCCGCGTCCTTGGAAACACATAACTCTCTCCTACGCTCGATCCTCAACCTGCGGTACTGTGCACCACAGCTCCTCTGCTGGTGTGATATCGCCTCCCTACGATATCCTACCACTGCGAATCAGCATACTTAGCGTACTGGTGTTCAAACCACCGGACTCAACACACAAGGCTGTTTTACACTGCGACTCTTAACTGTCTTGAGTGAAACTTAGACAACTATTATATAGAATGCTTAAAGACTTCAACTAGTATTTATCCTTCTATAATGCTGTAAACTGAATAACATACACATACATTTACTGTAAGCAAAGTTCATGTAATGAATGACAGATATAACAAGTAAATACAATCACATGAATCAATCACATAATGCTCTGATTTTACATGGTTCACTTCCAGGGTAGAAGCTACATCCACAGAACTTTGTTTCTATATTATAACTTGAGAGAGGTACACAGTTCTACTGCACCGCATATGCAGCTAGAGATCTTCTGGGTAACTCCGCACACAGCCTGGAGCCCTTCTCTCTTAGATCTCTTCTGTATATTTCCTTCTTACAATATACTCTCTCTCTCTCTCTCTCTCTCTCTCTCTCTCTCTGTCAATCCTTGCAGATTGTTACAATACAAAATAACAGTGAGCTAACAGACGACTGGACTCTCAGACTCGCTAATGTCTGAGTAGCTACTGGATATCCTAATAGCTCCAGAAGGACTGACTAGCTGGATGGCCTAAAATTCCCAAAATGCCATTTTACAATACAAAATACATCCCTTTATAGGCGGCCCGAAGCTCTCGCCATTACAACACTGTGGGCCTGTCCCAACAATACCCCAAAACCCTAACTAGTGACAGTCGACATATCTGTACTTGGGGTAGCCGCTTTCCATCACACCACTGCTCTCTGTAGTCTTCCATGCTTCTCGGCACTGACCATGGGTACTATGCACCGCTTCCCTTCTTCTGTCCTTCATCTTCAATACCTCGGCCTCGTTGCTCCTTTTCCTTTATGAGGGTAGCTGAGCCCTCCTGTCTTCGCCACTACCTTCAATGTAGTGGTTGAGCTCTCTCTTCTCGGTCGCTCAGGTACTGTTGTCTTTCTTGACTTCTCTGTTCCAACAGTCATGGTTTCCGGCTCTGCTCTACAGCTAGAAACATGCTACGACGTCGTAGCTTTACCTTATCTCTTCGTCTTTGCCAAACTGTCTATCAGCCAAAATGGCAGCTTTTCCTGTAGCTGCGAGACTCTACTCCAACACTCGTTTAACGTAGGGTTGACATCCTCATTCTTTCTTGTTATTTCCTATGGTACAATATGTACCAACCACAATTTCTTGCTAATTTCCACCTCGGATTCTCTTTGCAGTACACCATCATGTGGTACCCTCATCTCCAGTACTTTGTTTGTTAGTGTTTGTAGAAACCCTGTAACCTGATGGAAGTACCATGTTGTATGCTACGTTATCTTGGAGTTACCTTGTTCACTTGTTCATTAGATATCCCTACACTAATGTTCCCCTTTCCTTGCTCGAACCAACACTTTGTATGTGCATATTCTTGTTGTTTCTCTAAGTCCAATTTTACCAGGGTTGCGGATGATGCCTCCTCTTGTGTATCTTCTTCCTCTTCTGAATCCTTGGGAAACTATTGGTTTTGTGGGACACCTATTGGCGGTCCATCTCTTGGGTATGACAAGTCCTCCTCACTTACCGACATCTATTGGTGGTCCATCTCTTGGGTATGGCATCAAACTCTTCATTAGTCATCTTAAATTGTGTCATAATCCACTTCTTGTATGGATCTTGTCACACCTGAATGTGTATGGAATGTGGACCCATTTCCAATCATGCAATCTTTCAGTACTTGTTCATGACTTCATTTGTGAGCCGTGGCACCTTTACTACTCCATCCCATAATGCATCTAGATACAGGTAAAGCTGAATGTTAATGTTAGTTTTCCTTTCCTTATCATCGAGTGCCCACAATTTTTTGTACCATGTGCCTCAGAAGATATTGACGACTTCAAACTCCATTACCTAATAATGTGTTGGCTCCATCAATCCAACCCATGCGATGAGCATAGAAAACCAAGAGTACATGAATGGGGTTCCCACCTCTTGTGCCAACATGAAGTCCTCCATTATCTCATTTAGAAAAAAACAAATACCAATTCATCTGCATGCCATCTACGCACTACTTAGTGAATGAAAACACAATTGATGTGCACTGGTTCAACCAATTATTCCTTACTACATTCACTCCCATCAACATTTCTCCAAGTTTGACTTCTTGGTCATTGATAGTGTTGATTATGCACGACTTTTTGTCCTTAACGACACCATACTTCTTCAGTAGTCTTGCTTCCAACTTCTTATCGTTATCTTTTCCTCTAAGATATTGATATGGATCTACCCACTCCTTAGGGAGGCCGGTTATTTGGGATATTAAATCGACCATAATTGGGACCTTTGTCCCCAACCACAAATACCCACCATGGAAACATTCCAATAGCTTATTCACGCATGCATTGACCTCTATGGATTGCTTGAAGTGCATCATGTAAATAATTGATAGCATCCCAAACCGCTGCAGTCTCAAATCCCATTTCTATAGTGATTGGGCCCTTGTTAGAATGTTTTATCTCCTCGTATGCGCCCTTTTTGGATTTTGGGTATGCCATAATATCATGTTCATTATATTGTAGTTTCTACAAATTTGGTATGATATTCATTATTATGTGGACTCCCTTAGGTGTCGTTGGCACCTTGATAGTGTACTTCTAGTTCTTTTTCATCCATAACATCGGGGATCCTAAATTCATTGGTGGTATGTACCCCAAGATATATTCTAATGTCGGCCCTTATAGTTTACCCCTCATTGTTTTTTCCTCCATCACCATAGCTAACAAGCCAACTTCTTTCTCTATTGCACCTCCCTTTGTTAAACTCCGATTTTTCTTCATCATTCGGTGAAAAGTGATTGGGCGATTCATAATCCTTTTCTATATGATAGGCCACACTGATGTAGACCTAATATCTGGTTGTTCTTCTACGATTGATACTCCTGCTATTGTCGATCCCTACGTACTAGTGCTTGAAATCATCTACACCATGATTTCTACAATACTTTGGTTCTCCTTCACTCTTAACTAAGCTCCTATGCTCCTTCTCTTCTCTAGTTTTTCTTCTATTCTTGCGCAATGGGGAGGCCCATGGCCCTTGGACCATTTTATAGCCTCTGATCCTTTTGTGCAAATTTTTTTTATCATTATTTCCAAATCCCTCGAAGATTGACTGAATCCCACGTTGATCCTGTAAATATAATGGCCACATTGGTCAATAAATGTGTGTCGTTCCCACTTGCTTCATCACCCATCTAGTGTAATTGATGCATTTATTATCGAATTTGACCATTACACATCTTGCCATATGTTTCCAAACTTCAAACTTTGTTGTGATTCTCCTTTCCTTATTCCTCTGTCATCTATCGAAAAAATTCCCTTTCGAACTTTTCCATTTTTTTTTCATATGTGGTTGTTAGCATTGGTGTTGCTCCTAGATATTCCGATAGAGATTTATTGAAATTTTGTTCACCAGCTTTGGTATTAATACTTTGTCTAACTATTCCAGTTGCAGTGCACCTCCGTCGATAATGAAATGAATGATGTATGGACTTAACCAATGCATCTGCAGCTTACCTGGGTGTTTCACAAACTTGCTGTCGTAGAGGAGAACCATATCTCCATGATGGAAGTGCTTCATATTTACATGGTGAGTGTGACATGCCTTCTTTCGATTCTTTTCTACTTGTTGGTGAAAACCTGTGATGAACCACTCGTCTTTGAGATGTAACAGTTGTTCCAATCTTTCCTCCAATTTTTCTTTGTCGCTCATGCATGTTGTTGTTGATATGCATAGACTAGGAATGATTTATTCCATCATCATTACCACTTCTTTTCCATAAACTAACTTAAATTTTACATGTGGTCCTATAGGCCCATAATATCGCAGAAATTTTCAAATCCCAATTGTCTCGATTTGCATTGGATACCTTCATCAACGCATTTTCCAATATCTTGTTGAATGCCTTGATATTTTCATTTACTTGTGGGTGATATGGAATTAGGGGTGTTTTGAGGTCTAAAATGGGCCTCATAAGGGAAATAATAAAATAAGCGTTATAATAATAAAATAAAATTTCTAAATTTTGGAGGGGAAAAATAAAAACTATATTTTCTTATCGTATTGTTTACATACCTCCTTATTGGTTCACCCACATTTTGAGCTTAAGGAATTGTTGGATGCAGAATTTAATTACACATCCAAACCTTACCCATGTTTCATACTTCTGAGGTAATCACGGGACCCAAAAATGAAAATTTCAATAAAAAAGGGTATTTTAATATTAAATTACATTTTTAAAATGAAATTTTCATTTTGGGTCCAGTGAGTACCTCAAAAGTATTCAATGTGGGTATGGGTTGGATGCAGAATTAAATTCCGCATCTACTGAGTTCCCAAACTCAATATTTGGGTGAACCAATAAGGAGATATGTCAAAATACAGCACAAAAAAGTAGTTTCTCATTTTCCCTCCATTTGTTTTACAATTTTTACCCTTATAGTTGGCATCATCATATTGAATCCTATTGGTTCTTATAAAGTTCATTTTAATTGTACAATTTTTGTTTTGAGGCCCATTTTTTACCTCAAAACTCCCCTAATGAGTACTTTTCTTGTGTTGAATCTGAAGTTCATCAATCATCACTCTAATTGTTTGATTGAAAAAGTGAGCTCCTTGGTCTCTCATCAGTATCTTGGGACATCCAAATCTAGCAACTACGTTGTTGAATAGGAACCATTTTGTTGTCGCAGTTGTACAATCCTTCACTAGTGCTTCCTCTTCCCATATAGTTAGGTAATATGTCCTAGTAATGATATATCTCACACCCGTCCTTTTCCCTAAATGGTTGATCGGTTGTACGAAGTCCACTGCCCATTTATCAAATGGTTGTAATGTTATTTGAGGTACCAACAACTCTTATCTCTCTGCGAAGGTTTCCCCATTCTATAACATGCATCATAGCTTTTTGCATAATCTGCAGCATTGTCATGCATTGTCAGCCACCATAATTCAGCTCAGAGTATCTTCCTAGTAGTTGCGCGACCTCCATAATGTCCTCCTACAATCCCATCATGCACCTTTTCCAATACTTTTTCCTACTCATGTGAAAGAACATATCGATGCAAAATTTCATCCAACCCCATCTTGTATAGATGTCCTTTGATTAGTTGGAATTCAACAGTTATGACAACCAATTGCTTCTTCTAACTCATGGTGAATAATTTTGAGGATTTTCCAGTTGCAAAAAATTGAACGATATGTTCATAATGGTCATCCACCATTCTGACTTTAAATAACTGCGCATCAGGAAATTTGTCCTCGATGTTGCTTGGTTCTTCACTTGATGCTATCATTGATAGATGATTAGGTCCTGTGTTCAACCACCCAGGTTTCATAATGATCTAAAAATCAAACTCTTGTAATAGTAGCAACCATAGACATATATCCCCCCAAACATAGGCTTGTTGACCAGGTACTTCAACACTTAGTGATCCATAAACATTTTGAATTGTCCTCCTAACAGGTAGTGTCAAAATTTTTGTAATGCATACACCATCGCCAATCCTTCTCTTTCTTTCATCATGTATTTTATCTCTTCCATAGACAACTTTTGACTCACAAATGTTATTGGGTGGTTGATTGCTCCTTCCCCAGTTTGATCCATCATTACTATTAACCCAAAAATCCCCCACTTAGCTCTCAATGGCCTACACCACCCAAGGAAACCATCTCACAACTCTCATATCACTCCATTAGACCTTCCATTAGACCCCCACACCTCCAAAATAGCCCAAGGATGAAGAAAAAGGGCTAAAAACCCCAAAAAGGAGCCCAAAATAGCCCCCTAGGAGCTAAAGCCCTCAAAAAGGGGCTAAATTTAGGGTGAAAGGGGATAAAATCCCCAAAAAGGGGCTAAAGCCCTGACCAAGGGCTTAAAACCCTAAAACCCCTTGGAAAATCTATAAAAGGAGGGTGGGGGGTCACTCTCAAAACACTTCTCCCATTTCCTATTGTTATACTGCCCATGGACTCTTTGAGACCTTTACCTCTCAAAACACCCACACTCCCTCTCCTCCATCTCCATTTCCATTTGAGCCATTACTCCCCAACCAAGAGAGAGGCTTCCACAAGCTATGGCATGGTGGCCCATTCCCACTAGAGGAGGTATACTTGTGCTTTCATGTTTTACTTCTTAGTTATTAAGTTTGCTTTGATTTCCAACCATTGTTTTTATTTGCAGGTTTTGCTTAACATTGTTTGCAGGTTTTTCCCCTGTAGCTTAGGTTTATTTTGTAGGTTTTGAAGGCAGGACCCTAACCCGTGTTTATAGAGGGGTTCATCAACATTGCTTATATTTCTTTCTGTCATTAGCTTAGCCTTAGTGTTAGTTTACTATTCTGTCATTTACATTTTCATTTTGTTTTTCAGCATTTACCATTAGCAAGAACCTACCCTTCTACCCTATAGGAAAAAGGGAGCCATTCCTACCCCTATAGTAGGGATAAATCCTTGCTACAGAACTAGCGACCATACCAGGTTGATCCGACAAGATTCCTGGGCCAAAATTTGAATTTTTCAAGTTTTTTCAATTTTACCCTAGTTTTCAAAAATTTCTTGTTAAATGTGTCTTAGATTTAGTTTATTTCTCAGTTTAGGTACTGTCGAATCCTCTGCTAGGAAAAATCGAGTCAGATTGACCACAATACCAGTTACTGTCGATCAGATCTGACTCTGTCTCACCAAAAAACCCCAATCTAGAGCAGGGCGCTCTTATCGGGGAAAAAGGTGTGACTGGTGCACACTTAATGGGAAAACAGGTGCGCCAAGGCACACTTAATCCCTCAATAACTGTGAATTTATCCCAGAAACTTAGGTTGCAGCTGTTTCTACATTTTGCGTGACCCCCTCGCTCATTTCTGAAAAAATCTTGCGGTCGGCTCGCCATATTTGGTCAGAAATGTGCAGCCTGTCAAACAGAACTTTAATTTGAATTTAATAGAGTGTAAATTTCAGTTTCAGAGGACTGTTAGTGCATCCCATCCACCTTTTTCCACCACTACAAGTTAATTTCATTTCTTGTTTTCATTTTCTGCATTTTATTTCATGAACAATGTGTAAAGGTTAAGTAAATCATTATGGCTTAATAAAATAAACCTAGTCTAACTAAAAGCAACTTAAAATCAAACGATCTTGCTTCCCCTTCCTCCTCTACCTAGTCATCACCCTATGGGGTATTCTGGGATAGGATGAAGGGAAAGCTTGTATAGATCTAGGGACTCCATAATATTGTTCCAAAACCATTAAAACTGGGTGACCTAGAAGGTAGAGGGGGTAGAGAAGGAGGGCTTCTCACGGCACTAAGCATCCTCCCTGTTGACCAACCTAGCATCCGAGAGGTGACCTGAGGATCTATGGATGGGAATACTCCCGTTGTGTTGAGATCCCCTCACCTTCTCTTGGTTGAAGAGGAATATCACTGTGAGGTGGACATCTAGTTAGGCCAGCAAACATTCAGGGTTAATAATTGTACTTGTTCACAATTTCTGTTTATTTATGCTTGCATACACAACCACAATGACATGAACTCTACCATGATGAATTCATAAACCATATTGCAACAACCAAAAACCAAAAAAAACAAGCAAACATATACACCATACCACCTAATTAACCCAACTCATTTCATGACGCTGAGTAATCCTTAAAATTTACTAATTTACACTAAGTTCAAAAAACTCTACATTCTTTGAGGACATAAGTCCCTAATTGCTTCAACTATGGGAAGTACTTGGGCTCTACCCAGAAACTCATTGTGAGGAGTACCACAGGAACCCCAAAGTAGCTGGTCGCTGAGAGGAATTGCCAAGTGAAACGAGCAACGACCCCTTCCGATTGAGTAGAAGCACCTGTGAAGAACAATCCAAGTGTTGTCTTCTAGCTGTCTTGGTAGCCGAGTGACCACCTGCAGCCAATAGGAAGCCACTGAAACCAGGTTCCAAATCTCATTACCACCAATTTCACACATAAAATCAAGCACAATTGATTCGCCACACTCTTCCTCACGCCTAAGAGGCAAACCACCACCATTCGGAACACTCGATCGGCACCGTCGAAGCCGTTCTCAGCGATCTCCCACACCATCAGAGGGCCACATAGACTCTGATTCTTACTCAGACCCATATTAGTCTGAACCAGACCTCCACACTGCACCATAAAGTCCCATGGCTAGTGTGAACCTGGATCCATTTTCCTGCTTAACCTTAGCAAGTGGACCCATGTCCACATCACAACCTGTCACCCACAAATTGGCAAGTGGCCCAAGCACAGTCATGCAGACTATTATTAGTTAGCTACCACTACCTATAGTGACCATCCAAGATGGCCCACTTATAGCACGTAGGGGTAGTGGCCCCTCCACACAAACTACCCCTCCTGCCACGCAGAGGGGCACTAGACCATCTACTCACATTTCCCCTAATGTCATACATGGGGGGCAATACCCTCACCACTCACATTGTCCCACCTACAACACTTGGGGGAATTTTCTCATCCGCAATGGTGCCACTGTAAGCACCCCTAGCCGTGCAGATGCACTGTGCACCTACAAACCCCACCACCATCGCAGCCCCATCCCACATCAACTTGGGGTCGAATTTACCCTTCATGGCTCTTCTCAACTTGCCTGATTTGGTTATATTAACAAACGACCCCATATACCACCAAGATTTTTGGCCACCTATGCCAACTAAGCTACCATTAGACATCCCCAAGTTTGAAGGAAAAGTCAGGGAATGTCCCCAAAACCACATAATGACATTCCATCTATGGTGCTCATCCAATAGCATCGTAGATGACTCCATCAGGTTGAGGCTATTCCAATGCACCCTTACAGGTGATGCGGCCAAATGGTACATTGAGCTGCCACAAGCCAAGTACCCCGACTTCAACTCCTTAGCCTTCATGTTCCTACAGTATTTCTAACTCCCTGTCAGATATGACGAGGGGGTGGAGATCCTGCTATCCTACCATCAAAGCACTGCCACTCACATAACTAACCATACCCACGAGTGGCGGCGATACTGTAGCTTATCTAAAATCGAACTAGACGACATGATCTTCTTGGGTTGGTTCCTTAAGACTTTGCCCCTGCCCATCGCAAAGGACGTCACATCTGAACATTGCCAAAAGAAGAGGCCATACTGAAGGCCCAACAATTTGACCTCATCTATGCCCAGTCTGAATACCTGTATACCATCATTCCAGACGCTCCCCATCCAAGTAGTTCCTATCGCGACATGCCGAGGGCATCCCATGCTGCAGATGGCATCATAGGGTCGGTCTCCCAACAACCATAGTCTCAACCAAAACCACCTGCCATTACACCACAACCAAGCAACACTGCTGGTGTTTCTTACCAGAACCAAGCCATGGACTATGCTAGAATGATGTCCCAGTTCAGAGCAACAACTTCTTATGCACAACCTGCTCCATCGTAGTAGGCTCAGGCCATGGCTTGGCCAACACAGTAGTATGTGGGGTAAATGCCCACATTTGTGGCACCACCACCCCCATAAATCTACTATGCACTGCCGGTACAACCTATGCAAGCCCCCGCCCCCGCTCCACCATCTCTGTTAGGATAAGTGTTCACACAACAAAACCATCCCAAGTAGCCTGCCCCCAACAATCAACAAGGGCAAGATAGAAACAACCGACCTCGCAACCAAGGAAATAACCAACCGCAGGGAGGTGGTTAACAACCGAACCCTCCCAACAATGCTGCTTCAAGCTGGCCAGCCCAAAACCCCCCACGACAAAATCCACCAAGATGCAACACCCCGTTGTGCACAAACCAACCATGTACACTCTATGATGTCTATGGGCATTACATGTTTAAGTGTCCCCTCATGTCTCGTGCTAAGCAGGCCATTCAAAATGAGGCCCAACAGGTCGCCAATGATGCCAATCAAGCCCAACCCAACTAGGCACCACAAGGACCTCCCCCCATGGTGCTTCAAAACCCACTACCATTCCAAGGATTGGTGGCAACCACACCCCCTCCCCAACCCAACCCCAACACTCTGAGGGCACCTCCCATGGCCAAAATAAGTGTACATCACTTGATAGCCATGACGACTGAGGAGGTCAACTTGAAAACCAGATGGAATTAGTACAGTACCACCACTGAACCTACTGCATCATCAGTAGCATCCACATCTAAGACAGTCAACTTGCCTCTTTAGTTACCCCCGTTCCCACGCCCTCGCATACACAAAGTTTCCAATAATTCCATACCTAGAGCTGTAGTCAGCTATAGCATCGTGGATGATTTTTCCCAAATGCCAACCGCCATGTCCGCTCTTGAGGTACTTAAAACATGCCCAATGCAATGGAAAGCCTTACTAGCCACCCTAGGGGCAATAGACCCCTTCAAATCCAAGTTAATCACCTTTGACATGGAGAACGGAGAACCACGCATGCCCTCCACTATCGCCTTTCAAAAACCGGTGTCCATCCAAAATTTGGTTGTGCACCGATGCATAGTAGATGAAGGGGCATCCACGTGCATCATGTCTACCTTGGTTTGGCAAAAATTTGGATCACCAATTCTGCAACCATCCTCCATGACTCTGCAGGCTTATGATGGAGATACCACTAAAGCCCAAGGAATCCTCCCCCATGTCCCCATCACGTTAGCCGAGAAGATAGTGCTGATTGACATCGAGGTCGTCAACACTCAAATAGACTACAACCTCCTCCTCGGAAGGAGTTACATGTATGCCATGCAAGCCGTCGTGTCAATTGTCTTCTGTCTCATGATTTTCCCCCATGAAGGGAAGATTGTGACGGTTGACCAGCTCACTTACCATGATCCGCAAGGGCTAATAGTACCTACCAATGTTATCCCTACCATCACCACCATTGATCCTCAAGTGGCGACCACACATGCTAACGTCATCCCTACAACCAACAATGTGGTTGAAAACACATCAGCCTCCCCACCATTAAATGTGGGCCCTGGGTTTTTTACCAATCCCACCATGACGGCTCCTTTCCCGTTGGTGTCACCACCACCAACACAAAAATAAAAATGTGGACTTGTGCATGGTGTCATCAAGCACGGTTGCACCCAAAAAATAACTGTAGCCGGAGCCCCAACCACAACCACAACACCGTCCGTAGCCACAACACCAATAGCAGCCGCAACATCATCCCTAGCCGCACCACTATGCGCAGCTGCAACCACAACCTCACCCCTACATGAAACTAGCAGGGAGTAATATGGGCTCATCTCTAGTCCATACAATTCCCTTCCTCTTTCCCCCACTTGGTGTCATGAGCAAGCTGGTCATGGCCACCTTAAGCCTGCCCAAATTTACGTTGGGGATCTCGATGTGGTATCTTGATCAAATAGCTCAACTAGTAATTCCCCAGGTTGTTTTAACCACAGTGCAACCTATCACAGTTGAGTCTCACCCTCCACTCGGTCTGCACAAGCCAACCACTGCACCTATACCAGCACAACCCTAACCCAAAAGAGCCAGGGGAAAGAACACCAAAGCCACTGCAGAACCCCGACAAGTCCCACCTTGTGCCCTCTGTGAACAACAGGGCCATTCGACTCAGAATTTCCCTAAAATCCTAGTAATCTGGGTGCATCTGGATGCCATGGATACAAATGAAAACATCCCCGTGGTTTAACTCCCAACCGTGCTAGTAGTAAGGAACAAGGCATTGAGGACAAACCATGCTTGCGCCCTTTGCGGCTTGTATGGACATTGCTCCCACCATTGCCAAGACTTACCTGAGTTTCAAATGGCTCTTGCTGACCTCCGTCACCATTCCCTTGAGTCTGAGATCACCTTGATCGAAGAAGTGCACCCCCCACCACCTTGTTCAGACACCATGTCCATTTACATGATGTCCAGTTCCACCGACCCACTCATCTCCTCCTCCACCGATAGTCCATCAGACCTTTCTCTTCGTTGCTTCAGCAACGATGAGGAGATACTTAAAGCTCTGAACGCCCCGAAATACACATGGGATGACATGCACCATCGCTCGTTCTTCCTCCTAAAAGAACTTGTGTCATAGGTGGACCAGTTTTCCATGGAGACCAAATATTTCATCCATGGGAAGGTTGGCTGGTTCAAGAACCCAATCCCAACACCTGATGCCTTCAAAGAAGGGAACATGGAAAACATTTCACCAACCATTAAAATCAACATCTCAACCAATTCTGAGATCGTTGAAGAATTCATGCTGGCGGCATCATGCTCCCCAGAAGATATCGATGCCTACACAGCTCTCTTCCAAGAATTTCATGACATCTTTTCTTAGTCATACACTGAAATTCCTGGCTTAGATCCATCCATCATGGATCACCACATCGACATATGGCCTAATGTGGCATCTGTACGCCAAAAGAAACGGTGCATCCATCCATCCAAAGTGGCTGCGGTGAAAGCTGAGATAGAGAAGCTGCGCATAGCTGGCTTCATTTAACCCATTGCATACACAACTTGGGTTTCTAATCCCATTGCTATGAATAAAAAATAGGGTACCATTCGCGTTTGAACAAACTTTCGTGACCTCAATGGGGCATGTCCCAAAGACAACTTCCCCACACCGTTCATCGACCAGATCATCGATGCATGCACCGGACATGAGGCCTTCTCCTTCATGGATGGTTTTTTCAAATACAACCAAATCCAAGTCTGGAAAGAAGACCATTACAAAATGGCATTTACAACCCCATGGGGCACATTTGCATATCAAATCATGCCCTTTGGCCTCAAAAACAATGGATCCACCTTCCACCACGCCATGACATATTGTTTCCGTGATTTAATTCACATCATCTTGGTCTACTTAGACGATCTCACTACTCGATCATGAAAACGAGCACAACATATAGACAACTTGTGGCAAGTATTTTTATGATGTTGCAAATACAACATCCACCCGAACCCCCTTAAGTGCATTTTTTGTGTCCCAGTAGGCCCTCTACTCGGATTCATCGACTCCCACAAAGGGATAACGGTAGATCCCCTCAAATTTCAAGCCATCCTTGATATTCCTTCCCTAAGGACTTGACACCAACTACAAAACCTACAAGGTAAGGCCAAATTCCTGCACCGCTTTGTGCTAGATTATGCAACAAAAGCTTACAGATTCATCATCCTGCTCCACATAAAAATCCCTTTGTTTGGGATCAACAAGCACAAGAATCGTTTGAGGCACTCAAACAAGTCCTGTCTTCTGCACCATTACTCTTACCACCAGATTTCACTCGAGACTTCATCCTTTGTGTGTCAGCCTTAGAAAATGCCATTGCTGGAGTCCTGGTCCAAGAAGATGATGCTCACCATGAGCACGTGATTTACTACATTAGTTAGAAGCTAATAGGACCCCCATTACGATATTCACCCTGTTAACACTCAGAATGTACCCAGGTTGTAAAAGGTAAATCCCAAAGGTAACAGCAAAAAACCACTTCAGAAAGAGATTGGATTTCCTAGTGGGAATCGCCTCAATCCATTTTTTAAAATAATCTGTAGCTGTTAAAATCCATTTGTGTTGTCCTGAAGAATTGGGACTTATTTCTCCAATGAAATACAAACCCGACTGTTGGAAAGGAGCTTCTATTGTTATTGGATTTAAAGGGAGAGGAAGTACCTTTCTTTTACCATCAAAAATTTGACACTGATGACACATGCTGGTTTCTTCATATACATCTAAAAACAATGTTGGCCAACAGTATCCTTCTCTTATAATTTTATTTGCAGTCACCTTCCAAGAATGATGCCGTCCACAGTCTCCTTTATGGAATTCTTTAACTGTATTTTGAGCTTCATTTTCCAAAAGACAGTTTAGTAACACACCTCCGAGGTCTTTCCAATAAAGATATCAATTTATAATAGAAAATTTGGTAGCTTTCAATTTTACTGACCTTTCCCTTGACTTACTCAATCCTACTGGTGCTTGTAAATTTCGAAGGATGTAAACAATGTCAGAGTACCAAGGAGACGCCACAAAATCAATCATTACTTCCACCTCTATATCCAACTAATTAAACTGATAGGATAAGAAATTGATTTGTAAAGATTCACAATTTGAATTTGTCATCATTTTCGCTAATCCTTGTCCCTTAACTTGCTTAGTAGGATTTATCTCTATGTCGTACTCTAGTAATGTAGCTATCCATTTTTCCCTTCTACCCTCTGGATCAGGTTGTGTCAAAATTCCTTTCACTACAGTAGCTGGAACATGCGCGATTACATGTGAGTGTAGAATATATACTCTGAAATATTTCAATGCCTTAACTAAAGCATATGCCTATTTCTCCATGATGTCATATTTCAATTCTCCATCCCTCAACATCTTGCTGAAAAATGCTATGGGTTTCTCCATGTTCTCATCATTTTTCTGCAATAAAACTGCTGCAATGGTATGCTCTGAAGCATACGAAAATACGAAGAAATCTTTTGTAAAATATGGACTCACCAACACCGGAGCATCTGAGATTGCTTGTTTGATTTCCCAAAATGAATTCCTAGCTTCCGCATTCCATTTTATCTCATGACCCTTTTTTAGCATATTTGTAATATTCATTAAGATTTCAGCAAAACTAGGCACAAACCTTCTTAAAAAATTCACCTATCCCAAAAATGATTGTATTTCCTTTTTACTCCTCGGTTCTCCTACTTTTAAAATTGCACTCACCCTTTCAGGATCAATTTTTATTCCGTCTTTAGATATTATATGGCCCAACAATTTTCCTTCTTCCAATGCAAAATTGGACTTCTTTGAGTTCAATGATATACCAAATTTCCTGCACTTCATGAATTTTTTTTCTAAATGATGAATATGTTCTTTGTCATATCTTGAATAAACTGTGATGTCATCCATGTAAATTACCACAAAATTTTCAATTTCTCCAGCAAAAGTGATGTCCATGGATCGCTGGAAAGTAGCTCCTACATTCATTAAGCCAAAAAGGCATCTTTGCATACATAAAAGTGCCCCAAGGTGTAGTAAATGCAGTTTTTTCTTGATCTTCAGGTAATACTTTAATTTGATTGTAACCAGAAAAAATGTCCAACATCGAAATTCTCTCAGCTCCAACTACCTTCTGGAATATATGATCCATCTTCGGCAAGGGATAATTGTCCTTCATAGAAACTTTATTTAAATTATGGAAATATATACACAATCTTATTTCTCCATTCTTTTTTCTAACAGGAACCAAATTTGCAACCCACTTTGAAAATCTTAGAGTCACGATGATTTTGGTGTCAAATAATTTTCTAATTTCCTTCTCAATAATGGGAAGCAATTTAGGATTTATCCTTCTATGTTTCTTCCTGAAAGGTTTCTCCCCAGGTTTTGTAGGAATAGTATGTTGTATTATAGATATATCATACACCTTAATATCTTCATAAATCCAAGCAAACACATCCGTATACTTCTTCATTAAATTCACATATTCCTCTTTTTCTTTTATAGGCAAATTTTTGGATAATT
The DNA here is from genome assembly GCA_001517045.1 of Pseudotsuga menziesii. Lineage (NCBI taxonomy): Eukaryota > Viridiplantae > Streptophyta > Pinopsida > Pinales > Pinaceae > Pseudotsuga > Pseudotsuga menziesii. The sequence continues at coordinate 40,604 of LPNX010246208.1, forward strand.
TTATAATCTTAGGATTTTCCTCGGTACCAATATTCCTATCTTCAACAGCATTCTCAACAGGCTTCACTTTAGGATTCTTAGCAACATCATTCTGATCAAAAACAATTTCCAAAGGAATCAAACCTCTTGGTATAAAACTATTTTTTAATTGAATAATATATTTTCCTCCTAAGGTTCCCTTTAATTTTTCAACACCATATTTTTCCTTTTCAAGCTCTTCATCATCCTGAAAATTCTCACCATTGTCATTTTCGGTATCAATATGAGTATTTAGAAATTCTCCCGATAGTTCTAAAAACCTTCTTATCTACATGTCATCTTCAAATACCTACCAATATTTAGAATTATCAGGAATAGATGGTCTGTTCACAATGTCCATTTGATATTCTTTCTGACCAGCAATAGGGGTTTTAATTTTTCCAGCGGCTACTACCAAAGCCTATATGCTATAGTATTTTCATGTCTGGAAACCACCTGAATCGTATGCTCTATAAAAAAGTTACCAATCATATCCCATACTTCGTTCCTATAAGCCCTCATTCGGGGATGCCTGGTTTGATAAGTATCATTCACCTGGTTTATCACCAATTTCGAATCCCCTAAAACCTTTATCCTCTGTGCTCCCAAATATTTCAAAGCATGCAACCCAAGTAAAAAAGCTTCATATTCAGCTACATTATTTGTGCATTCAAATGTTAATTTATATGATAAAGCTTTAAAATCCCTAATAGGAGAAATTATATACACACCGGCTCCAGTGCCTATTTTTGCCACAACCTCTTACTACCATCTTGAACAGGAATAGTAGCATATGACATATCCATTTGTAAACTACCCTTTAACTTTGAAGTCCAAGATCTTGATAACAATACTCCAAACTTGGGTGGGATATTTGATACTACCACATCCATTACTATGGTTTTAGATGGTAATTTATTCAGATTTACTACCTTATCATTAATCAAACCAAGACATTTCACTCTCCTGGAATCAAAAGAATACAAATCTTTATGTGGTTTTGTCACTTCCAATCCCAAACTTTCAACTACTCCTTTCACCATTAAATTATGTGATGCACCCGAATCTAACATAGCATTATGGACCACCATATCATGCACATTCAAACTCAAATAAAAAAGGAGGGACTTCTTCATTTTATATATTTTCAGCTTTTGACCCAAATGAAATAGTAGGATTATCATCATTCAATTCCAAAATGTCATATTGCAATTCTCCTTGACCTTTGACCATTTTTGTCATGGTATTTCTATATTCATTGTTTCTCAAAAACACATTAAATGGAACAAAAATTTTCAACTTAGAAAGCTCATTTTGCAAATTGAAACTAGAACTCAATCTTTCCACATCAATTGGGGTTATTTGCTTCAATCCTTTTTTTTTGTATCTCATTCGCAACTTCTTTATTTACAACAGACTCTTTTTGTATTTCTTTTCCCCTTGCTATATTTAAAAAACTAGTGGAAGGCTGATTTGGATTTACCTTCCCTTTATTTATAAAGACTTCTCTGTTTCTCAATCTGATCTTCCTCTGTACATCATCCATAGCATGTAGATAACCTCTTTGATACTGGTCTGTCTCCCTTTCAAATTCTTCATTCCCATCTTCCTGTGCAAACATGTTATGTTCTTCTTCAGTAAGATATAACTCTGAATCTAGTTCTCCAAAAAGATGAATTTCATTTTCAGTAAGGTCTTCTTCGTCAGCGACATAATTCTCAGAAAAGGGTGGTCAAATTTGCTGTTCTTCCTGATTTCTTAGGTTTCTCATGTCTCTCTGCCTATTTTGTGGAAGTATAGGAGGATTTGGTCTTCTAAAATTAGGATTCCTGCTTTTAGGATCGACTTGTTCTCTGTTGAACGCCCTATTATCCATAGTCAATCTGTCTGTCAACTTCTCCATTTTCTTCAACATCATTTCAAACTTGATGTCAGTGGTAGAAGAAGAAGTAGAAGGAAAATTTTCTTCCTTTTTCCTCCTATCAATGTCTCTGTGTTTCATTTTTCCACTTGCCATCATATTCGCTTCCACTTCTAAAGCATCTATAAGCATTGCGACAAGAGTTGCTGATTTTCTTTCTCTCAATGAAAATGCAAAGTCATTATCAAAGGCTCTAGCATAATGCAGTTTAGCAGCAGCTGTAGAAGGTTTTATATCTTCTAGAATAGAATTATAAACCCTCATAAACCTACTTGAAAATTCATGAACAGATTCAAAACCCCCCCTTTTGAGACTGTTATACTGAGACAAGAGTTGCAAAGGATTCTGTTTGTCATCCCATTTCTCGAGGAATGCATTCTGGAAAGCTTGGAAGTTCAATATAGATCCATCTGGAAATTATTTAAACCATTTCTTCGCTTCACCTGATAAACTTTGAGCAAATAACCGCATTTTAACATCTGCATAATTGACTTCCTCTGAGTCAACAAAATATTCAATCTTAACCACATGTTGTTTTTCGGTTATGTCGTCTTATCCATCAAATAAGGAAATTCTTTGGGAATAATTTTGAGGAAGGTCATGTAATAAAGCAGGCAAACGCAAAGGAGCAAATATGGCTGCCATTGGTCTATGTGGATTCAAAGGTACTGAGGAATTTTGAGTGTTTTGAACAACAAGTGTTTTGACTTTTGCAGACTGTTGTAAATATATACAAAGGGAATCCAACAAATAAGATTCTAATCTATGAGAATTAAATTCAGTATTGTTAAGATCAGACTCAGACTTAGCTTTCAACAAACTTCTTCCAACATTAACTTCCCATTTAGGATAAAAAGTATTAGGAGAATCTCGAGAAGATGATGCACCAAACAAAGAAAAATCTATTTTTTCTTTATCCTTTTTCTTAAGTAACCTTTCTGGATCTTCTAAACTCTTTAAAATTTCAGTGTCAAAATTATCTCATGTACGTCTTCTCGAAGCCAGAATGACTTTTTAAATTTTGAAAAATTTTACACTGGAATCGCCAGGGCAAATATACAACCTTCTCTACTGACAAAAATTCCTATTTGTTCATAGAAATATTTTCTTTATCTTTAAAACTCTGTCATTCTTCCTAGGGCATATTTACACCTTCGTTGCTCGGTAACGGCGTCAATTTGTTAACACTCAGAATGTACCTAGGTTGTAAAAGGTAAATCCCAAAGGTAACAACAAAAAACCACTTCAAAAAGAAATTGGATTTCCTTTCCAGAGAGGGATCTCTCAAATATAAATTTAACAAGGCCAGATATAAAATCAACACTTAAAAATCATATTAGGTGGTTGAAATGATACACCTAATCATTGGGCAATGGAGTCAAAATATATAAAGATATCACAAAGTCACATGCATGATATTTCATCAAAGGCAAGATAACCACTTAATTACAGTCATTCATTGAGTTCAGGTGGAAAAGGAGGAAATATGAACAGTCCATCAATATAGAGCATAAGAAGATGAGTTCCATATTAACCTTAGCAGAAAAATTTATGAAATATCTGAAACAATAGTCAGAGCACAACAAGTATGAATTCCAACCATTCAATACTACGCTTCAGATACGAGGAAAACAAAATGGAATGTAACACCGAAAAAACGATCACACGGGAAAGAAAATATAGACTGTAATGTAAATAGCACAACAATATATGATAACCCACATGCATTCAACTTTGTTATTTCAAAAATTATATGTCTTCAAAAACATTGATCAACAAATCGGTTCCAACCCCCAATACATCAAGTAAATGCAAATATATACATAAATGATTTCTTCCCCCAAGAAGGTTTAATAACTGAATAATCTGTTTAATCAAACTCTTTGTAACTATATCCCTAACAACTAGGAATAAACTAATTGCTTTGATCTTGATAATAGATTATTTAATTAAAATCAACTTGGTGACAACAACGCTCAAACAAGCAGCTCCATAGTGCGCAACACCTGTTTTCGCGGATGAAGAATATACTTTGTTTTTTCTGAATTTTTCCATGGCTCTCCATTGTTATGCACTTGGGATGTTGTACTCAATAATTTCCCGGATAGACACTTCCAGATCCATATAGTTTTCATAAGACATAGTAGGCAGCCCTCCTCTGACAATCAGAAATTTCTGCAATATCTCAAAGTCTTATGTTAACTTGTCCACGATGACTTTTCCCGTCGGCCCCTTTACCAAATCATCAAACTTGGAGTGATCCATACAGCTTTGTACTAGCAGGATATGATAATGTTGTTGAGAAATAAGTCTTCCTTCTTCATCCCAGAAAGAAGGAAGGCCATCTTCAAACAATTATTTAAAAGCATGCCTGAAATCATTAATACACGAAGTCATCTCATCAGCCTTATCTTGTACTGTCTTCATAAGATGATGTTTGTGAATAGACCTTTTTTACCACAGTACCATTTCCACTCTGTCTTTGATTCCTATATCTTGTAATTTTTGATAAGTTAATGAATTCAAGAAATTCAATGCATTTTGAGCTGTACTCAAGGGCTTCCTCTCCATGGTCTCATTTACTAGTTTTAATCTCTGATTGGCTAAATTAACCAATGTACTTTGGTCATCAATGGAATTCAAATAATTTCTGAACTTAGTAATCTCCATAGACAAGGTATCCCAAATTATATTCTTGGCTCCCTAAAGAGGACCCTTTCCTGTATTCCTTTCTTTTAATTCATTAAGATTCTTTTGTAATTGACCTTTATCCTGTAATAGTTTATTTATTCTTGTTTTCAGCCATTTTAGTCAGCTCAGATTTGATTTTCTCATTTTCTTCTTTTAATTCCCTTATCTCTACATCCTTCAAGCTTACTTGTGACATGGGTACTAGTAAATCATCAGTAGAAAAATCATTTAAAGGATTTTCAATATTTACAATGGTCAAATCTTCATTAGTAGGAGTCTGGCTCATTAAATTCTTCCATAATCTCTTTTTCATCATTCTGGTCTTTCTTTAACCATGAAATTTGTGCAATTAACTCATTTCACTCCATTTTCCATTTGTTCTTTTCTTCTTGCAATTTCACAGTTTTGCCTTTGTACTCCATCATTTCCTGATGAATCTTATCCTTCTCCTCCTGCAATGCTAACAACTCTGATGACTGAACATGTTCGGAACTCGGGATTTTCAACTTCTTCTTTACTACTTGGAGGGCATTATCTTTTTCTTCTAAAAGTCTTCTGATGGCTAGTGTGTTTCCTGTTTCATCCCCTGAGCTTACGATATTTGCTTGCAATTTCTTTATTTGAATAGAATTCACCTTGTTCTCAACTTTCTCGTGCTTTAATTAGACCTCTAATTTATCAACCAAAACTTGCAACTTGTTAATTTTTACCATGGCATGCAATAAATATGAATAAATAATATCTCCTGTTTGTTTATGCAACTGTATTTTGTCAGGTACACTGATTTTATCCAATCTTACTTCCATTTCGGCCACTTTTTTGTCACTTACCATAGCTAACTTTAAAGTGTTTCTCTCTATATCCCAAGTGGAAATCAAGGAAGTCTTTGGGTTATTCAGACTTCTCACTTGTGAGGGTATATTTTTCATTTCTTCTAGGGACTGTCTCTGCTTTTCTACATAGCTATTCATGAATTCTGCTTTAGATTCAAAAACTGAACTTGATTCTGCATTATTTGCACTTTCAAAAGAAAATTGATTCATCTGCATTGACTTCTTAGGAATCAAAGCTACCTTTTTCAACTCATCTGAAACTACTTCACTTGAAATTTTATCATCTTGAGATGTTTTGGTCTTCTTATGTGAACTATCTTCATCTATTTACATATTTTCAATCTCAAAAAAAATTCTTTTAATTAAAACATTAGAACTTTCTGGCATTTGAGACACTGCAATTGATCCACTGCTTGTACTCTCATTGCATCCTGGATTTTCCACAAAGTGAGACAAATTGGCTACTTCCTTCAAACCCTCAACAACCTAGTGATCAAATGGTTTATTTTTATTTTCTTGTTTTCTTAGATAAATTATATGATAAGGATCATAATTGACCCTTTGTTTCTTTTGAAAATCCATATTTTCCAATAATTTCTCCACAATCACCATGGCACCCTTGTTTTTAAAGCTGAAGGAACCAACTTTAAGGGGGAATTTGATATTGGAGGATTTTTTGAAAGCTCCGAAATGTTCCTCTTCTGCATGTAATATCTATCTCATGTATTCTAATATAAATATCCTAGGGGTAAGGAAAGCAGGAATCCTGTAAGGCTCTCCGGTGAAACCATATACTCTCAAAACTGTAAAGTCTTTATACAAAAACCAATCTTTAATCCTGTCTTCTGGTGATGATTGCATCATAATCTTCATTTATTCAAACACTTTGGGAAATACTTCATCAAACAGCAACTTATATATCTCTGACATAATGAAATTTACAAATTTGAACATATTGATTTGCTTCGGCAGATTCGAAGAGAATATAGTATTCAAGAATTGCAATTCAGTTACATTTGAAAATAATAACATGTTCAACAAATATGATTGATACCTGAAAAATATGACCTTTGAGAACTTGACTAATTGGATATGGATAGCCTCTGCTAAATATTCATCCAAACTGAAGACATGGACCAGATGGGACTCAGACTCAAGACTAACTGAACTCATTTTTAATAATAAACCCAAGACAACCTCACTGACATGAAAGTCATCAACTAGACCTAAAACCTAACAGACCAATATCCCTGGATAGCTTTTGCATCAATTCTACACAATATCCTGGACGTGGAATGACTTATAATGAATCTCTCAGAAGAAGAGTAATTACTTGCGCACCACTCAGTGAATTCAGGAAAGGGTAAGGTCTGCTCAATGGTGAAATAATATAGAAATGACTTAAAGGCATTCAAAATGTTGTTTCCTTGTGAATTATATTGCCACAATCTTTCCTTAATAACCGATACATTTCCCACTAATAGGAATGGGTCATATATGCCTCTATCTCTATCAACCAAGAATTCTTCTCTTTCATCCAGGACTCGGGTAAGACCTTCTAACCCTTTCTCTTTCTCCATAATAGAAAAACGACGATAATTCTGTGAATAAAGCTCGAGTGTTCGAAGCTTACCTATGACTGTAACTGCATGTACCTGAAGTTGACTGCGAAGGATGGTGGGCGGTCCCTTTCATTCGTCCTGGCATGTAAAATAAAAAAATATTTTCCAAAATAAGTTAACTTCACTTTATATAGAAGTCCATTCCGGAGGTTCTTTCTAGTGGTTTTTCTTAAACCATTTTTCTCCGCAGAATGTACCACAAGCCGCCACATGTATCGCGTTTTTGATTCCACTACCGCTTTTTTACTCCAACTGTCGTGCAACTCTACCCTCCAGATCTAATGATAACCGTTGATGAATATCCACTTTATTTTTAAGCCGTTGGATTAACTCGCACGTACACATTCTGCTGGGCCTTTTTGTTTTCAACAATGCGCAACTTTATGGAGTGGACTTCTTATCAACCGTAGATTTTGTCGACCCGATCTCATAACTGTCGATCCTCACACCTTGTTAATTATCTCTGCATACCCTTATCTCCCATGCATCTCCACAAAGTGGATCTATTGTAAACCATTGATTTTTACATCCTTGTTCTATACCATTGGATTATGAGATAATTTCACTGTTTATATGCCCTTTTATCATACATTCACATTGTCATATTTAACCAAAGTCTAAATAACCATCATTTCTCTTCACCAAGTTTCCTTCGATACTCTGCAAGTTAGAAGTTGTTAACACACCCGAGGAGAAATTGGCCCTCATCGTCGTCTTCTTGGCTCAAAAATTGTGCCACTACATCATTGCCAATCATACTCGCGTAGTGGCTGATTCAAACCCAATGCGGTACCTCTTAAGCTGCCACCTTCTACAAGGTCGAGCAGCTAAGTGGGTAGTCATCCTCCAAGAGTTCGACCTAGAGTTTATGTCTCCAAAAAGCACAAAGGTACTCACACTAGCCACCCTCATGACCGATTTTCCCCCATTAACCGTATCATCACCCCCCAAGGATGATCTCCCTGATGATTTCCTATTCATCATATCCATAGATGACTCGTGGTATGGGGACATACTTCTCTATTTACGAATGCAAAAGTTCCCAGCACACTTCAACCGTGAGGATAGGCGATGCATCCGACATCAATCCATTTGCCACTTACTGATTGGAGATGTTCTGTATTGTCGAGGCATTGATACCATCCTACATCGTTGCCTCACCTGTGACGAGGTCGAGACCATCCTCAACGACACTCATAGTGGAGCTTGTGGTGGCCACCTTTTAGGCCTAGAAACCGCCCAAAATATTCTATGCACTGGCTATTTTTGGCCCTCCATCTTCACTGATTGCATAGAGGCAGTCAAACATTTCCGCAGCTGTCAGCTTTTTTCCCCAAAGGCAAGAACCCCCTTGCTCGCACCCTTACACCCCGTAATCACAGTCTGGCCCTTCTGCAAATGGGAAATCAACTCCGTTTTGGCTAATGGTCACAAATATATCATCATGGAAGTCAATTACTTCACCAAGTGGGTCGAGGCCATTCCCACATTCGATTGCAAAGTGGAAACGGTAGGGCATTTCTTCTTCAACCAAGTTATTACATGATTCGGTGTCCCTAAACAATTAGTCTCAAACCATGGGGCACACTTCCAAGACCTCGTATGGGCTGAATTATCAACCATGTTGAAATTCAAACACCAGTACTCATCATCCTACTACCCTCAGGGAAATGGCCAAGTTGAAGCAGTCAACAAAATCATCAAAACAATGCTCTAATGGATATTAGGAAATCACAAAACAAATGGCATCACATGCTATTCTCTACCCTATGGGATTATCACACATCCACAAAAACTGCAACCGATTTCACCCCTTTCCACCTAGTACATGGCGTTGAATCAGTGCTCCCTATAGAGTGCCAAATCTCATCTATCCGACTCTCGGTGGAACTCCTTCCCGATACTTCACCTTTAGAAGAATGGCTCCTGCAACTTGAGTAAACCTTAGAAGATATTTGAGCTGCCCTCCAAGCCATTGAAGCAGCAAAAACATGATCAAAGATCCAATATGACTCCCATGTCCACCCTCGCGCCTTTAGTGAAGGTGATATGGTTCTAGTCTACGACCAACCCAACAATAAATTGGGCAAAGGCAAGTTCAAATCAATGTGGTATGGCCCATACGTCATCCACCATTGCCTCGGAAAAGGGGCATACACCCTCATTAACTATGATAGACAACTCTTGGAGAACCCCCGCAATGGGCTCTACCTCAAGAAATTTTACACTTAACATCACCAATGAGTCACTTCATTTTCTTTTTCTTGTTTTTCAACATTTTCCAGCACAAATCAGGGGCAGCACCATCAGTTGCTAGTCCAAAGTCACCAGGAATTAGTTCAAGACACCTCTCACACCTCCGGGCTCAAATTTTCGTTTCCTGATGAGAACATCGTCTCATGTTTAATAAATCAATTTCGGGACCATTTCCCACAAGTCACTTCGATTTACGAGCCACAACATGACAATGTGAGTGTCTACAGACCAGTACTTGCATCACACTTTTCGATCACAACTTATGCGAGTTTTCGGGCCGCCGCCCGTTAAGGGCTGTAACTTTAGCTTTTATTTTTCATTTTTAACACATAGTTGTCTTTTCCATTCACTGCACCTGACACGGATATCTGGACCATAGTCTACAAAACAATTTATTTTTCTTACATGTATTTGGCATATAAATACCTCTGGACTTGTACTCAGAGCACATGTGGTCAAGTTCATCCACCACAACAGACACACACACTCTTCTAACCTCTGTCTGAGAGCCACCTCAGTTTGCATGCCACTTTCGCATCGACTCATAGGCCTCTACTGTGATCTATCCCATGCATGTATTGGTATGTTTTAGAGCCTTCTGCTTCATCCATACTACATGGATGACCTTTGGACCTCTATCCACCGTCCTGACATGGGGCACCGCATGTGCCACCATCGGTTGACCACATTGGAGTTTTGTTTAAGCTCTTTTTTGACTCCTTAGAACAATGAAAAGATTTCCAAGCGCAGCTACTTTGTTTATCATTCTCTAAAGTATAGGAAAGGGCATCTACATCATCTTGTTTATCTCCTTTTGTGGACCATGTAGACCATTTCATGAAAAGGACCTCCTTGGCACACTCAAGCCAAGACCGTTCCCCTCTGCATACTTTTATGCTCTCTCAAGCAGAGGGGCCACACTTTACAAAAAAGCTCACCACCAGTTGTCATTAAGCTCTTTTCCAGCTGTCTCAACAAGAAAATATTGCCGAGCAAACTTGGTTTCGTTCATGCTCATAAAATTATTTGAATGACCATCCAACCAATATAGGTTTAACCTTTTCCGGCCTGATTGGACTACCAATGGTAAAGAAGTCTCTTATCCCCTCTAGGATGGGTGAGCTCTCCCATGTATACTTTTATCCTTTTTCAAGCATAGGAGACTACCAATGAAAAATATCCCCCACTGGAGTCTTCTTCGTGCTTTCAGAATCTCTAAAATTGAAAGCACCATCAAGCATTTACCTTCTCGGGCTCGCCAAAAATCCATGAGATCGTACCACAACGGTGTCCCTAGACACCACCCCACAGAAAACAGTTTGGAAGCATCCCCAAATTGGGTTTCCTTTGTTCAGAGTACTCTGCAATGTGTCTTCCTTGGATCCCATCAGTATCAAAAGTGTCCACCCCCTCCAAGTATTTCCCATCTGCAGCAAAATTCCCAGTATTATAGCTATGATCCCATTCCCTTGAGTCATTTTCATTTGCTGCCTGGTCCACCTTGCCATTATACTCTAAAAAAGGAAGTTTGAGTCTCCCACTCCCCCCCTACCCCTGTTCAATTCTTTCCCTTCCCTCCCCTCCCCCCCCCCAATTCAATGAGTCAGTCCGCAGATTGCTTCACACCTTTTAGTTTTCTCCCTCACGCCCCTAGTCAAGGAAACATCATTGCCTTAGCTAGGGGCAGGTCACCCTCTGTCAATGCCAACACACATATTCCATAGGATAGACCTAGAGGTCCCTGTACCTTGGTTTCATTGACATCATTGATGAGTTCCTTGGACCACTTGAGAGGAGTCCTCAGTGCCTCTCGAGATGGTTGTTCCTCATGTGCTCGACTTCAACTCCATCATCGCACCGTTGATATTCGTGCAGGGTTTGTTCCACACAGTACTTGGTTGAATACCCCAGATGTCACCCGACTCTAGAAAATTGGTGAGTCCACTCGAGGGACCTAAACAGGTTATCTCCCTTGTGATTTCCAGGTTGTGTTGGAGACAGTGATCTGAAGCCCTAGCAGTGCTTCAATATACCTTTATGATTAATGCAGCATACTTGTACCATAGAGACTCCAACTCTCAATCAGCGAGTCCAAATAGCTATGAACCAGATCCAGCAGACCGTCAGTCATGAAGATATAGCATTCCATGAGAATTCCATGGGTCCAATGTACTAGATCAGTAATGTCTTCATCCTCACATGGAGGCAACCATTATTGTAACATCAGTTGTATATGATCGGCTCTTGTATTTTAGAGCATAGCTCAAATTATTCTTTTGACATTGTCACAAGAATGGAGATGCCCGCCTCATCCATATACATGTCACACATTTATTCTATCTCACCCATTGATGGGAACCAAATTAATACAAAAACCAAAAGACACCATGCCCCAGCCCTAGAAGCACCACCTCTACACAACAAATCCTATGATGTCTGTTGGCCATATGTTGAGCTCCTACCCTCACACATCACGGGACAATCTGTTAACCCAAAAATCCCCCACTTAGCTCTCAATGGCCTACACCACCCAAGGACACCATCTCACTCCATTAGACCTTCCATTAGACCCCCACACCTCCAAAATAGCCTAAGGATGAAGAAAAAGGGATAAAAACCCCAAAAAGGAGCCCAAAATAGCCCCATAGGAGATAAATCCCTCAAAAAGGGGATAAAACCTTAAAAGGGGATAAATTTAGGGCGAAAGGGGCTAAAATACTGAAAAAGGGGCTAAAGCCCTAACCAAGGGCTTAAAACCCTAAAACCCCTTGGAAAAGCTATAAAAGGAGGGTGGGGGGTCACTCTCAAAACACTTCTCCCATTGCCTATTGTTATGCTACCTGTGGATGCTTTGATACCTTTGCCTCTCAAACCACCCACACTCCCTCTCCTCCATCTCCATTTCCATTTGAGCCATTGCTCCCCAACCAAGAGGGAGGCTTCCACAAGCTAGGGCATGGTGGACCATTCCCACTAGGGAAGGTATACTTGTGATTTCATGTTTTGCTTCTTGGTTATTAAGTTTGCTTTGATTTCTAACCATTTTTTTTATTTGCAGGTTCTGCTTAACATTGTTTGCAGGTTTTTCCATTGTAGCTTAGGTTCATTTTGTAGGTTTTGAAGGCAAAACCCTAACCCGTGTTTGCAGAGGGGTTCATCAACATTGCTTCTATTTCTTTCTGTCATTAGCTTAGCCTTAGTGTTAGTTTACTATTCTGTCATTTAAATTTCTGTTTCATTTTCCAGCATTTACCATTAGCAGGAACCTACCCTTCTGCCCTATAGGCAGAAGGGAGCCATTCCTATCCTTGTAGCAGGGAGAGATCCTTGCTACAATTACCTCCAATGTGATTAATGAGGCATCGACATGAACATGGAACTCCTTTGTCCAATATAAAAAAAACTAATATTGGTGTTGCGTCCATATTTTTATTTAGAGTATAGAGGCTTCTCTGGCAATCGTTGTCTCACTTTAACTTCGCACCTTTCATCAATATATTCTCCATTGGCATAGTGGTTGTTGTGTATCCCCTTATGAACTTTCGGTAGTACCCTGTGTGATCCAATGTCTCCCTTAGATGTTTTTCCATTGTAGGTTTAGGTAAGTCAACAATTACCGCAATTTTGGTAGGATTGACCAACATGTCTTCCTTACATACAATGTATCCCAACAAATTTCCAAATGGAGAACTGAATACACACCTCTTTAAATTTAATGAAATATGATGTTGTCGTCACCATTCTAGCATCAGTCAAAGATTCGTAGTGTGGTCTTTTACCAGGCCATAAACAATCCATATAGATTGCCAGTAATTTATGAATGAAGTCCTTGAACGCACCGACAACTACTCTTGAAAAACTTGCAGGTCCATTCTTGAGACCAAATGACATAACTATGTATTGAAAACATCCCTATGCTCTTATGAAAGTGGTTTTTTTTCTACACTCCTTCACAATCCTTATTTGGTGGAATCCCCAAAAGATGTTTGTAAATGAATGGATTTCTTGTCCTCCAATGTGTTAGAATAGTAATACACCACTTAGTACCTTAGTCTAAAGTGTTATCCAATTTTATTTGCATTTATGTAGTAATATGCTATAGTTTGGACTTAGGGAAGTTAATCCAACATAATACCAAGTTAATTTAATTCTTTCACACCTACATGAGTTCCCTAGTTCATTCAAACTCCACATCTATTCCCTCATTTATGACAAGTGTGATCCCATTCCTTGAATTGAGGAATTGTGGTGGACTAGGAGCGTTAGGGGTGGTTTTACCTCATTTTTTCTACTGTTGGAGCATTAAATGCCCACCTTGAACCTCCCACTCACCATATTTTGCACACCCACACATTCCAAGGAGTGATTATTTCTCCAACACACTTCAGCCACATCTACACAACCATTCGTGACCATTTGGGTTGAGTTGGAGCAAGTTTGTCCCACCTAGGGGGGATTGAGGCCAATTTGGCCATTTTCACATGTACACTCAAATTTAGCTTCCTAAACCACATTAATTCAACCATATGTAATATAAACTTGTTCTAAACATAGTCACATGTTAAACAGTCAAATAATATCTAGTTTATGTTGGCATTGTGTATGCAAAATTGTTCCCCTTTCATGCTTTTTTGTTAGTTTTTGCAAGTAATTCGATTTGTGAGTTTCTCTTAGTCTCCTATATATTATTGTAGATCAAAATTATCACATGGTATCAGAGCTTATTGGATTTGTAGATTAATATTTATTTTTTGAGTTGCATTTTGAGAGAATTTACGGACAAAATTAAGTGTTTTTGCAGGGCTTTCAACAAAATTCTCACAACTAGCACAAGAAGAGATGGAGAAGAACCACATATTGCTCACTCCCTTCAATTTATTTGAATTGAAGGAAGAAATGGTCATCCAATTGATATCTAAGGGTCTCTACAGGGTTACAATGGGTATAGAAGTGGAGCTAAACTCAGCAATAGAAAAGTATAAGTACTTCAACAAACTTGATAAAGAATTTGAATTGTTATGCCTGAGTATTTCAACAAAACTCTTATTTCATATACATAGTTTGACAACCCCAAATTAATTTTGGGTTAAACTATAATCTCTTTTTGAGAAAACTGATGAATTGAGAGGACATTAGCTTGAAAACGAGCTTGTAATCCTGAACACAGCGCATTTTGAAACCATTCAGGAGTTATTCACGAAGTTGAAGTCTCTAGTACTTCAACTAAAGCAATGTGGAAGTGATAAGAAAGAGGATCAGCTAATACTATCCATCCTTTCAAAGTTAGGCCCAGAAGTTTTAGTGTTTGTAAGCACCTTCCATTTCGGAAAGTTGACACTTTGAAATTGGCAAATGCCAACACTAGCCAACTTCATGGAATCCCTCACCCAGGAGCAGGACAAACTAGTTCAAATGGGCACCATAAAATATAGAAAATATCAAGCTTTGGCCATAGGTGTTTCAAATTCCTCCATGGGAAAGCAGAAGGAAAAGAATTCGAAGCAATCAGAGAAAAAGAAATATGATAAACCCAAAACCAGTGATGGGGTTTCAAATCCTCCTAAGGAGAAGGACAAGAAAGGGAAGGAGAAAACCAAATGCACATATTTCCATAAGGTATGGATTCCAAATATCTCATCCATGAAGAAAAGTATTAATGATATGGCACACCTGCTAGAGAAAAACAACATCCCTGTCCTAGATGGGACAAAGAAGAAAGATGGCACCACAAGTTCAGAAAACAAGGAGAAATGACATGCCTTGGTAGCAGGTACTTCTAAATCCTCCACCTTCATTATTCATTCAGGGGCATATAAACATATGGTTTCCACCAGATATCTCTTCTCATTGATGCATTTGAATAGTGGCCCAACTGTTTGAATGGGAGATGACTCTGAAATCCAGACCAAAGGAGTTTTTAGGATAGAATTGGAGCATGGATATTTTAGTGATTTTCTCTAAGTACTAGATTTGGAAGCAAATCTGTTTTCAATCTATCAAATGACCCATATAGGAGAAGCCAACAGAGTAACATTTACTCTTCACTTGGTAGAGATAGCAGAAATATCCTCCAACCAAGTTGTGGCAATTGGGTATGCAGAACAACAAGAAAGGATGTACATGTTCTCAAATTTTCTTCCTAGTTCCAGTGACCAAGCGCTCCTCTCTCATGCCAATGACACCACCAAGCTATGACATGAAATACTTGGACACATGAACTAGAAGTATCGTCAAGCATTGATCAAGGATGAGATGGTGGAAGGGCTTCCTTCAATCAAATATTTCAATGGAGCTTTCACTGGTTGTGTAATTGGGAAGCATCCAGAGCGCAACTATGAGAAGGAGAAGGAAAGGAGAGCGAAAAACAAATCTTGGAATGGTACATTCAGACCTCATTGGTCCTCTTCCCCCTCCCTCTTATGTAGTATCAATGTATGTAATCATCTTCATTGATGACTACTCAAGATTCTACTGGGTATACTTCCTAAAATTGAAATCTGAAGTATCTGAGCATTTGAAGATTTGGAAGGCCTTAGTGGAGAACCAAAGTGGGAATAGGATAAAAATACTTAGGACCAACAATGGTAAGTAATATTTCAATAAAAATATGCAAAATATTTGTGAGAAATGTGGCATTCAAATGCTACATTCAACACCGTACACACCACATCAAAATGGTGTGGCAGAGAGGAAAAATAGATCTCTCAAAGAGATGGCCACATGCATGATTGAGGCAAGGGATCTAAGTCCCAAGATATGAGAGGAGGATATAAATTTTTCTGTATATATTCAGAATAGGGAATTCCACAAATAAATCAAAGTAAAAACTCTCTATGAGGCATGGTTTGGGCATAAACCAAATGTCTCACATTTCAGAATTTTTGGATCAAGAGCATGGACTCGAATTCCATCAGAAAAGAGGAAGGATTGCATCCAAAGAGCAAGGAATGTATCATGTTTGGTTATGGTGAGGACACAAAGAGTTATAATCTATTTTATGTATCCACACTCAATAATTTCATTGCGAGGAGTGTGCAATTCGAAGAGGAATGAATACCATATTTTGAGCTTGCACCGAGGGAATGCTCTTCTCCCCAACACCGTGATGAAGTAAGTAATGATTCAAGATATAATTTTTCTGATAATTCTGATAATGACATGGATTTAGATGAAATTTTTGTATATGATTCACCTTCAAGGCCCAAATGGGATGAAAAAATCATACAAGCTGCAGGGGAATTGGCAGGCAATCCCCTAGAGCCTAGGAAGACAAGATCCCAAATTCACAATGCTTCATATGCAAGTGAAATTGATATTGCTGAGAAATGTTATATGATTATTGGATCTGATCCAAATTTCTATCAGGAATATTTTAATTATCCAAGGTGGCAATCAATAATTAAATATGGATTCAATTCTCTCCAAGAGAATGAAACATGGGAATTGGTTCCCCTTCCTCCCAAGAGCAAGCTTGTGAAATGAAAGTGGGTCTTTCAAACTAAAATTGTTGAATATGGTTATTATGTTAAGTACAAGGCAATATTTTTTGTGAATTGATACTCTCAAGTACAAGGTGTGGACTAAATCAAAAACTTTGTACCGGTTCCAAAGATGGATTCAATAAGCCTGGTTCTAGCAATTACAGCTAGTAAAGGTTGGAAAGTGCACCATATGGATGTAAAAAGTGCATTCCTACATGGTGAAATATAGGAGGAGATATACATGCAACAACCTGAAGCTTTCCAATAGGATCCTTCACTTGTTTTCAAGTTGAAGAAATCACTTTATGGACTCAAGAAAGCCCCTAGGGCTTGGTATGCAAAAATGGATAGTTTCTTACTCTCAATTGGTTTCATTCGATGAAAATATGATCCAAATGTGTATTTGAAGAAAAATGATGTTGTATTTATTTTTATTGTAATGTATGTATATGAACTATTAATTATAGCGGGTTGCAACAACCAAATTAGATCAATCAAGGAATCCCTACATAGTGAGTTTGCAATGACAGATCTAGGATTGCTAAAACAATTTCTAGGATTGGAAATTGAGAAATATGAAAGAGGAATCCTTCTGAGTAAACATAAGTATTATTCAGACCTGATAATAAATTTCAATATGGATTATTGTAATCCATCCAAGTTCCCTTTTCTTTCTGGCATAAAACTAGGTGAATTTGGTGATTCTCCTTTGGTAGATTTTACACTGTACAGGCAATTAGTTGGTAGTTTGATGTACCTTACACATACCAGGCCTGATTTGTCTTATGATGTAATTATTGTAGCAAGGTATATGCACTAGAAACATTATATCCATTGGAAGGTATCCAAAAATATACTCCAATATGTCAAGGGAACAAATATTTTTGGGGTACACTATGCAGCTAGTTCTCCACTTGAACTAGTTGGATTTTCTGATTCTGATTGGGCTAGAGATCCAACTGGCAAAATTTCCACTTTAGGTTTTTATTTAATGCTTGTTGAAGGTCCTATTTTATGGTCTAGTAAGAAACATTACACAATTTCTCTTTCTTCAGTAGAGGCCGAATACAGGGCAACAATGAATGCAGCCACGTACTGTGTTTGGTTGCAAGGAATTCTTCAAGAGTTTGGTATGCATTTGGTTCTCCTACTAAGATTTGGGTGGAAAATCAAAGTTGCATCAAGATAATTACTGATCCAATTTATAGGTAGAGAAAAAATCACATAGATATCCATATGCACTACATCTGGGGCTTAGTGCATGACAGAGAGATTTCCTTGTAGTATTGCCCATCCACCGAGCAAACTGTCGACATATTCACCAAGAGTTTTACTAAGAAGACCTTCAATCACTTGAGATATTTACTTAGAGTGAGTGATGGATAATGGTTTCTGCTATTTTTTGAATTTTTTCGGCCCCTTGTCAATTTTTTGAGGGGTATTTTTTCCTATGAGGTTTTCCTCTTTTTCTCATTTTACATGGACAAATAAAATTTATGTTTGTATTGAGGTGACTTTAGCCTTTGTTGCCAAGGCCTCCCATAAAATTTTCATGAGTTGTAATAAATTATGGTTAATGGGGGGTGTTATAAAAGTAATCCACCACTTATTACCTTATTCTAAATCCTTAGCCAATTTTATTTGCATTATGCAATAATATGCTATAGTTTGGACTTAGGGAAGTTAATCCAGCATAATAACTAGTTAATTTGATGCTTTCACACCTAAAGGAGAGCCCCAGCTCAGTCAAATTCCATATGTTCACCCTCATTTCTATGAAATGTACTCCCATTTCTTGAATTGATGAATTTTGGTTGACTAGGAGTGCTAGGGGTGGTTTTAGCTCATTTTTTGGACTGTTAGTGCATTTAATTCCCACCTTGAGCCTCCCACTCACCTTATTTTGCATACCCATGCATGCCAATGAGTCATTATTTCTACAACGCACTTCACCCACGACCAAACCACCATTAGTGACCATTTAGGCTAAGTTGGAGCGAGTTTGGCCCACCTAGGGGGGATTGAGGCCAATTTGTCCATTTTCACATGTACACTCAGAGTTGGATTCCTAAGCCAACTAGATGTAATATAAACCTGTTATAAACATATTCACATGTTATATAGTCAAATAATATCCATTCTTTGTTCACATTGTGTGTAATTCCCCATTAAGGATAAGAAAAGTAATTGAGTGAAATCATTATGTATAAATAGAAATGACGAGTTGATACTAAGGAATAATGATTAGTGTCACTATGTAAACTAGCATGACCTGATTCATGTATGAGGATATCATATCAAGGATAGATATAGTCCCAAAAATTGCGACCTCAGAGGACGCATTGGAAATACAATATCCATACTTACTATAGAACTTTAGGATGAAGTTTCCAGAAGTGGGGGGTATGTAACACCCTGTTTTTATCTTGAATTTGGAGATTATTATGACTATACTTTGAGATCGTTCTATGGAGAATGACCTGGCTACTTATTAATTTGGTATTTAAAAAATTTATATGGACATGTCATTGGGGGAATCCAATTTCGGATGACACAAAAAGGAATGAAACACTTAGATACTGATGAGATACGACCTAAACAAAATGGTATGACTTATGAATTACATGATAAATGAATTAATATTTGGTTAGTTTTGAATGCGATTATATGAATCTATCAATCAAGAGTTAAGTTGTATATCATTGAATGATTGACAAATAAAGTATTGTGCAGCATGTATTCTAATGGTTTTTGGGAGTATGACAGGAAAGGAAGTTACATGAATAGAAAGAGAGAAACAATATGAAAAGACTCTAAGGGAGTCAACAACTATGGCAGGTGATACCAAACTTGTTTGTAATGTTACTAAAGTTTGATATGTTTTGATGCAATGGAATGGATGGGCTCTGAATGATTAGAGAAACCTCAACAATTGAGGTCAAAAAATAATTATTTTATGATTGAAATCTAATTTTATGAGATTTGATGCATAGGGTGTTATATGTGCAGGTGATGGGAGACAATTTCTAATCGACCCACATCAAGTGACGAGGTTGATAAATTATATGTGCAAGTCTAGCAATGGGTAGCATGATGAGCTTTGAATAGAGTGAGGAAAACTCTATCTCATTAGATGCACATGCCATGAGGGTTGGACACAAGTTGGTCACTCACGAGGATTATAGTAGGAGGTGCGCAATAGGGATTCATCCCTATTCCCTAGGAACCACTTGGCTCTTCGTAGGGTAGGCAAAATGAGGTAACATTGGCTCAGTCATCATAACCAACTCCCCGCCTATGGGGATTATCGAAAGGGAATGATAGGAGCATAGCACCTTAACAATTCTAGCCGTGATGAGAATGTGATGGTAATAAAGCACCTAAATGAACTAAAGAGAATAAATAAAAATTGGTCCTAAAGAACATAAACATATCCAGTTTGTTAAATAAAATAAAATAATAATAATAAAGGAATAAATAAATAAATATCATAAATAAATAAACTAAACTTAAAACTAAGTAAAATATAACCTAAGATAACAAAATAAGGTGGAGTGAATAAAATAAATTAATTAATTAATTAAGTAAAGAATGGTTTAAACTAAAGTGATGCATGGATGCATTGTTATTAATGAAAGGGTTAATAAAAAGAGGAAAGGAGGAAGAGAGAGGGGACTTTTTCGTCTTCTAGTTGCCATAGTGTGAGCATAGATTGATTTTATGAATTAGAGGCAACTGCAAAAGAGTGTGGTTGAATAAAACGTGAGTGAGGTTGGGAGCCTCCCAGTAGTAGTCTAGCATTGCATTGTCATTGCTAGCCACATATTGTTAGCCCCATTGAGCTCGTGGATCTCGGGGGAAGGAGAGTACCCGTCAGGGTATGGTAGGGAGGAAATTGATGGTTTATAAAATATTGGCAATCCAACAACTACAACAACAACTAAGAGAGGAAAAACAACCTTCAACATCATCCACAAACATCAAAAACTAGCGATTTGTAAGGATTGTTAAAATTATCTTAATTCGTTTATTATTGTAGAATGAAAAATTTAAATGTACTACAATTTTTATCAGATCTAGTTTTATGAGTATGCATGCATGTTAGTATTTTTTTTTGGACCCCTTGAAGGGTCATTACACATGGGATATGATGGGGAAAATATACATGGTTCGGTCCCTCCTTAAACTATGACTACCAAATTAGGAAAAGGTATTTCCAATTGTTATAGTGCCTATTATACTTATCAAAGTGGAAGGACTGAAGATATACACATATTTTGATGTAATTGAAATAGTCTATGAGATCACCTCATACCCCATGCTGTTGGGAATTGGTTTGGAGAATGAATACTTGGCGGTTATTAATTTCAAGAAAAGGGTAATAACCTTAAAAAATTGTGACATACAGATCATTGCTCCGCTGGATCCCTTTGAAGGAAAAAGACATGTTGAACCAAGAAAAGATGAAGTCATGGGAGAATGGGATACTGCCTATAATATTGTTGAAGACTGCATCAATCCCACTATGGAAGGAGAGATGGGATGGTGAAGTACTAGCTCTGCATCATCAAACTCTAATGATGCACTAAATAACTGGAAGAATCAGTTACATGAAGTATTGATTAGGAAATGTGCACAAGTCACTCAATCGCTAAGGTGGGTAGCGAAATAAGTCACCGAATTACCTACATACAATGGAATACCTAACATTCCAATTTTTATTAGCGAATTAGAAGATAGAGTATTAGAGATGCAACACCTATTTCCATTGGAAGAAGCATGAATACTACTCCAGAAAGATGGTGTGATGTGAAAAAGGCCTTGATAGGAGACTAGAAAGTATGTTGGTGACTGATGGAACATTGATCCAGGAAAGACACACACTACCAAGGAAATAAATATGATGGTAGGAACGATCCCAGTGATCATATGGTCATATGCCAAACCACATGGGCACTGAGGCTGAAGGTAGAGTGGGATTATTTATTTGTTCATACACTAGATGACATACCAGGAAAGTGGTATGGTTCTACACAGTTGTGAAGGGAAACTACAACATGGGAAGAACTGATTGTTTTCTTTATTCACATTTTTTCAGTTTCGCAAATGACATTCTTGTCATCTATAGTGCATTACAAGATATCCGAGATAGAGTGTTGGAGATAGTTCCTAATGATTTATTGACAGAATTGCAGTTGATGATGACACAACCGATGATGATGACATGTTACGATATTTCAATATATCTTGATGACAAAGAGAATATGAGATTTGTCTACATTCCAAAATCAGAGGGAATTAGCTACATCGCAGCACCAAAAGAATCTAGAGACAATTTCAAGCAACCACTAAAACTGAAAAAGGTCAATATTGGGACCTTTTGTGGCCTTGGAGTAGTTGGTTGTTGGAATGTGTTCCAATGCTCACAACAAAGGATTAAAACCCAACCGAATTCTTCAGGAAATCCTACGCAAGTATTACCCTATACTCAAGTTGTTTGGTATGGTTAACAACCACATATATTCGACCTCCACTGGCACTCTTTGAGCCGATGAGTTCTGATCCTAGAAGGATCTTTCTTCCTATAGAAGGAAGAAAAGTGTCTTAAGTTTAAAACAAAATACCTAGAAAGGAAATATAAACTAAACTAGAGTTACCTTAAGAAGGATGTCGTTTGATGTACATGTTAACTTGATATGAAAACAGATAAGTATGTTCATCAATTTAACAAAAATGTGAAAAAGGTTTAATTACTTACCAACTCAAATTGCTATCAATCAATCAAAATTGGCTAATGGTAAGTTAAAGATTTAGAAACATTCAATATTAACCAGTTATTAATATGTTAATTGAAAAATTAACATAGATTATAACTGTCTGTGAATCATTTGCACAAATAGATAAAATTTTTAATTGAATAAACTCTTTGAAAACCTTAATCATACATAGATCATGAGCAAAAATAAACCAAAACTATAGATAAATGTACTTATGAATTACAGAAGATTAGCAGTGTTTGATACACAATTTCAAGTAAGGAAAATCAATATTATCAAGGAAAATTTACCAGTCGACAAAGAGTATCTAAGAGAATAAATTCATTATATTACTGAAATTTTGTAACAAATTACCAGACTTGCATTAATCAAAGTTTCTCTAGTATCCTTTTCTTATTTTCTCCTCCAAAATTCTCCCCCGTTACATGAGAAACTTCCCCTTTAAATAATAGTTACAAAAGAATAAATACCCAAGAAACCTGGATTGGAATATCCATAAGAAACTAATAACCAAGAAATTCTTGCTACCTAGCCCAAATCTCCAACAATTCATCTATGTTTGGATGATTTGTTGTTTCAACTCGAGTTGGGTGAAGCGAATATTTATTTTCTCATACAATAATATTCACCAGAAAACTTGGTAAATCAAATGAGCCATAATAATGTATATATTGATGATAGGATAAAAGATTATTACAATGGTTTATAAGCCATCTATTAAATAAGGCTTGGGAATTTTGAATGAAAGGTCATGTCCTATGTTCGTTACATTGGGAATCACATTTAAAATTTTCAATTTCGTTCTTAGACAACTTGTGCCAAATATGGATTAAAAAGTGGATCTTTCCTTCAACCATAAAAGGTTGTATTACTAACTGGTCCATGTCTTCAATGTTGATATGGTATAAACCCTAAATTTTCTCTCTGGCTTCGTTGCATCAGCGTTCAACCTGTTCAATCATTAGCTTTGGAAGACAAGCATTTTAATTGAGGTCCATGTTAGGAAATTGCAATATTTTCATAATATTATCAACAACATACCACCTTCTTCCACAGATAGCCTGTGCCTTTTGAATGGTATCTTCAATCATTTCATTCAAATTAATCCAAGCACTCAAAACAGTTCTGGTTTTCTTTAGTTGAAAACTGCTAAAGATAGTGATATTTTATGTTCTATCCTTCATATACCTCTACCAATCAAGAATATCATCATAAGCCTTGGAATCTTGTTCTCTTTTGGCTTTTTTCTCCTCGAGAGTGATAGACATCTTGCCAAAAAACACATGAGTCTAAAAAATATCATCCAGAGTCCTAAACATTTTAGTTATCAACTCATGATTCTCTTGATTTTCCTGGATGGCCAAATCCTTAAACTCCTGTTGAGAAAACCTAGAAAAAGCAGAGGAAGATGCACTTGCAGTTGCATCTTGACATTGTTTTTAAAGTGTATTTATCCTTCGTTTAATAGTGGAATTTGTAGTTTGTTCCTTCTGCAATTCAGCTTGGATATAAATATTTTTGAACTGCAATTCATTCAACCTGTTTTCAGATACCTTTCTAATATCAGCATCATAAGCATAATGCTCCCTTCTGGTCCTGTCCAACTCTTCTTCAAGCTTTCTTATTTCTTCTTTTCTTTTGTCAAACTCCTTGTTCAATGTATTAACTGCATCAATATCAGTACATGTGAATGCACCCAAATATGTAGCTGCATCAACAACATCTACCTGAGGACCACTAGACTACTGTGTCCAGATTATTTGATTAGCTTCAACACCACCTTGATCTCTACTTTATCTTTTTTCCTCTTATAAGCACTTCCTTGGATGATTTTCTCTAGAAATAATCACCAAGAGGAACTACAATGTCTTCATCAAACTCATCCATTGACTCAGTAAATGATGTAGTTCCATCCATTGTTGAGACCATTGAAGATATCTAAGTTATGGTGAAAGTGGGTATAGGCATTGTAATATGAGAAGTAGGTAATGGGAAAGAGATGTTTTGATCAAGTGTTGTTTCATAGGTTGAAGAGAGGAATGGGATGGAAGTTTTAGGAGATGGAATGTGAACATTAGCAGCTGCAAGTGATGATGAAGGCACCAAAATTTTCTCAGAGATTGATGATGATGAAAGGTTAAATGAGGGTAATTGTAGAGGAATTTTCAGGGACTAGTTCTCTGCAAGAGTAGATGGAAACATGGGATGTTGGATTGAGATAGGTATGATAGGGGCAGATGTAAAGGTCAAAGTATGATAGATTTTAGATAGTGAGGGTGATGGGATTGCTCCAGCAAGAAAAGTAGAGAGAGTTTGGATGGATCAAAGGAGCAATGTTGAAGTTGAAGAGTTAGAATCAGAAGTGGATTGTGAAATATTCGGAACATGGATAAAACCTTTAATACCATTAACATTGAACAAATTTGTAAATTCTTGCAAATATTCATATACTTCTTCAACCATAGGCACAGGGGAAATCACCTCTTCTTTGGTATCATAGTCACTCAAGTCTATAGTAGGGGTTTGAGTAGTAGTTATATGAATTTTTTGTTTCTTAAATGGATTAACCTCATTTGTTGCTTGTTCATCACTTACCTAGGTAACTACAGTAGTTACCTGAATCTCAGTAGCATGACTAGCAGCTATAGTTACTTGAGTGTCCAAAAATGAAGTCATATGGGCTAATTGTTGCTTCGATTGCTGAGAAGTCTGCAAAATATCTTTTAACTACTGAACAACAGTTACCCGTGGAATATACTCCATAGGGATTTTACCTTTACCTCCATCTGGATAAGTTATCACTGATGGACCTTTTTCTTCCTAAGCTTCGTTACCTTCTCTATCTTTTCTTATATTTTCCAGTATGTTTAGATCCATTGTCCTATGAACCAAAACCCTAGTTTTAATCTCTTGTTGATATTGTAAGATGAGGTTTTGTTCATTCTTTCTCTTAGCTCTATCTAATACTTCAGAAAAAATTTCATTCCCTGATAAATAGAATCATCAGGGACTTTATCAATAACATAATCAATCTTGATATAATGTTGCTTGAAAAGAGCACTAAGAAACCCTTTAGGGTCATGTGTCCGTTTGCTAGCAAAACCAAGTTTCAATGAAGCTCCCTGATCACGCAACACTACATCCCAAGTTGAAGTTGGAACAACCAATGGCCTGATATCCAAAGGGAATTTAGGCCAACCTTTATTTTTAGGACCAACTAGTTTCTTATAGACACCATCGGTTACAATATGGAAATGAATCTCTTTAATGAACAATCCGTTAGGAACTATCTTGGGTAGCATATGAACAATATTTCTACCCCAAATTCAGATGTATGAAAATGACTTGCCAACATACCAGTCAACCATTGTGGCAATGAGAGTTCTAGACTCAACTAAAAATGCAGTAGCTTCCTGTTTATATATTGAAAAATAAATGTTGCCAGAGAAATGTTCACAGATTTCATAGAAAATAGCTAAAAAATTAGCATCTTGCAGTGTTGAATAATAAATAGGTACCAGAGGGTGTGGTAAAGTCAAGTTCCATCCCAAATTGGGATATTGGAACTCAGTGTAGATACATCACTTATAAAGTCCGAAAGGAAGAAATTCGGCTTCTTCGAGGAAGTAGATTTCTGATAACCCTGGATATCCACTTTGAGCTCAAGCGACAGGATTGATGCCCATGGGAAAGACTCACCAGTTGTCAGAACATGATGGGCGACTAGAGCCCATTCAATTTTAAAGATGGAACAATTGGGAAGACCATAAAATCTGCATAACATGGTTGTCAACAAGGAATAAGGTTCCCTAAACCAGGTGACTAGGTATAGTTTATCACCTTTTTGTGAAAACTTACTGTTTTCATTCATCCAGGATTTCAACATTTCATTAAAATTGTACCTGGTCTTCAAAGTGTTAGTTTTTCAACATTCAAGCTAGCATTAGGTTAGGATCTTTAACTAAGAGAACAACAAGTATAGCAATCAAACACAAGAGACATTGAACACAGTGTTTTTCCTCAGGGAAACCATAAATGGAGAAAACCCCACAACTTTCTCAGAAATAGAATCAACACAAAAGGTAAAACCACAAAACAGTAAGATGCTCTCCCGACAGCAGTAACCTTCTTCTTGTCTAGTACCAGTGTATTCTTATTCCTCAACTATGTGCTACACTTGAGTGTGTTTGTGTTGTGTTCTAAATAGAGAGTCCATCTCTCTATTTATAATAATCTCGGCATGACTAAAATGCTACTAGGTCCGACCTCTACCAGGAGAGTCTAATAACCCTAGTGCCATGGAACTACAAGGAATTTAACCCTTAGAAAATAGGAGGGTTACCCACAATGACTTAACATGACTTGTTTACATTATTGATTCTCTCGATCGGAACATCGGGGCATGACATAACATGATAACATCCCAAAATAAACATCAGGTTACAATAGATAAGAAATACAAGTGAAATACATTCCGAAGTTACAATTACATCAACTCTCCCTCTTAACTAGGAAGGTATTCTCTTGACACAATTTTCATCACTGCTCTTGTTCTCTAGATCTTCTCATCATCCGCATCTCCAAGTCTTCTTCATCTTCTTCATATTCTTTATCTTCATGCCATCTTCTTTTCTAGTGTTTGGTCTAGATCATCACCACTAGATCTGGATCATCATTGGATCTGGATCATCATAACTAGACATCATCACTGGATCTAGATCATCACTCGATCTGGATCATCATCACTGGATCTGGATCATCACTCTGTCTGGATCATCATCACTAGACTAGATCTAGCTCATCACTCGATCTAGATCATCATCACTCAATCTAGATCATCACTTGATCTGGATCATCACTGGACTAGATATGGATCATCACACTAGCTGGATCTCTCAAAGTCATCATAACTGGATCTAGATCATAGCTCGATCTGGATCTCCTCTGGCCATCATCATATGCGCTAGCTCATGATTCTTCTTGTCATAGGAAGTTCTACAGAGCTAGCCTTCTTTCATGCTTGATGTATGCCTACCTCCTCGTAGGTCTTTTGTAGCCCTTACATCTGACCTACTCGTCAAAATGGCCAGCACTCAAATCTAACATGGGAGGAACTTAATCCTTTAGCCATGATAGAATGGCACAGCCCTTACATCTGACCTACTTGTCAGAATGGCAGTAGCCCTTACATCTGACCTACTCGTCAAAATGGCCAGCACTCAAATCTAACATGGGAGGAACTTAATCCTTTAGCCATGATAGAATGGCACAACCCTTACATCTGACCTACTCGTCAAAATGGCGGTATCCCTTACATCTGACCTACTCATCAGAATGGCTAGCACTCACATATGCCATGGGAGTAACTTAATCCTTTAGCCATGATAGAATGGCTTAGCCCTTACCAATGAACTGCTCATAAGAATGGCTATGGATCTCAACACTCATATCTGACATGGAAGGAACCAATCCTCTCACCATGATAGAATGGCTCATCCCTTACATCTGGCCTGCTCACCAGAATGGCTGTGGGACTCATCACTTTCCCTTGTAGGAAACCTCTATCTGGAGAACAGCAAGCTTCTCCCTGAAGTACTTGAACTTCACCCTAGCCAATGGCTTCGCCAACACATCAGCTATATGTTCCTCCATTGCAACATACTGGAGCTTCATTTCTCCCCCTTTGCACCATATCCCTGATATAGTGATACTTGATCTCGATATGCATCCACTTGTCATGAAACATTGGATTCTCTGACAAATTCACACAACTCTGGTTGTCACAATGTATACAAGTAGCATCCATCTGGAGATCAAATAAATCAGATAGTAGATTCCACGTCCATACTTCCTCACAACTAGCTGAATAGGCTGCGACATACTCTGTTTCAATTTTACTCAGTATCACACAGGATTGCTTCCTGTTAAACCAGGAGATAACACCTGATCCCATACTAAAGCAACACCCTGAAGTTCTCTTCCTATCAATGGCACTGCCTATCCAATATGAATCAACATAACCCTCCAGGTTAATCTTCTGATTCACATCGTACTTGAGACCATAATCAACTGTACCCCTCAAGTACCTCAGAATATGCTTTGTAGCAATCAAGTGAACATTTCTCGGATATGTCAAGAAATGGCTCAAGGTGTTCACAACAAAGCAAATGTATGGTATCGTGTTCGTCAGGTACATCAAGGACCCAATCATCTAACGATACATAGTAGCATCAACCGACTCTGATGAAGCATCACTCAATAGCTTCAGGTTCAATGCCATAGGTGTGCCCATAGCCTTACAGTCCATCATCCCAAACCTCTTCAGGATCTCTACTGCATACTTCCCTTGTCCAAGGAAGATTCCATCTGCACTTTGCCACACCTCCATACCTAGAAAATAATGCATCATACCCAAATCCTTCAGCTCGAACTCGACAACAAGCTTTCTCTTCGTATCAACAATCAACACATCCATACTTGTCACAAATAGATCATCTAAATATAGTAGAAGTATCATTAGGTTTCCATTTTCAACGTTGTAGTACAGGTTGGAATCTGCTTTACTCTTGGTAAATCACAAACTAGATAGAAAGCTATCAATTATGTCGTACCATGTCCTGGGTGCCTATTTCAAATCGTACAGGGATTTATTCAATCTACACACATGAGACTCCCTGTGATGTGTCTCAAAACTGAGTGGCTGTTCCACATACACTTCTTCTTCCACTACACCATTCAAGAAAGTAGTCTTGACATCCATCTGGTGTATCTTCCATTTCATCACTGTAGCCAGAGCAAGTACTGATCTGATGGAAGTGTATCTGGCTACAGGTGCAAAGGTTTCTTCATAATCTATTCCTTCTTTCTGAGAGAAACCCCGAGCCACAAATCTTACCTTATATTTTTCAATGCTACCATCTGTAGCCTGTTTGATCTTGTAGATCCATTTGGAAGTTACAACTGACTTCCCATCTGATCTTGGGACAACATCCCAAACATCATTCTTCATGATCGATTGGTATTCTTCGATCATAAGATCCTTCCATTCTTTTCGTTTTGCCACTTCTTCATAACTGCAAGGTTCTTTATCAATGAAATCACATAGTAATGCTACATATCCGGAGTAGGATTTGGTCCTCTTTCTTTCTCTGTGATTTTCTTCTGGAGCCCCATATCTTTCCGTAGCTTGGATAATTTATCGTACCCAAGAAGGGTTCCTCTTATGAGGATTCTTCTCCAGGGGTGGATCTATAGGTCTTTGTGGTTCTTCAAATTCTTGATCTTCTTCTTGAGTTTCTTCGTTCATGGTTGTATAATGAATTCTGGGTGCTTCTGCTTCTTTAGGTTCTTTAGCAGATCTCTTTCTAGATTTGTTGTAAGATGTTTCTTCATCAAATGTCACATCCCTACTAATGTCAATATTCTTGTATCCTGGAAAATATATTCTGTAAGCCTTTGAGCTTTCAGAGTATCCCACAAATATACCCTTCTTTCCTAAAGGATCTAATTTTGTTCTGTTCTCTTTTGGAATGTGTATGTACACTGGACAGCCAAATATTCTGAAATGGCTGACTTCTGGTTTCTTGCTAGAGAAGACTTCTTCAGGAGTCTTGTTCTTGAGTACTCTATGTGGAGTACGTTTCTGTACATACACTGCTGTTCGGGAAGCTTCTGCCCAAAGATGCATAGGAAGGTCTTGATCATTAAGCAATGCTCTTGCAGCTTCCATGATAGTTATATTATTCCTTTCTACAATCCCATTATGTTGTGGATTATAAGGAGTGGACAACTCCCTCTTAATCCTTGATTCTTTGCATAGCTCTTTGAATTCATTTGAAGTGAATTCTCTGTCATTATCTGATCGAAAAGTCTTGATATTATTTTCAGTGTGATTCTTGATCAAGGCTTTGAATTCCTTGAACTTGCTGAATACTTTGTCTTTGTTCTTCATGAAGTAAACCCATGTCTTCCTAGACAAATAATCAATAAAGGAAACATAATATGCATACCCGCTTAGTGATTTTGATGACATAGGACTGCATACATCGAAGTGGATGATTTCCAAGATTCCTTTTGCTTTGCTTTCACTACTTGGAAATGTCTTCTTTGTATTCTTTCCTTTCGCACATCCTTTGCAGACCCCATCATGTTTTGTTTGGATTTCTGGAAGACCTTCAACAACTTTGCTTGCAATAGGTAGTGCTCTATAATGCACATGTGTAAGCCTTCTATGCCAAAGTTAACTTGGCTCTATTGTGTCATGGACTAAGGCGTGTTTTGGATTACCCTTTAATTTGTACAATCCTCCTTCTTGTTCACCAATCACTATTGCATCATCAATAGTATTTCCTTTTGGCCACATGATGACTTGACCATATATGAATACAACACGCATTCCTTTTGCATCTAATGCCGATATGGAGAGGAGGCTCTTCTTGAGTTCTGGCACAAACAATACTTCCTTCATTGTTAGAGACTTTCCAGAGTCTAGTTTATAGGAAGATTCCCCACTACCTTTTATTGGATATTGGTAGTCATCTCCTAGCTTCACCTTGCAAGGTGATTCATGTTCTGACAGTCTTACAAAGGATTCCTTGAATCCTGTCATATGTTTGGAAGCCCTGCTGTCTATGAGTCAATCATTGCTTCCATGAGTAATGTTTCCTGTGAGAGTGGAGATCAAAACATATTCATCCTCGCTTGAAGAATCTTCACTTTCATATCTGGTTCTCTTCTTGGATGGTTCATCATCCTCTGCAGCATGAGCATGATGTCTTCTTTTGTTGCTTTTCTTTGTTAGCTTTGGTTTCTTAGGAGAATTATTTGCATAATGTCTTGCTTCATCACATGTATAACATATGACTCTAGATAAATCATTTTTGTGATAGGACTTACCTCTATGGTGATGAGATCTTCTTTTGGTTGACTTAGAGTGTACCGTGAGAGCTTGATCTTCAATTCCCATCTTTCCTTCTCAAGCTGCTATCCGAGATTCTTCTTGAGAACACTCTTCCCATAGTTTGCTGAACTTGACTAACTTCTTTCTAGCATAGATTCCTTGGATGAAAGAATCCCATGAACTAGGGAGGCCATTAAAGGTAGTCATCACAATCTCTGCATTTTCCACTTCTTCATCAACTACTTCTAGTTGTTCCTTGATCTGAGAAACTCTTGTGAAGTAAGAATGGATTGTTTCTACATTCTGAATCTTCACATTCTTCAGTTGAATTATCAGAGTCATCTTCCGGTTTCTGTTCTTCCCTTCAAACAATTTGGTTAGGGCATCAAACATAGCTTTAGGTGTCTTTAGGGAGGACACCTGTGGTATGATATGATCCTTGATAGAATCAGCAATGATTCTCTTCGCCATAACCAGCTTCTTCTTATTGAAGGCCTCAGCCTCATCTACCTCTAGAACTGGAACCTCCTCATGGATGTAGGAGTCTAACTCATTCTCTTCCAGGACCAAAGAGATCCGATACTTCCAAGCTCAGAAGTTATCAGCTCCCTCAAGCTTTTCATCAAGATTGGTATGATGAGACATCTTAACTGAGAGCCTCAAATGGAAATACAAAAGATTTTAGATCTTACCAGGTTAAGATGTCGGATCTAAATTTTGAGCTGAAATCCTGCAGAGCTTGTTCAGGAGCAAATTAGGGTTTTTCTTTTCTAGAGTTCTATCCTACCAAATGCCTTAAAATTTATCCCTAACTTTGATTTTGGGGAGGAGATCAATCCAGGCCTTGGCTCACTGAAAAATCCCTCTTCTGTGAAAAGCCCTAATTTCTGGCAGTAGTGTTGGGTCCAAAAATAAAAAACCTCAGAATTGGATTCTGCTTCGACAGAAAGATGCGCCCTAAGGATGAGAGTTATTCCACCTTACTTTTGGTGCAAATCTATGGAGAGAGATCCACAAAGTAGGAATCCCTAGTTCCCGCAGCTACACAGTGTCTTCTTCTCAGGTTAGCTCTAATACCGTGTTGGTTTTTCAACATTCAAGCTAGAATTATGTTAGGATCTTTAACTGAGAGAACAACAAGTACAACAATCAATCACAAGAGACACTGAAAACAATGTTTTTCCTCAGGGAAACCATAAATGGAGAAAACCCTGCAACTTCCTCAAAGATAGAATCAGCACAAAAAGGTAAAACCACAAAACAGTAAGATGCTCTCTCGACAGCAGTAACCTTCTTCTTGTCTAGTCGCAATGTCTTCTTCTTCCTCAACTATGTGCTACACTTGAGTGTGTTTGTGTTGTGTGATAAATAGAGAGTCCAGCTCTCTATTTATACTAATTTCAGCATGAATAAAAACCTACTAGGGCCGACCTCTACTATGAGAGTCTAATAACCCTAGTGCCCTGGAACTGTGGGGACTTTAACCCTTAGGCAATAGGAGGGTTAGCCACAATGACTTGACATGACTAGTTTACATTATTGATTCTACCGATCAAAACATCGGGGCATGACATAACATGATAATATCCCAGAATAAATATCGAGTTACAACAGATAATAAATACAAGTGAAATACATTCCGAAGTTACAATTACATCAACACGAAGTTTGGGAAAACTCAACATTAATAGGTTGCACAGCTGGTTTAAGAGAATTAGCTCTGGTAAATACCTTAGGATGGAAGGTAGACAACTGTGAACCTATGGTATCAGTAAAATACCGGTCTTTAGGGTTTGTGTGGTCCATGATCCATTTGAATTTGTCAGTGTAGGGGAGTATAGCAGGCCTGGCAGCAATAACATGTAGCCCAGAATCCCTAATTTTTCAGTATGCCGATTGGTCATTTTTTAATATTATAGAGGTCATGATTATAAAATATTGAGTAGAATTTGGGTCATTCAATTTGATAAATCTCAGTAATCCTATCGCTAGTGTCTGAGAAGACACCAAAGTTTGGTTCCTTGTGTTGATGTATATGTAACTTCAGAATGTATTCTTCCATGTATCTTATGTATTGTAACCGATGTTTATTCCGGGATGTTTCTATTATGCATTACCCCGATGTTTCGATCGGGAGGATTAATAATGTAAACAAGTCATATCAAGTCATTAGGTAAGTCCCCACAGTTTCGGGGCACTTGAGTTATTATACACTAATTAAGGTGTAGGCTCGAGTAGTAATTATTAGGTTGAGCCTACGTGTGAAATGGCATCTCAAGTGAACGGATGAATATAAATAGAGAGTGAGAGTCTCTCTATTTATCACTTGTAAAATACATCACTTGCTCTCTCAAGTGTGGTGCACTTTTGGAGAAGGAAATACTTTGGCTTGACAGACGACAGAAGGCTGCTGCTGTGTTGGGAGTACATCTTACTGTTTTGGGTGTCACATCTTGTGGTGATACTATCTTAGAGGAAGTTGCGGGGTTTTCTCCATTTATGTTTCCCCGATCAAAACCCTTTGTGTCTCTTGTCTCTTGTGATGTGCTTATGTTATTGTTGTGCTTGTTATTCTCTCAGTGAAAAGATCTTAACATAATGCTAGCTTAAATGTTGAAAAACTAACATGGTATCAGAGCTAACCTGAGAAGAAGACACTGTGCAACTGCGGAGACTAGGGCTTCCTTGTTTGTGGATATTTCTCCACAGATTTTCAGCAAAAGTAAGGTGGACTTTCTCTCCTCCCTAGGGCGCATCTTTCTGTCGAAACAGAATTCAATTCTGAGGTTTTTTAGTTTTGGACCTGTCACTGGGGTCGAAAATTAGGGCTTTTCATAGAAGAGGAATTTTTCAGTGAGCCCAGGCTTGGATTGTTCTCCTCCCCAAAATCGAATTTAGGAACAAATTTGAGAGCATTTGGGTGGACAGAACTCCAGAAAAGCAAAACCCTAGTTGCTCCTGAACCAGCTCTGCAGGATTTCAGCTCAAGCTTCAGATTTGACATCTTGAACCTGGTAAGATCCAAAATATTTTGTATTTCCATTTGAGGTTCTTATTTAGAGATGTCTCATCATACCAAGCTTGATGAAAAGATTGAGGGGGCTGATAACTTCTGAGCTTGGAAGTATAGGATCTCCCTGGTCCTGGAAGAGAATGAATTAGACTCCTACATTCATGAGAAGATTCCAGTTCCAGAGGGAGATGAGGAAAAGACCCTACATAAGAAGAATATGGTTATGGAAAAGAGGATCATTGTTGATTCTATCAAGGATCATCTTATCCCACAGGTGTCCTCTCTCAAGACACCTAAAGCTATGTTTGATTCCCTAACCAAATTGTTTGAAGGAAAGAACATCAATCGGAAGATGACCCTGAGGAACCAGTTGAAGAATGTGAAGATTCAGAATGCAGAAACTATCCAGTCATACTTCACAAGGGTTTCTCAAATCAAGGAAAAATTAGAAGTTGTTGATGAAGAAGTGGAAAAGGAAGAGATTGTCATGACTACTTTGAATGGCCTCCCTAGGTCATGGGATGCTTTCATTCAAGGAATCTGTGCTAGAAAGAAGTTAGTCAAATTCAACAGACTATGGGAATAATGCTCACAAGAAGAAGCTCGAATAGCAGCTCGAGAAGAGAAGATGGGTAGTGAAGACCAAGCTCTCATAGTACGCTCCAAAACTCACTGCAAGTCATCAAGAAAAAGGCTTCATCACTTCAAAGTTAAGCACTCTCACAAAGATAATACTAAAAGAGACATGTATAGGATCATATGCTATACTTGTGATGAAGCAGGACATGTTGCAAAATATTGTCCTAACAAAGAGAAAAAGATGAAAAAGAGAAGCAAAAGAAGACATCATGCTCATGCTACAGAGGATGATGAACCATCCAGAAAGAGATCCAGATATGAAAGTGAAGATTCTTCAAGCAAGGATGAATATGTACTGATTTCAGCTCTCACAAGTAACATTACTCATGGAAGTGATGATTGGCTCATAGATAGTGGTGCTTCCAAACATATGACTGGATTTAAGGAATCCTTTGTGAGACTATCAGAACATGAATCACCTCATAAGGTGAAACTAGGAGATGACTACCAATATCCAATAAAAGGTAGTGGGGAATCTTCATACAAGCTAGAATCTGGTAAGTCTCTAACAATGAAAGAAGTATTGTTTGTTCCAGGACTCAAGAAGAACCTTTTATCTATTTCAGTCTTGGATGCAAAAGGATTGTGGGTTGCATTCATAGATGGTCAAGTCATCATGTGGCCAAAAGGAAAGACTATCGATGATGCGATAGTAATTGGAGAACAAGAAGGAGGCTTGTACAAATTGAAGGGTCATCCAGAACAAGCCTTGATCCATGACACAATAGAGCCAAATGAACTTTGGCATAGAAGACTTGCACATGTGCATTACAGAGCACTACCTATTGCAAGTAAAGCTGTCGAAGGTCTTCCAGAAATTCAAGCAAAACATGACGGAGTCTGCAAAGGATGTGCGAAAGGAAAGAATACAAAGAAGACATTTCCAAGCAGTGAAAGAAAATCCAAAAGCATTCTAGAAATAATCCACTCCAATGTATGTGGTCCTATGTCTCACTTAGTGGGTATGCATACTATGTTTCTTTTATTGATGATTTTTCTAGAAAGACATGGATTTATTTTATGAAGAACAAAGATGAAGTATTCAGCAAGTTCAAGGAATTCAAAGACTTGATCGAGAACCATACTGAAAAGAAGATCAAGACCATCCATTCAGATAATGGTGGAGAATTCACTTCGAATGAATTCAAGGAGCTATGCAAAGAATCAGGGATTATGAGGGAGTTGTCCACTCCTTATAATCCACAACAGAATGGGGTTGCAGAATGGAAGAACAAAACTATCATGGAAGCAGCAAGAGCTATGCTTCATGATCAAGATCTACCTATGCATCTTTGGGATAAAGTTGCCACAACAGCAGTGTATGTACAGAACCATACTCCACATAGAGTACTCAAGAACAAGACTCCAAAAGAAGTCTTCTCCGGTAAGAAACCAGAAGTCAGCCACCTCAGAATATTCGGTTGTCCAGTGTACATACATATTCCAAAAGAGAAGAGAACAAAATTAGATCCTTCAGGAAAGAAGGGTATATTTGTGGGAAACTATGAAAGCTCAAAGGCTTACAGAATTTACTTTCCAGGATACAAGAAGATTGACATCAGCAGGGATGTGACATTTGATGAAGGCATAGCTTACAGCAAATCCAGAAAGAAACCTGCTGAAGAACCTGAAGAAGTAGAAGCAGAAGCACCCAGGATCTGTGATACATTCATGAATGAAGAAGCTCAAGAAGAAGATCAAGAGTTAGAGGAACCACAAATACCTGTAGATCCACCTCTGGAGAAGAATCCTCATAAGAGGAAACCTACTTGGATACGTGAAATTATCCAAGGTGTGGAAAGATATGGGGCTCCAGAAGAGAATCTCAGAGAAAGAAAAAGAACCAGATCAAATTCCGGGTATGTAGCTTTACTATGTGATTTCATTGATAAAGAACCTTCCAGTTATGAAGAAGCGGGAGATCAGAAAGAATGGAAGGATGTGATGATCGAAGAATATCAATCGATCATGAAGAATGATGTTTGGGATGTTGTCCCAAGACCAAAAGGGAAGTCAGTTGTTACTTCCAAATGGATCTACAAGATCAAGCATGCTGCAGACGGTAGCATTGAAAAGTATAAGGCAAGATTTGTAGCTCGAGGATTCTCTCAGAAAGAGGTAATAGACTATGAAGAGACTTTTGCACCTGTAGCCAGATACACTTCCATTAGATCAGTACTTGCTTTGGCTGCAGTGATGAAGTGGAAGATACACCAGATGGATGTCAAGACAACTTTCTTGAATGGTGTAGTAGAAGAGGAAGTGTATGTAGAAAAACCACTCGGTTTTGAGACACATGACAGAGAGTCTCATTTATGCAGATTGAAGAAAGACTTATATGGTTTGAAACAAAAACCCAGGACCTGGTACGGCAGGATTGACAGCTTTCTATCCAGTTTGGGCTTTACCAAAAGTAAAGAAGATTCCAACCTTTACTACAAGGTTGAAGATGGCAACCCAGTGATTCTTCTACTGTATGTAGATGATCTATTTGTGACAGGTATAGATGGGTTGATTGCTGATACGAAGAGAAAGCTTGCTGCTGAGTTCAAGATGAAGGACTTGGGGATGATGCATTACTTTCTAGGTATGGAGGTGTGGCAGAGTACAGATGGAATCTTCCTTGGGAAATGGAAGTATGCAGTAGATATCTTGAAGAGATTTGGGATGATGGACTGCAAGCCTTTGGCTACACCCATGGCATCGAACCTGAAGCTATTGAGTGATGCTTCATCAGAGTCAGTTGATGCTACGATGTATCATCAGATGATTGGGTCATTGATGTACCTGACGAACACGAGACTAGACATTTGCTTTGCTATGAACACCTGGAGCCAGTACCTGACAGATCCGAGAAGTGTTCACTTGATTGCTGCAAAGCATATTCTGAGGTATCTGAAGGGTACAATTGATTATGGGCTCAAGTATGATGCAAATCAAAAGATTAACCTAGAGGTTTATGTTGATTCAGATTGGGTAGATAGTGCCATTGACAGGAATAGTACTTCGGGATGTTGCTTCAGTATGGGATTAGGTGTGATCTCTTGGTTTAGTAGGAAGCAATCCTGTGTGGCACTGAGTACAGCTGAAGCAGAGTATGTCACAGCTTGTTTAGCTAGTTGTGAGGCAGTATGGCTATGAAAGCTACTATCTGATATATTTGATCTCCAGTTGGATGCTACTTGTATACATTGTGACAACCATAGTTGCATGAAGTTGTCAGATAATCCAGTATTCCATGACAAGTCAAAGAATATCGAGATCAAGTATCACTATATCAGGGATATGGTGCAGAGAGGAGCACTGAAGCTCCAGTATATTGCAATGGAGGAACAGATAGCTGATGTATTGACAAATCCATTGGCTAGGATGAAGTTCGAGTACTTTAGAGAGAGACTTGATGTTCTCTAGATTGAGGCTTCCTCCCAGAGACAGTGATGAGACCCATAGCCATTCTGACATGGTGAGAGGATTGGTTCCTTCCATGGTCAGAAGTAAGGGCTGAGCCATTCCTTCATGGTGAGAGGATTGGTTCCTTCCATGACTGATATGAGTGCTGAGATCCATAGCCATTCTGACGAGCAGGTCAGATGTAAGGGCTGAGCCATTCTATCATGGTGAGAGGGTTGCTCCCTTCCATGTCAGATATAAGTGTTGGACATTCTGTCGAGTAGGACAGATGTAAGGGAAACTGCCACTATAAGGGAGAGTGGAGGCGCCTGGTCCGTTACCAGGTAGATCAGTCAGGGACTGGGGGCCATTCTGATGAGGGTGTAGGATTTAGTTCCTACCAGGTCAGATGTGAGTGCACAAATCTCTCATCATTGTGAGCGGATATGGTTCCAACATGGATGAGAGTCTTTCATCATTGTGAGCGGATATGGTTCCATCCTAGATGAAAGTGAGAAAATATCTCATCATTGTGAGCGGATATGGTTCCAGCCTGGATGAGAGTCTTTCATCATTGTGAGCAGATATGGTTCCATCCTGGATGAAAGTGAGAAAATCTCTCATCATTGTGAATGGATATGGTTCCAAACTGGATGAGAGTCTTCCATCATTGTGAGCGGATGTGGTTCCATCCTGGGTGAAAAGAACAGAGTTCTTTCATCATTGTGAGCGGATGTGGTTCCATCCTGGATGGAAGTGCAGAACTCTCCCATCATTGTGAGCGGATGTGTTCCAGCCTGGATGGATGTGAGTACTGTGCCTTTCTGACGAGTAGGTCAGATATAAGTGTAGAGCCATTTCACAGATGGTAGTTGATTGTGCCTACCATGCTGGTGAATGTGAGTGTTGGGCCTTTCTAATGTGACTGTAGTTTACTACATGATCATATGTGAGTGCTGGGCATGCCTTTCTGACGAGCAGGTCAGATGTAAGTGCTGGGCGAAGACCTACATGAGGGTAGGCCTACAACCAGCATGAAAAAGGGCTGGCTCTATAGAAATTCCTATGACGAGATAGTTCACACATGATAATGACCAGAGGAGATCCAGATCGAGCTATGATCCAGATCCAGTTATGATGACTCTGAGATATCTAGATCGAGTGATGATCCAGATCCAGCAGTGATGATCTAGATCGAGTGATGATCCAGATCCAGTCTAGAGATGATGATCCAGATCGAGTGATGATCCAGATCCAGTCCAGTGATGATGATCTAGATCGAGTGATGATCTAGATCTTGTGATGATGCTCTATGATGTTCCAGATCGAGAGATGATCTAGATTCAGATGACTTGAAGATGAAGATGACTTGAAGACAAGGTGATCTAGCTGATACAGAGAAGAAGACCAGTGCTGAAAATCGTGTCGAAAGAATACCTTCCTAGTTAAGAGGGAGTGTTGATGTATATGTAACTTCAGAATGTATTCTTCCATGTATCTTATGTATTGTAACCGATTTTTATTCCGGGATGTTTCTATTATGCATTACCCCGATGTTCCGATCGGGAGGATTAATAATGTAAACAAGTCATATCAAGTCATTAGGTAAGTCCCCACAGTTTTGGGGCACTTGAGTTAATATACACTAATTAAGGTGTAGGCTCGAGTAGTAATTATTAGGTTGAGCCTACGTGTGAAATGGCATCTCAAGTGAATGGATGAATATAAATAGAGAGCGAGAGTCTCTCTATTTATCACTTGTAAAATACATCACTTGCTCTCTCAAGTGTGGTGCACTTTTGGAGAAGGAAATACTTTGGCTTGACAGAAGACAGAAGGCTACTGGTGTGTTGGGAGTACATCTTACTGTTTTGGGTGTCACATCTTGTGGTGATACTATCTTAGAGGAATTTGCGGGGTTTTCTCCATTTATGGTTTCCCCGATCAAAACTCTTTGTGTCTCTTGTCTCTTGTGATGTGCTTATGTTATTGTTGTGCTTGTTATTCTCTCAGTGAAAAGATCTTAACATAATGCTAGCTTAAATGTTGAAAAACTAACACCTTGGTTAGCATGTTTTTATGTAAGTTCTTGCAGCAAGTAATTCGTGACATACAGGGAGATTCAATAACTCTGTTTAAATGTATAAACAATAAATCAAGACAAATTGAAAAAGCAAAGTAACAAAAAATAACAAACCATAAAATTGATAGAAAATACCAACTTGAATCGACTGAAGCTGTGAAAATGATCTCTGGTAAAAAATTGCAGTGAAAGTTAGAAAGCAATGTAAGTTTTTGAAAACAAAAATGGTAAGGAAAATGAAAATAAAATGTCTATATATAGATTTTCCACAGGTCGAATTCAGACAGTAAGATTAAAAGAAATAGACAGTGGAGATTAAATATTGCGGGATGTAGGATCAAGTCACGAGATTTAAATTTTATTAACCTTCTCGCAATCCGCATCCCGAAATTCAGGGTTTCATGTTGCGGGTTTCAGAAACTCACCATGCCACACTTAATTCAAATTTATTCTCGAAATACGCAATCCAAAAATATTTGGTTTCGAGTTTCAGGATGATAAAATGCAATTATAAAAAATGTGTCTGCACTTAACATCCCAATTTTCAGGTTTCGGGTTATGGGAATAAAAACTTGGAAACATGAAAACCAAGCTCCCGCAACCTGAAATTTTGGGTTTTGGGTTGTGAGTTTCATAAAAGACTTAATTTTTGGAAAAATAGTTTTTTTTTTCCGAAATTCACGAAACACACCAAAAGTGCATGTATTTTCAAAAAATTGTTAACTAAATCAAATCATGATAAAGACATAGAAACCACGATGAATTTCTATGGGGAACCCTTAAAAATGAATGAGGAACTTAAAACATTACATTTTCATATAAAATTGGGGCTCCCATGTTTTGGATAAAGACATGGGATCTGTTGTTTCTACAACAGGACCACACAGGACTCGAAGTTTGCTAGAATTGGAGATTACTAGGATGACTCAATGACGAGTGAATTCATTGACCTACTGCACGAATTTTAGGACTGATTCTCAACAAGGTTTTCTAAGATGAAAGGAATTAGAGGAAATTTCAACTCAAAATGGGCCTTTTAACTTTGATTCAAATTCCATGTCATCATGTGTTAGCCAATGAAATTGCTTTAAATTTGAAATACTGTATAGGTCTTAAACACTTTTTTAATATAAATTTGGGGATAGATATCATAAGAAAACTACTTTTTTTTGTTTCTATTTTCGAGATATCTCCCAGTTTTTTTACTCAAATTTCGATCGGGAGAGCTCGCTGGATGCGGAATTAAATTCTGCATCCAACGAGTACCCACTCGGCATACTTTTGATGAACCCCGCTACCCCAAAAAAAAAAAATACTTGAGAGAACGTGATGATGACATCATCATCACGTTGTTTCAGGTTTTTCTTGTTTTTGGGGTAGCAGGGTCTGTCAAAAGTATGCTGAGTGGGTGCTTGTAGGATGCGGAATTTAATTTCACATCCAATGAGCTCTCCTGATCGAAATTTGACTAAAAACATGGGGATATATGTCAAAAATACAAACAAAAAAGTAGTTTTATTCTTTTCTTCCTCCAAAATTAATAAATTCTATTTTATTATTTTAACTATTATTTTATTAATTCTTTTTAGGAGGCTCATTTTTAGTTGAAATTTCCTCTAATGTATTGCAGGTGATTTGGGAGAAATGAAGATTCCACTAAAACTTGATGTGAAACTAGTAAAGCAGTGACCATATAGAATGAACTTGAGATACAAAGAGTGTGTCAAAGAAGAATTAGAATGGATGATGTATGATGGAATTATCTAACTTATCGAAGAGTGAGAATGGATCAGTATTATGGTTGCGCAAGGTAAAAATACTATGAAAATATGGATCTATTTCAATCTAAGGAAGCTAAATGACGCAAGTATTCATGCTCCATTTTTGACACCATTTACTAACGAAGTACCAGAATGCATTGTGAGAGAATTTTGATCTGCAACAAGATCTAGGATCCTAAGAGAAACTCACAAATGGAATTACTTGCAAAAACTAGAAAACAAGCACGAAAGAGGAACAATTTTACATACACAGTGTAACGACACTTCACGGGGTCTAAACAAAACTACTAACATGCATACATATTCATAAAACTAGATCTGATAAAATTTGTAGTACATTTAATTTTTTCGTTCTATGACAATAAACAAATTCAAATAATTTTAACATGCAAATTTTTAGTTGTTGATGTTTCAGGATGAGGCTGAAGGTTGTTTGTCCTCTCTCAATTGATGTTGTAGTTGCTGGATTTCCAATATTTGATAACCCATCGGTTTCCTCCTTACCATACCCTGATAGTTACTCTCCTTCCCTCGGGACGCCCGAGATCGATAGGGTTGAAAATATGTGGCTATCAATGACAATACAATGCCAGAGTGTTGCTGGCAGGCTCCCAACCTTGCTCACGTTGTATTCAACCACACTCTTCCATAGTCACCTCCAATTAAATAATCAATCTGTGCTCACATTATGGAAACCGAAAGAGGAAAAATTCCCCTCTCTCTTCCTCCTTTCCTCTTCTTATTAACCCTTTCATTAATAACAATGCATCCATGCATCACTTTAGTTTAACTCATTCTTTACAGAATTGTTTTATTTGTTTATTTTATTCACTCAACCTTAATTTGTTATCTTAGGTTATATTTTACTTAGTTTAAGTCTAAT
This sequence comes from Pseudotsuga menziesii, assembly GCA_001517045.1. Lineage (NCBI taxonomy): Eukaryota > Viridiplantae > Streptophyta > Pinopsida > Pinales > Pinaceae > Pseudotsuga > Pseudotsuga menziesii. The sequence goes on from LPNX010246208.1 coordinate 83,891, forward strand.
TTAGTTTATTTATTTATTCCTTTATTATTATTATTTTATTTATTATTATTATGTTATGTTATTTAACAAACCATATATGTTTATGTTATTTAAGACCATTTTTTATTACTTATATTTAGTTCATTTAGGTGTTTTATTACCACCGCACAACCAGAATTATCAAGGCGCTATGCTCCCAGCATGCCCTTCCGATAATTATCACAAGAGGACAGTTGGTTATGATGACTGGGCCAATGTTACCTTAGTTCCCCTACCCTGTGAAGATCCAGGTGATTCCTGGGGAATAGGGTCGAATCCCTATTGCACGCCCCCTAGTATAATCCTTCTGAGTGACCGACTTACGACCTACCCTCACGGCACACACATCTGATGACATGAAATTTTCCTCACTCTATTCAAAGCTCATCGTGTTGTTCGTTGCTAGACTTACACATAAAATTTCTCTACCCTGTCACTTGATGTGGGTCGATTGGAAATTGTCTCCCATCACCTGCACATATAAAACCCTATGCATCAAATCTCATAAAATAAGATTTTAATCATAACATAATTGATTATCCAAGGAAGCTACGTTAGCAAGTTGAAACTCTCGACGTTTCAATCCTTACTCTAGGATCATCATCAGGAGACAAACGAAGACTGTTGTGATGTAAAATAGCCCGAAAAGTTATTAATACACAAATTTGTGAGGAAGTTGAAAGTTTAAAGAGAGAGAGCATCGGTTCTAGGTTTACAAAAGGTTTTAACAATATTAATTTTTTTTTGAAAATAGATTTTAAGATCAAAAAAGAATTATAATTTGAAATTAGTTAAAATTCAAGAGTTTTAACACTAAACCCTAAAAAGTTATTTTTAAAGGTTTTTTTAATTAAAATTTTCCTTTAATTTAAATTTTTTATAAGGTTTTTTTAATTCTTTTAACCTTTATAAAAACTTAATATTAAAACTTCTTAATATTAAGATTAAAACTTTTCACAAGTTTTAATACTTCTTAGTATTAAGCCTTTTTATAATTTTCAAAGAAAATTTTTAATTTTTATAATTTTCAAAAATTTTTAATTAAAAAATTCTAAACCTCAAAACTTGTTAAAGTTTCTTTTAAAAGAAAAAGTAACAACTTTTAGGTCTCTATAATTAATNTATTATAGAGACCTAAAATTTGTTACTTTTTCTTTTAAAAGAAACTTTAACAAGTTTTGAGGTTTAGAATTTTTTAATTAAATTTTTTTGAAAATTATAAAAATTAAAAATTTTCTTTGAAAATTATAAAAAGGTTTAATACTAAGATAAAACTTGTGAAAAGTTTTAATCTTAATATTAAGAGGTTTTAATATTAAGTTTTTATAAATGTTAAAAGAATTAAAAAAACCTTATAAAAAATTTTAATTAAAGGAAAATTTTAATTAAAAAAACCTTTAAAAATAACTTTTTAGGGTTTAGTGTTAAAACTCTTGAATTTTAACTAATTTCAAATTATAATTCTTTTTTGATCTGAAAATCTATTTTCAAAAAATTTTAATATTGTTAAAACCTTTTGTAAACCTAGAACCGACGCTCTCTCTCTTTAAACTTTCAACTTCCTCACAAATTTGTGTATTAATAACTTTCCGGGGTATTTTACGTCACCACAGTCTTCGTTTGTCTCCTGATGATGATCCTAGAGTAAGGATCGAAATGTCGAGAGTTTCAACTTGCTAACGTAGCTTTCTTGGATAATCAATCTTCTACTACGTAATGACTACATTTAGACATAACATAATTATTTTTTGACCTCAATTGTCGAGGTTTCTCGAATCACTTAGAGCCCATGCATGCCATTGCATCAAACATATCAAACTTTAATAACATTACAAACAAGTTTGGTATCACCTGCCATAGTCGTTGACTCCCTTAGAGTCTTTTCATACGGATGCTCTCTTTCTATTCATGTACCTTCCTTTCAGGCTCATACATAGCCAAAGATATGCCAAAACTCAGTCAAGCCAAAGCTATGTTTGGGTTTATCAAACTGCCAAGGGGATGGAAAGACTTGTTTTCTAAGCTAGTGAGCTCAACCATATAGATATGGAAACCTACACAAGATCTGACTTGACTTTCCCAACACATACACACCCAACACAAGGAATCATCCCCTTCTCTGTTGTACAGTCCATTGGGCTATGCATTCCATTCCAGTGCTATTTAGGATGTGCAGTAAGGAATAATCAGCCCTTAAGATCTCTCAGTGAGGTTCCTCATGCACTAGGTTTTTCAAGCAACTTACCTCTTCCACTCATAACTGGTTAAGACCAAAACAAAAATGCCCATAATAGCAAAAAATGCATTTGTTGGGAAATTTACAACATGTGGGAAACCAAAAAATGAATTTTTGATGGGGAAAAATACCAGAGGTGAGGAAAACGATTTCAGAATCATTTTATTGCTCCACAGAGGCAAAATCGACCTCCACAAAAACCCAACTCAGCAAATCGATTTTAGAAAACGACTAGGGGGATTTTGGGGCAAAAACAACCTCTATAAACCCCAAAAAAATGAATCTTCTCTGCCCACAAATTCTGAGGATGTTTATGGCATTACAAAAGCCAAAATGACTAACATAAACTCCCAAAATGAAAATATTCCTTGTGTTGATGTAATTGTAACTTCGGAATGTATTCACTTGTATTTCTTATGTATTGTAACCCGAGATGTATTTGTAATTTACTTGAGTCATGTCACGCCCCGATGTTCCTATTGGAAGGTTCTATATTGTAAACAAGTCATGTCAAGTCATTGTAGGTAACCCTCCTATTGGTCAAGGGTTAAAGTACCCGTAGTTCCGGGGCACTAGGGTTATTAGACTCTCCTAGAGAAGTCAGCCCTAATAGGGTTTAGTCAAGTCAGGAATTAGTATAATAGAGAGCTAGCCTCTCTATTTATCACACACTCACTCACACTTAGTTGTAGCGAATAGCTGAGGAAGAAGAAGACACTGGGGCAAGAAAGAAAGAGGTCACCACTATCAGGAGATCATCTTACTGTTTTGAGGTTTTACTTTTGGTGTTGATTCTATCTCTGAAGAAGTTGCTAGGTTTTCTCCATTTATGGTTTCCCCAAGGAAAAACACTGTGTTCATTGTCTCTTGTGTTTTATTGTTGTTCTTGTTATTTTCTCAAGTAAAGATCTTGAATTAATGCTACCTTAATGTTAAAAATCTAACATGGTATCAGAGCTAACTTGAGAAGAAGACACTATGCAGCTGCGGGAACTAGAGCTTCCTACTTTGTGGATCTCTCTCCACAAATTTTTAGAAAAAGAAGGTTGGAATAACTCTCCTCCCTAGGGCGCACCTTTCTGTTGAAGCAGAATCCAATTTCGGAGGTTTTTCAGTTTTGGACCCGACACTGCTGCCGAAAATTAGGGCTTTCCACAGAACTGGAGTTTTTTAGTGATCCCAGGCCTGGATTGATCTCCTCCTCAAAATAAAATTTTAGAGATCAAGATCAAATATTTTGGTTGGACAAAACTCTGAAAAAACAAAACCCTTATCTGTTCCTGAACCAGCACTACAGAATTTCAGCTCCAAATCCAGATCCGACATCTTGACATGGTAAGATCTAAATCTTTTGTATTTCCATTTGAGGTTATTAGTTAAGATGTCTCATCATACCAATCTTGATGAAAATATTGAGGGAGATGATAACTTCCGAGCCTAGAAGTATAGGATCCCCTTGGTCTTGGAAGAAAATGAGTTGGACTCCTATATCAGTGAGGAGGTTCCAGTTCTAGAAAGAGGTGAGGATAAGGCCTTACATAAGAAGAATTTGGTTATGGAAAAGAGGATCATTTCTGATTCAATCAAGGATCACCTCATACCACAAGTGTCCTCCCTAAAGACACCTAAAGCTATGTTTGATGCCCTAACCAAATTGTTTGAAGGGAAGAACATAAACCAGAAGATGAATCTGAGAAACCAACTGAAGTAAAGATCCAGAATGCAGAAACCATCCAGTCTTACTTTACAAGGGTATCTCAGATCAAGAAACAGCTGGAAGCAGTAGATGAAGAAGTGGATAATGTAGATATTGTAATGACCACCTTGAATGGTCTCCCTAGATCATGGAACTCCTTTATTCAAGGAATTTGTGCCAGAAAGAATTTAGTCAGGTTCAGTAGACTATGGGAAGAGTGCTCTCAAGAAGAAGCTCGAATAGAATCTCAAGAAGAAAAGATGGGAAGTGAAGATCAAGCTCTCACGGTACACTCCAAGAAAACCAGAAGAAGTTCTCATCACCTTAGAGGTAAGCACTCTCACAAAGACAACACTAGAAAAGATTTGTCTAGAATTAGATGTTATACATGTGACGAGAAAGGACACCATGCTAGAGAATGTCCTAGAAACAAAAATGCCTCTCACAAGAAGAAGGGAAACAAGAGAAGACATCATGCTCATGCTGCAGAGGATGATGAACCTTCCACAAAGAGAACCATATATGAAAGTGAAGATTTTTCAAGTGATGAAGAATATTTTTTGGTTTTTTCTCTCACGAGAAACATTACTCATGGAAGCAATGATTGGATTATAGATAGTGGGGCTTCCAAACATATGATAGGATTGAAGGAATCCTTTGTGAAACTATCAGAACATAAATCATTTCAGAAGGTGAAGCTCGGAGATGACTACCAGTATCCAATAAAAGGCAGTGGGGAATCCTCCTATAAGATAGACTCTGGAAATTCTATGACAATGAAGGAAGTATTGTTTGTACCAGGACTAAAGAATAATCTCCTCTCCATATCTGCATTAGATGCAAAAGGAATGAGGGTTGCATTTATAGATGGTCAAGTCATCATGTGGCCGAAAGGAAAGACTATTGATGATGCAATAGTGATTGGGGAACAAGAAGGAGGATTATACAAATTAATGGGCCATCCAGAACAAGCCTTGGTCCATGACATAGTAGAGCCAAATGAACTTTGGCATAGAAGGCTTGCACATGTGCATTACAGAGCACTACCACTTGCAAGAAAAGCTATTGAAGGTCTTCCAAAAATTCAAGCAAAACATCATGGGGCCTGCAAAGGATGTGCGAAAGGGAAGAACACAAAGAAGACATTTCCAAGTAGCGAGATCAAAGAAAAATGAATCTTGGAAATTATCCACTCCGATGTATGCAGACCAATGTCATCAACATCACTAAGCGTGTATGTATACAAGGTTTATTTTATTGATGAATTTTCTAGGAAGACATGGATTTACTTCATGAAGAACAAAGATGAAGTATTCAGCAAGTTCAAGGAATTAAAAGCTTTGATCGAGAATCACATAGAAAAGAAGATCAAGACCTTTCTATCAAATAATGGCAGAGAATTCAAATCAAATGAATTCAAAGAGTTATGCAAAGACTCAAGGATTAAGGGGGAATTGACCACCCCATATAATCCACAACAGAATGGGATTGCAGAAAGGAAGAATAGAACTATCATGGAAGCTGCAAGAGCTATGCTTCATGATCAAGATCTTCCTATGCATCTATGGGCAGAAGCTACCAGAACAACGATGTATGTACAAAACCGTACTCCACATAGAGTACTCGAGAACAAGACACCTAAAGAAGTCTTTTCTAGCAAGAAACAAGAAGTCAGCCATCTCAAAATATTTGGCTATCCAATGTACATACACATTCCAAAAGAGAAGAGGACAAAATTAGATCCTTTAGGAAAGAAGCCTTATATTTGTGGGATACTTTGAAAGCTCGAAGGATTACAGAATATACTTCCCAAGATTCAAGAATATCAACATCAGCAGGGATGTAACATTTGATGAAGACACGGCTTACAACAAATCCAGAAAGAGACCCGCTGGAGAACCTGAAGAAACAAAAGCACCCAGGATTCATGATACAACCATGAATGAAGAAACTCAAGAAGAAGATCAAGAATTTGAATAACCTCAAGAAAATGCAGATCCACCTCAGGAGAAGAATACTCATAAGAGGAAGCATGCTTGGGTACTGGAAGCTATCCAAGGTGCGGAAAGATATGGGGCTCTAGAAGAGAATCACAGAGAAAGAAAGAGGACCAAATCCTACTCTGGGTATGTAGCATTATTATGTGATTTCATCGATAAAGAACCTTCCAATTATGAAGAAGCGGCAGAACGGAAAGAATTGAAGGATGCTATGATCGAAGAGTATAAATCAATCATGAAGAACAATGTTTGGGATGTTGTCCCAAGATCAGAAGGGAAGTCTATCATAACTTCCAAATGGATCTACAAGATCAAGCATGCTGCAGAGGGTAGCATTGAAAAATATAAAGAAATATCTATTGCTCATGGTTTCTCCAAGAGAGACAGAATAGATTATGAAGAAACATTTGCACCTGTAGCTAGATACACTTCCATCAGATCAGTACTTGCTCTAGCTGCAGTGATGAAATGGAAGATACACCAAATGGATGTCAAGACTTCTTTCTTTAATGGTGTAGTGGAAGAGGAAGTGTATGTAGAGCAGCCACATGGTTTTGAGACACATGACATGGAGTCTCATGTATGTATATTGAATAAATCCCTGTACGGTTTGAAACAGGCACCTAGAACATGGTATGGTAGAATTGACATATTTTTATCTAGTTTGGGCTTTACCAAAAGTAAAGCAGATTCCAACCTTTACTACAAGGTTGGAAATGGAAACCCAATGATGATCTGTTTGTAATAGGTATGGATGGGTTGATTACTGATACGAAGAGGAATCTTGCTGTTGAGTTCGAAATGAAGGACTTCGGTATGATGCATTATTTTCTAGGAATGGAGGTGTGGCAAAATGTAGATGGAATTTCCCTGGGACAAGGGAAATATATAGTGGAGATCCTGAAGAGATTTGGGATTATGGACTGCAAGGCCATGACCACACCAATGGCATCAAACATAAAGCTATTGAGTGATGCTTCATCAGAGATGGTTGATGCTACGATGTATCATCACATGATTAGGTCCTTGATGTACCTAACAAACACGACACTAGATATTTGCTTTGTTGTGAACACCTTGAACCAGTTCTTGACAGATCCGAGACATGTTCACTTGATTGATGCAAAGCATATTATGAGGTACCTGAAGGGTACAATTTATTATGGGCTCAAGTATGAGGCGAGTTAGAAGATTAACCTTGAGGGTTATGTTGATTTAGATTGGGAAGGCAGTTCCATCGATAGGAAGAGCACTTTAGGGTGTTTCTTTAGTATGGGACCAGGTGTGATCTCTTGGTTTAGCAGGAAGCAATCCTATGTGGCACTGAGTACAGCTGAATTAGAGTATGTCGCAACTTGTTCATATAGTTGTGAGGCATTATGGCTAAGGAATCTACTATTTGATTTATTTGAGCTCCAGTTGGATGCTACTTGTATATATTGTGACAACCAAAGTTGTGTGAAGTTCTCGGAGAACCCAGTGTTCCATGACAAGTCGAAGCATATCAAGATCAAGTATCACTATATCAGGGATATGGTGTAGAGGGGAGCAGTGAAGCTCTAGTATGTTGTAACGGATGAACAGATAGCGGATGTGTTGACAAATCCATTGGCCAGAGTGAAGTTTGAGTACTTCAGGGAGAACTTGGTGTTCTCCAGATCAAGGTTCCTTCCAAGGGGAAGTGATGAGTCCGTGAGCCATTTTGACATGGTGAGAGGATTGGTTCCTTCCATGTCAGATATGAGTGCTAAGCCATTCTGATATGACTGTAGGATTGGTTCCTAAATGATCAGATATAAGGGATATTTCCATTCTTGGAATAGAAATGCCTGGTCAGTTACCAGGAATACTCGGTCTAGGACTGAGGGCCTTTCTGATAAAACTGTAAGATGTAGTCTTACATGATCATATGTGAGGACATGGCCATTCTGATGTGATTGAGGGATGTGTTCCCACTTGATTAGATATAAGGGCTGTTGCCATTCTTTGAATGGAGTTACCTGGTCAGTTACCAGGAAAGCTCAGTCTGGGACTGAGGACTATTTTGATATGACTATGGGATGTGTTCTTACATGATCAGATATGAGTGCATGTCCATTCTGATGTGATTGAGGAATGTGTTCCCACTTGATCAGATATAAGGGTTGTTGCCATTCTCTGGGACAATGGAGGCACCTGGTCAGTTACCAGGAACCCTTAGTTTGGGACTGAGTGCCCTTCTAAAATGGTTAGAGGATTAAGTTCCTTCCATGGTCAGATGTAAGTGTTGTGCCTTTTCATAGATGGTAGTAGGTGTGTCCTACCATGCTGGTGATTGTAAGTGTTGTTCCTTTTCATAGATGATAGTAGGTGTGTCCTACCATGCTAGTGATTGTAAGTGTCGAGCCTTTCCACAGATGATAGTAGGTGTGTCCTGCCTATTAAATTTTCATATGCTTAGCTAAGACATCAGTATTTCATTTCATTTTCATGAAAAAATCATATAAACAGGATCACTGAAATATAGACAAGCACAACCATAAAAAAGGAACACAAATATTTATCCTGGGAAAACCCTAAAGGGAAAAACCAAGCAAAAGCTTCCTCAATATAGATTCCCCAAAAAGATAAAAGATAAAACCAACAAGGAGATCAAAGCCTGATCCTCCTCCTTCTCTAGCTACTTCTCTTCTCCACTAATGCGCTACACAAGTGAGAATGTGTCTGTCACAAATGAGGAGCACTACACCTCTATTTATATTCATCCATTCACTTAATTTAACTCATTTGACATGTAGGCCCAAGTTAAATCATGTAGGCTCTAGTTACACATGTAGGCTCAAGTAACCACACTGGGGTGCTGATGACCCACCTTTACATTTAGAGGGGACTACCTCATGACTCTTATTAGTTCTTCCAATTAGGAGCATCGGGGTACAATGTAATACAAGTGGTTCTCCCGGTAGGACCATCGAGACCACAAAAATATACATATAGAATATTCTTTGAAGTTACAATATTTCAACACTCCCCCTTAATGAGAAGGGTATTCTACAGCAACATCAACAACAACAAGAGTAGAGATAGGGGACATCATCAACATCAGCAGGGTAACACATCTATAAATAATTGGAAGCTTTTCAACATCATGTAGTCTTCATCTTCAATCTTCAGTCTTCATCATCAGCAACATCTTCATCATTTTGATCTTTCAATTAGCAACGACATCTTCAGCACTTGGACCTTTTGATCAGCAACATCTTCAGCACTTTGACTATTCGATCAGCAACAACATATTCAGCATTTTGACCTTTTGATCAGTAACATCTTTAGCACTTTTACTTTTCGATCAGCAACAACATCTTCATCATTTTGTCCTTTCGATCAGCAACATCTTCATCATTTTGAATTTTCGATCAGCAACAACATCTTCAGCACCTTGACCTTTCGATCAGCAGCAACATCTTCAGTACTTTGATCTCTCGATCAGCAATATCATCATCAACACTTTCCCCTTTCTATCAATAGGAACATCATCATCATCATATTCTGGTCTGTCGATCATAATCATCATCACATCCTGATATTTAGATCAGAAACATCATCATCATACTCTGATCTTTCGATCAGAAACATCATCAACATAGAAACATCATCATCATACTCTAATCTTTCGATCAGAAACATAATCAATATACTCTGATCTTTTGATCAAAAACATCATCATCATACTCTAATCTTTCGATCAGAAACATCATAATCATAGTGCGTCATCATCATACTCTGATCTTTAGATTAGTACATCATCCTCATCATACTCTGATCTTTCGATCAGTACGTCATCATCATACTCTGATATTTCGATCAGTACGTCATCATACTCTGATCTTTCGATCAGTACGTCATCATCATCATACTCTAATCTTTCATTCAGTACGGCATCATCATCATCAGCAACAACCTGCAATCCACAACTCAAAGACAGAAAGTCTTTGGATCATTTTTGGACTTAAAGTCCAGGGATGATACAATCCCACCACATTCTCGACAACCGAAGTTACCGGATTGATTACGGGAGAATCATTCCCTATCACTTTAGGACTAAGTCCAAGGACGATCAAATCCTACCACATTCTCGAGGACCGAAGCCACCGGATTGATTATGAGAGAATAAGTCCCTATAAATTTAGGACTATGTCCAAGGATGATGCAATCCTACCACATTCTCGAGGACTGAAGCCATCGGATTGATTACGGGAGAATCAGTCCCTATCACTTTAGGACTATGTCCAAGGATGATGCAATCCTACCACATTCTCGAGGACTGAAGCCATCGGATTGATTACGGGAGAATCAGTCCCTATCACTTTAGGACTATGTCCAAGGATGATGCAATCCTACCACATTCTCAAGGACCGAAGCCACTGGATTTATTACGTGAGAATCATTCCCTATCACTTTAGGACTATGTCCAAGGATGATGCAATCCTACCACATTCTCGAGGACCGAAGCCACCGGATTGATTACGAGAGAATCAATCCCTATCACTTTAGGATGATGCAACCCTACCACATTCTCGAGGACCGAATTCACCGGATCTATTATGGACAAATGTCCCAGGATGATACAATCCCTCTTCATTCTCGAAGACCGAGGTCTTCGGATCACTTTAGGGCAAGTGCCCAGGGATGATACAATCCCACCACGTTCTTGAGGACCGAGGTCACCGAATCTATTATGGATAGATGTCCTGGGATGATACAATCCTTCTTCATTCTCAAGGACCGAGGTCTCCAAATCACTTTAGGGAAAATTCCCAGGGATGATACAATCCCACCGCAACATAACTACTCCCCCTTTCGAGGAAGGCCTTTCCGAACAACACCAAGCTTGTCTTGAAAGTATTCGAACTCTACTTGAGGCAGAGGCTTCGTCAGTACATCATCATCCAAACCATCATCATCTACAACTTCAGTATCTGAATACTGATCTATCACCATCTGTATCTCCAGTATGTGAATACTAAAAGCATCATCATCTATATCTTCAGTATAGAAATACTGAAAGCATCATCATCTCTATATTTAGTATAGAAATATGGAATCACCATCATCTATATCTACAGTATGTAAATACTAAAATATCATCTATATCTTCAGTATGGGAATACTGAAACATCATCATCTCTATATTCGGTATAGAAATACTAAATCACCATCATCTGCATCTACAGTATCATCATCTGCATCTTATCTTGTATGTAGAAATACCGGATTTCTACGTGTTACGTCGGAACACAGGGTTCTTTGTCATCACAACTATGGTTATCACATAGAATCATTGTAGTGTCCATATTTAGGTCAAAGAGACCTGATATCAGCTTCTGAAGCCATATGGCTTCACAAATTAGTAGAGAAATCTGCTATGTATTCTGCTTCAACCGTGCTAACAGAAACACTGGACTGTTTCCTGCTAAACCATGAACTCATAGCAGACCTCAAACAAAAGAATATACCTGATGTGATTTTCCTGTCTGAGATACTTCCAACCCAATATGCATCTGTGTAGCCATACAATCTATACTCATGGCTACCATCATAGTATAGACCAAAGTCTATAGTCCCTTTCAGATATATCATCACATGTTTTGCAGCTACTAGATGAACCCGTCTTGGTTGAACAAGATATTGAATTAAGGTGTTCACAGCAAAACAAATGTCTGGTATGGTATTTGTTAAGTACATCAATGACTCAATGATCTGTCTGTAGTGAGTCACATCCACTAACTCTAATGAGTCATCAGCTAACAGCTTCAATTTGGAGTCCATGGGTGTGGCCATGACTTTGCATTCCAACATATTGAATCTCTTCAATATCTCTACCACATACTTTCCCTGGTTGAGAAAGATTCCTTCTGAACTTTGCCATACTTCTAGACCTAGGAAATAATGCATTAACCCAAGGTGTTTCATCTCAAATTCTTCTTCTAGTTTCTTCTTGCTTTCCATGATCTGTTTCTCATTCCCTGTCAAGAATAAGTCATCCACATATAGTAATAGAATGACAGGTACATCTTCTACAACCTTGTAGGAAAGGTTAGGATCGAATTTACTCTTGGAAAAGCCCATGCTCATCAGGAAACTATCTAATCTTCCATACCAAGCTTTGGGAGCTTGCTTCAGGCCATAGAGGGCCTTCTTCAACTTGCATCTTGATGCCATATATCTTCAACTTCAAATCCTCATGACTATTCGACGTAAAACTCTTCCTCAATCACACCATTAAGGAAGGCTTGTCTTTACTTCATCATGGAAGAAGCTACCATGATAGTTTTTAAGGAAGTGTACCTTGCTTCCTGGAGTAAGTGTCTCTTCAGAATTAATTCCCTCTTTCTGATAGAAATCTCTAGCCACAACTCTTACCTTACTTCTATCAGCAACATATCTTATCTTGCAAATCCATTTGGAAGATACCACATTCTTGCTTTCTGGTTTGAGTACTATATCCCAAACATCATTCTAGTATCATAACATCTTCTATGAGTTTGTCTTCTCAGGTCATCAACATATCCTAGTCTTCTGCATTCAACCTTGAAGGTTGGAACCCACTTTACTCTTGGTAAAGTCTCGATCCATCACAAAGATATCCATCATGTCGTACCATGTCAAACTCAGATATAATTTTCTGTAATCACTCCCCCTGAAGTGGAGTATCATCTTCCCTCTTCATTCTTTACAAGTGGTTCTATGCTTGATATATACTGGTCAATAGAGTATGTCATGTCATAGTCTATTCTTTCTGGGGAGAATCACGAACCTTGCTTTGTACACTTGTTCCATCATATCGTATACAACATTCCCCATGATCAACTGTTATTCTTTGATCATAGATTCTTTCATAGCATTCTTTTCTTCATCTTGAGTTATCTCTTGTACCCATGGTGGTCTTCATCCTTC